>LR738710.1:588627809-588665272 GCA_902687465.1 Secale cereale
GGGGGGGGCTACAAGGATTATCAATATACTTGTTCAAATGATATTCATTGAAGATCTCAAGCATTTCATTCTTCCATTCCTTATAAAATTCTCCATCAAGCATAGGTACTCTACGTCTAATATCTCTAACGTAGACTCATCCATCTTCCTCCAATGGTGATTAAACCAAAGCAATGGAGACCAAAGCTCTGATACCAATTGAAAGGATCGAGAAGAGGCATCTAGAGGGGGGTGAATAGACCCTTAGCAAGAAAAGTGGCAGTTTTAATTTTCTTTAAGTTGAGGTGGAGTTTTAGCTCTTGTTTAAACATTCAGAATACATGTCAAGCAAGCATGACAAGATTATATGGGCAGCGGAATGTAAAGCATGCAACTTTGACTACTAGACCAAATAAAACCTAACCTTTTACCAATTTTAAGTCTTGGCAGATTTTAGCAGTTATGCACAAGTCAAGCAATCAACCTACACATGCAATTCTAAGAGTATAGCAGCGGAATGTAAAACAATTGCATATGAAGGTAAAGGGAGGAGTTTGAGGGAGAAAACGCAATGTAGACACGAAGATTTTTTAGCCGTGGTTCCGATAGGTGGTGCTATCATACATCCACGTTGATGGAGACTTCAACCCACGAAGGGTAACGGATGTGCGAGTCCACAGAGGGCTCCACCCACGAAGGGTCCATGAAGAAGCAACCTTGTCTATCCCACCATGGCCATCGCCCACGAAGGACTTGCCTCACTAGGGTAGATCTTCACAAAGTAGGTGATCTCCTTGCCCGTACAAACTCTTTGGTTCAACTCCATAATCTTGTCGGAGGCTCCCAAGTGACACCTAACCAATCTAGGAGACACCACTGTTCAGAAGGTAATAGACGGTGTGTTGATGATGAACTCCTTGCTCTTGTGCTTCAAATGATAGTCTCCCCAACACTCAACTCTCTCTCACAATTTTGGATTTGGTGGAAAGATGATTTGAGTGGAAAGCAACTTGGGGAAGGCTAGAGATCAAGATTCATATGGTAGGAGTGGAATATCTTGGTCTCAACACATGAGTAGGTGGTTCTCTCTCAGAACAATGAGTAATGGAAGTGTAGGTATGTTCTGATGGCTCTCTCCACGAATGAAGAGTGGGTGGAGGGGTATATATAGCCTCCACACAAAATCTAACAGTTACACACAATTTACCAAACTCTGTGGGACCGAATCAGAGAACTCGGTCAGACCGATTTAGTTCATAATGTGACCGTTAGGCATTTCGGTGGGACCGAGATGATCAACTCGGTAGGACCGATTTCATTAGGGTTAGGACATAACGTAATCTCGGTGAGACCGTTACACAAACTCGGTAGGACCGATTTTGGTAATAAGCTAACCAGAGAGTTGGTCAGGCAAACTCGATGGGACCGATTCGCTCGTTTCGGTGAGGCCAAAATGTTACGAAGAGGCAACAGAGAGTTTGCAATGCTAATTCGGTGAGACGGATTCTCACATCTCGGTTAGACCGAAATGTTGCAAATAGGAAACAGAGAGTTTACATTCCCATTTCGGTGAGACCGAGATCCCTATCGGTGGGATCGAACTGATTAGGGTTTCTGGTAGTGGCTATGTCAAGTGAACTTGATGGCGCCGTATAGATCAGATCGGCGGGGCCGAGTTTGACTTTTGGTTTGGGACATATGTGGATGTGAGAATGTGATTGAGGGTTTTTGAGCATATCACTAAGCACTTTGAGCAAGCAAGCCATTAAGCAACACTTCATCCCCTTTTAATAGTATTGGCTTTCCTATTGACTCAATGTGATCTTGGATCACTAAAATGGAAAATGTAGAGTCCTGAGCTTTGAGCTTGAGCCAATCCTTTGTCCTTATCATCTTGAAGGAGTTCCACATCCTCTAGTCCATGCCACTCCATTTGTTGAACTTGTCTGAAATATACTAGATGAAAACATTAGTCCAACAAGAGATATGTTATCATTAATTACCAAAATCACCCAGGGAGCACTTGTGCTTTCACCATGCCAGACTCAAGGAGGAGTTTGATATACTTGACAAGGCTCACAAGGTCTTGAAGAGTGTTCATGCTAGCCTCAAGGAGTCTCATGATCAACTCCAAGCATCGCTAACCAAGGAGAAAGCCATTTTTCCTCATATGGTATTAATTGATAATGCAAATGCTACTAACCCATGTCGTGAGCATGTGCATCTTGTTGAGGAGAATGCCAAGTTGAAGAAGCAACTTGAGAAAGGTCTTGTGTCTTGCATACACGGTGAGAAAAACCTCAACGACCTTTTGAGCAATCAAAAGGAAATTGTGGCCAAGGAGGGAATTGGGTTTGCACCCAAGTCGAAGAAGAAGAAGAATGACAAGACCAAGAAACATCTTCCTCTCAAGCAAACTTTTGTGAAGGAGGGAGAGGGTACTTCTAAGGTGAAGAAGAACAATGCGAAGGGTGGTGGTGTCATGAAGGGCAATGCCACTCCTTCCAACAAAGCCGGTGACTTTAACCCATCTTATGTGTTATGCCGTGCTATTGATGGACATGTGCCAAATTTGTTGGTTCTTCTTATGAGTACATTGAATGGTCTATTTGGGTTCCTAAGACCCTTGTTGCTAACATAAAAGGACTCATTACAAAATGGGTACCTAAAACCATGCATTGATCTCTTGTAGGATTTTGCTTCCAGTTGAGGATCATGGTTGCTCAATAGTGGATCCACAAATCATATGACCGGAAGCAAAGACTTGGTGGTGGACGTGCACAAAGTCTCATCTATGCCCACCAATGTCGAATGGGGTGATGCATCATCTTCTAAGGTTTTGGGTCTTGGCATGGTTTTCGTTTCTCATGATCTCATGATCAAGAAAGTCATGCTTATTGAGTCCCTTGCATACAATTTAATTTCCGTTCGTCAACTTGCACTCATGGGCTTTGCTACTTTCTTTGATATTGATTCTGTGGCCCTCTTGTGGAGCAAGACTCTTAAAGTAGCTTTTGTTGGGCATGTCGAGAACGGTCTCTATGTGGTTAACTTCTCGGAGCGACCCACTAAGACCGCGACGTGCCTAATGGCTAAAGTTGATGTGGGGTGGCTTTGGCATCGTCTTCTAGCCCACGTCAATATGAGATCTTTGCAAAGTCTTCTCAAGGGGGACCATGTCCGTGGACTAACAAATGTTAGTTTTACCAAAGATCCTGCTTGCAGTGCTTGTATCGAAGGAAAGCTTCATGAGAAGGCTCACCCTCCCACGACTATCATCTACTCGACGAGGTCTTTGGAGCTCCTTCACATGGATCTCTTTGGGCCTCCATCCTTTGATAGTCTTGGGGTATAAAGTATTGCTTGGTGATTGTGGATGGTTATTCAGGTTACACTTGGGTATATTTATTCAAGAGGAAGAGTGAGACCCAACAAACCATCATCAACTTTGCAAGTGAAGCTCAACGTCAACACGATGCAAATATTTTGATGATAAGAAGTGACAACGGCACCGAGTTCAAGAACTACACCTTGGATGAGTTTCTCAGTGATGAGGGGATCAAGCATCAATATGCCGCACCTTATACCCCTCAACAAAATGGTGTGGCGGAGAGGAAGAACTGGACATTGATGGACGCGGCAAGGACCATGATGGAGGAGTTCAAGTCTCCGTACAACTTTTGGGCCGAAGCCATCAACACCGCTTGTCATGCATGCAATCGGCTATGTCTCTGCAAAGGCATGAACAAGACTCCGTATGAGATACTTACCAGCAACAAGCCTAACCTCAAGTACTTCCGGGTGTTCGGCTGAAAGTATTTCATACTCAAGAAAGGTGTACGTTTGTCTAAATTTGAGGCTAGAGCTCACGAGGGCATATTTTTTGGTTATGCTACAAATTCTCATGCTTACCATGTACTCAACAAGTCCACCGGACTCATTGAGGAGACGTGTAACGTGGCGTTTGATGAGAATAACGGCTCCCAAGTGGAGAAAAGTGGTACTTGTGATGTAGGTGATGAAACTCCTCCCCAAGCCATAATAAGAACGGGTGTTGGTCATATCCTACCCATTGAGGAACCCCTTGTGGCCGAAGGAGAAGGACAATGTTCTACTCAAGTGGAACCATCACCAATCCAAGACCCACACGCTTTCGAAGAACAAAGTGAAGGCCCTCAACCCAATGAACAAGGCCAAGTGCAAGCTCAACCCCAAGATGGTGATGATCCACTAAGTGATGCACAAGGCCAAGTTCCTTCTACCGAGCAAGTTCAAGATCAAGAGCAAGCTTAATATCCAGAACAAGCTCAAGACGACACTCATGATGATCAAGTTACCGCACCTCAACTCTCTCTTGATGAGCAATTAGAGCGTCGTGCTGCCAAAGTTGCTTCCAGGCTCGCTTCTAGAGAACATCACATGGAGAATATCCTTGGAAGCATTACAAAGGGAGTAAGAACTTGTAGACAATTAGCAAACTATTTTGCTCATCATGCATTTGTCTCTTGTGTTGAACCCCAAAGGGTCTATGAAGCGCTCGAAGATCCGGATTGGCTCAATGCCATGCAGCAGGAACTCCATAACTTCAAACACAACAAGGTGTGGCGGTTGGTGCCAAGGTCAGAGGAGAACCACAATGTCATTGGAACCAAATGGATATTCAAGAACAAGCAAGATGCTCACGGGATTGTCATCCGCAACAAGGCTCGCTTGGTGCCACAAGGCTACTCCCAAGTCGAGGGTATCGACTATGGTGAAAACCTTTGCTCCCGTTGCTCGCCTTGAATCTATTCGTTTGTTGCTTGCCTATGCTTCTCATCATAACTTTAAGTTGCAACAAATGGATGTGAAGAATGCTTTTCTTAATGATCCTATTAATGAGTTGGTGTATGTTAAACAACCCCTGGGTTTGAGGATCCTAAGTTTCCCAATCATGTGTATCAACTCGATAAGGCGCTCTATGGCCTTAAACAAGCCCCACATGTGTGGTATGTGCACCTTACCGAGTTGTTGCAAGATCATGGGTATCAAATTGGGAAAATTGACCCCACTCTTTTTACTAAGAAGGTTAAAGGGGAGTTGTTTGTATGCCAACTATATGTTGATGATATTATTTTTGGTTCTCCTAACAAAGCTTTCAATGATGAGTTTATCGCACTCATGACCTCGGAGTTTGAGATGTCCATGATGGGATAGTTGGAGTTCTTTCTCGGGTTTGAAGTCAAACAAAGACGAGAAGGAATCTTCATCAACCAAGCCAAATATACTCAAGACATGCTCAAAAGATTCAATATAAATGATGTCAAGCCGGCTTCTACTCCAATGCCTACCAAATGCCAACTTAACATTGATCCCAATGGTAAAGTCGTGGATCAAAAGGTATATCGTTCTATGATTGGATCCTTGCTTTACCTTTGTGCATCTAGACCGGATATCATGTTGAGTGTCGGAATTTGTGCACGGTTTCAAGCCTCGCCTAAGGAAAGCCACTTTGTGGCGGTCAAGCGAATCTTTCGATATTTGGCTCATACCCCAAACTTTGGCTTATGGTACCCAAGAGGAGCAAACTTCAATCTTGTAGGATTCTCGAATTTGGATTGAGCGGGTGACAAATTGGATAGGAAGTCAACTTCCGTAGGGTGCCAATTCCTCGGTTGCTCTTTGGTGAGTTGGTCTTCCAAGAAGCAAAGTTGTGTATCTCTCTCATCCACCGAAGCCGGGTATGTGGCCACCGATATTTGTTGTGCTCAACTTTTATGGATGAGGCAAACTTTAAAGGATTACATTGTCATTTGTGACAAAGTGCCTCTTTGGTGTGACAATGAAAGTAAGATTTCTCTCAACCCGGTGCAACACTTCAAGACGAAGCATATTGAGATTCAGTATCACTTCCTCCGGGATCACATTAGGCGAGGGGAGATTGACCTTCGTTATGACAACACTCATGACAACCTTGCAGATGTCTTCACGAAGCCTTTGGATGAAGCAAGATTTCGCGAGTTAAGGCATGAGCTAAATATCATCGATTTGAGCAATGTGGCTTGAACCCTTGCACACCCCACCTCACTCATCATGTTGTCTTTTTAGGTGTAGGCATGAACATAGGGGGAGTGTTGTTCTCTCAATGAACTCCCCCTCTCCCCATTATGCATAAATTGATCAACTCTTCCACATTAAACATTTTTGATGGTACTTGTGCTTCAAAGACGAGTTTTGGTCATGGGCCCAAGGATAATTCTTCGTGGTGCCACACCAATTGACTCAAACGTAGGTGGCTCCGGCCACCGCCCTCTCTTTGGAGAGGTTGTGTTTCGTGTTTGGTCCTTATTGTCTTTTTCTTCCCTTTGAGCCACGTTTGCGTTTGAGTTGCCTCATATGTGTGATCTTTTGCGTGTCCTGTTGGTTAAAGGTTGCATTGCAAAGGCCATATTCTTCTTGTTTTCGCCGAAACTAGCACTCTCTTGGGTTACGGTGCTACCGTGGCAAGCCACGGTACTACCGCAGGAGTTGGGTTGCCCTGTGCGTGCACAACTGCATCCCAGGCATGGTACTACCGATTCCATTGCGGCAGTAAATTTTTACTACCGCTGGACAAGCAGTACTATCGCCATGTGTTCGGTACTTCCGCCCGGGCGGTACTACCACGATGACCCGCGGTACTACCGCGCAGTCGCGAGCGCGTGGGGGTTAAGAGCGGGCGGGGGGAGTTCCAACTCCCCCATACACATTCAACTTTTTTCCCCACCTCGTCTCTCTCTCTCCTGCCCAAGAACGGCGCCGGAGGACCTCGTCGGATCTCCGTCTCTGACCGCTCTCCTCGCATTCCGTTTGGTGGGATCGTTCCCCACCTCGCCCTCCTGCCATGGACCCCGGTATCTCCCCTAGTCCCTCTATTTTTGCTCTGTTTTTGTGCTTCTAGGTCTTGGGGAGATGCTTGTTTAGTTAGTGTGATTTTCGGCTAAATCTTTGCAAGAGGAGATTGTAGCACAGTACTAGTGCAGTTGAAATGCTATTTGGTGTGATGCAACAGTGTAGTTTTGATCACCGGTAGTACTGATCTACTTTTGCGGATGTTTCTAGATCCGTAGATGGTGTTCTTGCGCGATTTGAATTCGTGCGGTACTACCGCTCCTCCTGGAATGGTACTATCGCTCGCTTGCCCAAGAACCGCCCCGAGCGGTACTACCGCTCCTCTAGAGCGGTACTACCGCCCGGGGCGTGAAAGTAAAATTTACTTCCACTCCAGGCGCGGTACTACCTTGCAACCCCCGGCACAGTACTACCGCGGCTAGAGCGGCTGTAAAATTTTACGTCTGCACCCTGGCCCGGTACTATCGTGGAGTTACAAAATTATGTTGTTTCATCCTCCCAATATCATTTCCACTTGTTTCATTTGGTTTTGGCCCTAGTATTTGCAATAATCCCTGTCGGTTTTCTCGTATTTGTGTTGTGTGTCATAGGTGGTGGCTCCGGTTCCAATGTCCGGTGCTCAAATCCCAGCCGTGACACGAGCTCCAAGCGGATTCGCAACCAAGAAGCTCCAGAGGGATCCAATGCCGCACAACGCCATGTCAAGACCACAGCTAGAAAATTCAAGGAGCCAAATATGGTTGATGGTGTCATGGACTAGGGGGTACTCAGCACGTCGTCTCCCGGCCAACTGGATCAGGCCGAGGACCCCCATGGTGGTACATTCATGGGCCACTTCGGGCAAGCCATGTCTCATACAAGGAGGATTCCACAAGACTTGGTGATCAAGACAAGGACTCCTCTCCACCGACGTATTCAACTAGGACTCTTGTTATCCTAGGCCTCCGGTACGTTATATAAGCCGAGGCCAGGCTAGTCGAGAGGGATATGTAGAACATTATGATATTATTCATCATACACTTAGGTCTTAGACCTCAACGTATGATCTTGAGGTAGATCAACTCTTGTAATCTCTATATTCATCAAGATCAATCAAGTACGAAGTAGGGTATTACCTCGATAGTGAGGGCCCGAACCTGGGTAAACATCGTGTCCCCTGTCTCTGTTAACCATCGATCCATGACTCACAACTTGGGACCCCCTACCCAAGATTTGCCGGTTTTGACACCGACAATGGTGCTTTCATTGAGAGTTCCGTTGTGAGATCAATGAAGGATCAATAGATCATCTGCATATTAACTACGACATCCGAATCTTTGTTGCCGACTCGACTGGTCACCTTGGCTCGACCGAGGACTGCGCTATGCGTCAGATCATCATGTTCGGACAAGGGCGTTCGTCACCATCAACTCCGATCTCTATCAAGATCATTAAGGAATCATCCATGGAGCTTAGGGGCTCAACGTCAACATTGCCCTATAGCAACCTTACTGTTTTTCTGGACGACGAGCTTGTATCCGCCGCCACCGCCTCCTCGAGTGCCGCTTTAACGATTGCTTTAATGGAATTGTGCGAAATTAAGTATATAACAAGCCTGCAAAATTTCGTCGTGTTCTGATGGAGGAATCTCCGACGATCTACGATATACCGGAGCCCTGTCAAATCTGGACGGGAATATAGACGAGTTTAGGGCGTGGTCTCTAGAGCCCAGCTCGGAGGCCCTTTGGAAGATCCAACCGTTCATCTACTGCGGAATTCCCATATCTACCACCCCTCAAAATTTCAGCTGATCCGATGGTTCAAACTCCACGAACCTTCCGATGAGTGGACCAATTTTCTGATCTGTTTTCTACGCGAATACAGATCTGACCCGAATTCATCCTCTTCAGAAACGGGGTATTGGAAAACCTTTTTAAAGGAATTTTCTTCTAGGGTATTGCGCGTTGTTCTTAAACATGTGCCCATAAAATTTTAAGCCTTCTCTGAGGTATTCTTCACCATCAAGCTGGTGTCAAACTAGTCCGGCAATATTACTGTACGGCTGTACACCTGCGCTAGATAGGTAATCACTTCACTGAGCCGATCTCAACTTCTCTGGATAATCATCTCGGCAAGCCGAACAAGAGTTCGGAATCGCAAAGGATAAATCATCACCAACATCGCCGCCCCACGGATTATACGGAGTGGGCACACTGACATCGCCGCATGGTTACTTCATCAAGCCGGCATTGACCGTGTCACAAGTTACGACCTGCGTCGGCATGGCCGCACTATTGCTTCTTCAAGCCGATGTCCATCATGCCGAACTGCTTCAACACCTCGGCTGACATGGCAGTTGCAACGTCTCCTTACCGACCTGCACTATCACCTCGATTAGACTGGGGGCTTCACCATATCTTCATAAAATATACTCCAGTGACTTCAGCATCACCATCCGACCTACTTCGACTCATCAACTGACATGGAGGCTTCGACACCTCGACTGGACCGGGGGTTCTGCTATTTCTTCATCAACACGCTCCGGTGACTTCGGCGTCATCGGCCGACCAGCTTCGACACATCGGCTGGTATGGTGGCTGCAACATCACCTGATTAACCTCCTCCGTCACCTCAGCATTCAGGCCATATTTATTTAATTATTTACTTCACTTAAATTAATTAAGTAGAAGATTTTTTAGCATATTATTGTTGTTCTTTCTGGCTTGCACTATTTTATGTGGGCAGGCGATTGGTTCAGACCGGGCCGAGCTGTCACCTCGGTGTGCCGACGTCGTCGTACCACCTCCGTCGACACAATTGTGTCGTCGCCTTGGCGTGCTGCCCTGTGTTAGCAACCCCGCACCGTTCGCTTCATCAACCAACTCAGCCGAAGACTCCTAGGTCATCCGCCACACCCCGGCTAGACTGGGGGCTTAACCTCTTCGGATTTCTGAGCTCTTCGCTCGGCCACCTCGGGACCATCCTAGGGGCTGGAACCTTGGCCCGCATCAAGCTCGGACCGCGTCATCAATGCCGAACACATTAACCAGCTAAGTTACTTTCATGCTCAAAGTTTCAAAAAATTTAACTTGTGTTCGGTTCGACAAGGCTCACATACGTTGTTTGTTAAAAGCACCTCCCTTTACCCATATTAATTGGGGGCTCTTCAAATTATATGAGCCATTTTATAGTAAATATGTTTTCTTCTAGGTCATTGCAAAGTCTTTTTCTACCGCTCCTTTTTCGACTCGAGTGTGTGATCAATAGCCGAATAGCCTGGTTTCTCTTTAAAGCCGCTCGAGTTTAGTTTGCTAAACTGGCCTCGGAGAAGCACTCCGCCTTCGGGATAAGGAGGTTGAAGCCAAAGGCTGACCTGCTTGAAGTTTCGAGATCGGATGTGTCATGTTAAAGCACGACAGAAGCACATTTTTTAAGACCAATGTTCGGATTGGCACAAAAATCTTGATTTAGTTCGGACGTCAAGCTTTTACATAAGTTTTTTGGCTTTTCGAGCTCAGGGCACTTTTTAGCTATTTGTATGTTTTTGTTTCAGGAAGTGGGTCATCCTCATGACCGAGGTGCCCAACATTATAATTCAGCTCGGAAGATCTCTTCTGACCCACAACTCGGCATCTTTCCCACCGAACTACACCTCAGCGTTGAAAAAATACACGCAACATCAGAACTAGTTCATGAGCAGTGGAATGCCAGACGCCTTTAAAGCATTGGCAATATTTACGGGGGGCTGGACTACAGCCGAACGCACAAAAAGCCAAGGTACTCTGAGGAGTCTTCGGCAAAACATTCTCGGATATTGCTTTATATGCATCAATTTTGAATTGTGTCTTTGGTCAATAGTTGGATTGCCAAGCTCCTGTGATTGCCTCCTACGTTCCGCTTTGTTCGGCTAGGTGTGCAAATGGAGAACCACTGCGATTGTGCTTCCAGCTCGAATGGTTAAGCGCCTCAGTGGAGAAAGCCGAAAACTGACTGTCACAATGGGCGTAAACTGGTCAGCGATCCGATGACGGTGTTAAACTATAGATCGATAGTGATTACCCCATGTTAAACGATGGGCCTTTCATAATAATGGTTGAAGTGTTAATGGCTAGACTCCGGTCGGTGCCGCACACTAATCGGGGGCTCGTAGCTAGCCTCTGCAACTTTAAGCTCCTATGACTAAGTAAAGTTATAAATCCTGCATATCTGATTGCCTTGTTTCCGCTAACACAACCGCCTTCGGGCACCGATACGTCGGCTAAGGGTTGTTTTGTTATTGCGGAAACACCCTGCATATCATCTACAAAGGGCTGGAAGCCGACGATGGGCCACTTTCAAATGATAAACGGTCACAACGAAGTCAGAATAAACATATCCTTAGCGTTTGTATTCAATATAGGAGCGTTGCCTTCCGTAATTATCGTTATAAAGCCATAAATATGCATCAATTTGACTTCAGATTTTTGCCAAGCTGGGTTGCCTGGCTCCTCTGATTACCCCTATGTCCCCGATTGTTCGGCTAGGAGGTGAAGGGAGCACCTACTTCCGGGTCATCCGTGTTAGTACCTCAGACTGGGAGAAGCCAAAAGCTAGCCATCTTAAAGAATATAATTGATCGACAATGACGGAAGTGAAATTTTTGGTTCATTTAGACCATAGAGTTCGAAAACTTTTCCCAAACTAAATCCTCAATATTTTCCTCCCACATTGATCGGAGGTGAGGTTTCATGATCATGATCATCATGACAACCCAAAGAAAGGAACCAATAGCGGGACTATTTTCCTTGGAAGATGTTTCTTACATTAAAAAGTAATATAACATATCTCTCCGCGTACCTTTGTTTATAAAACCATATGATCGGATTGCCTTGTTTTCCGTAAATCTTTGCCCTCATAAAGGCTTTATAAAGTAGGACAAACACTCCCCGACTACTGGCCGAGGAGGTTGAAGCTGATGGTCGGTCAACAAAGTTTTGTACAATGTGGATCCGAGCATTAACGATGTCAAGTACTTGGATACATAGGATCATAAATTGCGAGTCGATTTATTGCAGCCCATCTTTTAAAGAGCAAGGGGCACAATCTCGCCTAGACAACCAAGCAACTGACATAACGCTCTCATAATTCCCAAGTGGGATCGATTTCCTATCTATTAAGCCCCTTGGGACCGACCTTGGCGAGCCCAGCTTTCGCTGGCTCTATCTCCTTTAAGTGGTCTTTATTCTCTTTTTGAGAAGTTTGTGTTAAACACAACAAATTTTTCTGTCAAACGGATATCGATCCTTAATTCGGCCACCCGTGCCCACATTAGGCTCGGGGGCTACTGGGCTTCGCGCTCATTATTTATAAAAATTTAAAGGGCACATTGATCCCCTGATCTAGTGTTGCCACCCGACCAGTGGCTCGGGGGCTACTGGATTGCCTATTCAATGCAGAAAATTCAAAGTGCTCAGTGTTCAGCATGACCGAACTATGGACAAGCGTGTCTTCGGACAACAATAAGTACCATCTGGGACTTATCCGGCATCAAGCTAATATATCACGGCGACTTCTCATGACCCTCTCTCAGGGTCCCGTCTGCCGATCACTATTACCTCTAATATATTACAGTGCCTTTCTATTCCAATGTATGATGCCGAGTTAGGAATTGATCCTTAGGCCGATTTCACGACTTGAGTCTCAGGAGCTACTAGGATCAACGGTTTCATATTTTCCTTCAGGTGCATCTCAGATTTTAGGCCGACGGACACCTTGAGGGCTACTGGCAATACATCTCGTCAGCAAATAAATTTACCCGCATCGGAAATAAAATCCACAAACAATCAACCCATGACCGAGGTAATGAACCACCTCGAAAGCAGTTCGGCATATAGCTCGGGTGCAAGTTGCTGGCTCCTTAGAGGGCATTTCCGGCATTAAGCTCGGCTAAAATCCTTCAACTTTTTTGAACCAAGGTAATCCATGACACCTCGGATATAGTCCGGCGTTGGAGCTCGGATACGGTCCGACGTTGGAGCTTGGACATAATCTGGCGTTGGAGCTGTGACATAGTCCAACATTGGAGCTTGGATACAGTCTGACGTTGGAGCTTGGATGGAGTCCGGCGTTGAAGCTCGGACGCAAGAGGACACAGCCGCATGGGAAATACTTCAAACCTGAGGTGTGGCATAAAAATAACAAGGCATTGATAAAGGGCGAAGACTTAAAGGGCTCCTCGGATACCCGGCGTGTGAAATCTTCAGATTTAGCTCGACAACCCTCAAGATAGAAGATGGGAAGATTTGTTGAACCAGTTTTCAAGACCAACGACCAAAGACGAAGAACAGTTCAGAAGAACCGAGGAGCATCCCCAACTTGAAGACGGATTCAGGGGGCTACAGACGGTGTCATGGACTAGGAGGCACTCACCAGGTCGTCTCCCGACCAACCGGATCGGGCCGAGGACCCCCATGGCGGTACATTCATGGGCCACTTCCGGCAGGCCATGTCGCATACAAGGAGGATTCCACAAGACTTGGTGATCAAGACAAGGACTCCTCTCCACCGACGTATTCGACTAGGACTCTTGTTATCCTAGGCCTCCGGTACATTATATAAGTCGAGTCCAGGCTAGTCGGGAGGGATATGCTAGATCGTTATGATATTATTCATCATACCCTTAGGTTTTAGACCTCAACATATGTTCTCGAGGTAGATCAACTCTTATGATCTCTATATTCATCAAGATTAATCAAGCAGGAAGTAGGGTATTGCCTCAATAGAGAGTGCTCGAAACTGGGAAAACATCATGTCCCCTGTCTCCTGTTACCCATCGATCCATGATCCACAGCTCAGGACCCCTACCCGAGATCTGCCGGTTTTGACAGCAACAATGGTACCTCTAGCCGAGTTTGTCACTCGAAGGAGGATCAACCCCTATGTGAAGCCTCGTGAGAATGTTAGAGGAAATGAATTGTTCTGGACCAAGCGGCAAAATCTCATCTACCTCGATGTGATTAAGTCCAAGCAGAACATCTATGTTCCAGTTCAGTGTATTGATACGAGTCATCTGAAGAAGGACCGGGCATACTTTGTGTCGGAGATATTGACCCCGGGTACCCCAAAGACGGCAGGACGATATACCCAGACGCCAGGGCTAGCAAAGCCCCTCAGTCCGACTGCTCGGGCCACCCCAGACGGCCCCCTGTCCGACTGCCTGGGCCAGCTTTTCACACGGCTGCCCGGCTGCTGACGGCAGTCGGACGGGGCGCCCGCCCGCTCAGTACGCCGACTCTCAGTCCGACTGCTCCACCCGGCCGACTGCCCGGCCGGCTGCTGGCAGTCGACTGCGCCGACCACGACAGCCGCACCGACGAGACCCCGACGGGACGACCATACCGCGGACAAGACGGCCGTACCTGGGCACTGTGCACACATCACCTCGTGTCATCATCTACAGTGTACTTGTCCCATTGGCACTATTTTATAAAGTGTCCAGGGTGAACTTGCCATGCCACCATGCCTCATGCATGGCTTGGTTTGTAAGCTACCCAAGGTAGCTTACAACCAACGCCACCACCACCCATGCCCACTACTCCTATATAAAGGGGCACATATCCATCCATCCAGGATGGATGCATAGACACTCATGCACACACACTAGCATGCATAGATACATATGCTCTCACGCATGCACTCATTCGGCCAGAGGCCACGGCCACCATGCCACACTACTAAGCTAGCTAGCTCCTTGCTACTGCTTCCAGTTCAATACAGCTCTAGGAGCACTCTGTACTGCAGATATACCACATACATACAGACATGCAGGAGTAGGGGTGTTATCTCTCCGGAGAGCCCCGAACCTGGGTAAACTAGTGCGTGCTATTCGCATACCCGTCCCTGGATATTCCGGCAGCAGTCTTGCCCTCACACGAAGCCACCTTGTGGCATATGTCATCTTACCCCCCCCCCCGGTGAGAAAAACCCCGACATTTGGCGCCCACCGTGGGTAGGCTGTTGCTGGTTTCGCAGTCCGGGCGGGACCCCTTTTCGTCATCCTCGCCGCGGCGACGTCGTCGTCTCTCCGGCTGTGCTTGGGGGCTCGACACCGACTCGCCCCCGAGGCGACTGTGCGGAGCAGCGCATCGTCGTCGTCGAGCTCGCCATCTTCGGCATCTCCGCCGCGACGTCGCCGTTGTCTCTCCGGTCGCGCTCGTGGGCTCGACATCGACTCGCTCCCGAGGCGGACGCATGGAGCGGCGCGTCCTTGTTGCCGGCCTCGGCCTCCTCATCATCGCCGCTGTGACGCCGACCGTAAATCCGCGCACGCGTCGTGCGGCCTCGCTTCGGTCTGCCACATCCGTCCACGCGCCGCTCGTGTCTGCTCCCTTCTGTGCTGCGCCTTGCTCTGGCCGAAAACGTGCAGTTGCTCCTCCATACGCTAGCCAGCAAGCCAAACATTTGGTTATACACAAGACATACAATGGCTATACATTAGCCAGATGCTCCCCAGATAATGGGCATACATGCCTCGTACAATGACCGGATATTCCTCGGATAATGGCCATGCACATCTCTCATCTGCTCTTCTTCTGTGCGTGCACGCAGCCGTGCTGGCTTGCCTCCGCTCCTTGGCCGTCAGCCCCATCCTGCTTCGCGCATGCGCATGAGCAAGGACCTCAGCCCCGCAGATTAGCCGCCGGCTCCCTGAAGCTCCTTGCCGAGATCCATGGACGAGCTGTCGTCTGCTCCGTCTATCATCCGCCAAGGCAGCCGTGGGTCTGCTGCGCTGCAGGCCGGCGCACTCGTCAGCCCGATCTCGCGCCTCACGCAGGCCCCGTCGGCCGCTCCTCTGTCCGCGCCCGCGCGGGGCCCATCCCTGCCTGGCCGCATGTTGGCTCGCGCCCGCATCCCGCGCCGGCTGCTGCCCCCGTCCCCGCCAGGCTCCGCGCGCCGCGCCGGTTTCCCCGCTTCCGTGTGCCGGACCTGGGCCGACTCCCCATCGCCACCCGGCGTCGCGCGCCTCCCCCGCGCCGGCTGCTCTTCGCGCCGATTGCGCCCAGGCGTCCGCACCACCACCTCCCCCGCGCGTGACCCTCGCTCGGCTTCTAACAGAGCCGCGGCGCCAACCCGCCAGTTCCGCCTCCTGTCGCGTGCCCGCCTCGCCTCTCCGCCCGACCACCAGCACCGTGGCCGCCTGTTGGCTTCGGCCGGCCGCCCGCATCAGCCGCACCCGCATCCCGGCCCGGCCGCCTTTCGCAACTCGACCGCCTCCGGCTCTGCCTCCGGCTCCGCCTGCGCCGCCTCGACCCGCCTGGCCTCCGCGTGTCATCCGGATGATGCGCCTGCGTCGCCTCCTCCGCACGCCCCCCTATCGGGCTCCCCCGCCTCCTGCGCGCCGGCTGCGACCACCCGGCCGGCCGGCTTCCCGCGCACCCGGCTAGCTCCCTCCCGCGAGCCCTCGCCAGGTCCCGCTGCGGCCGCCTGGTGGCCCAGAAAAGAAATAGAAAGTGAAAGAAGAGAGAGGCCGGCTGCCCCATGCAAAGAATAGCCAGGGGCCGGCTAGAGAGAAAAAGAAAAGGGGCACCGGCTGGCTGCTAAAAAGAAAGAGAAAGAGGTGGGCCGGCTGCCCAAGTCCGGGTTGGACTAGAAAAAAGTGCGTCCAGCTGCTCGTTTTAAAAGTAAAAAAAGAGAAGTAGAGCGTCCGGCTACCAGCAGCCGGCAGACGAGAAAATAAGAAAAGTGTCTGTCCGGCTGCCAGCAGCCGGCCGAGAAGAAAGATGAAGAAAAAATGTCCGTCTGCCCGAGAAAAAGTCACGTCCGGCTGACGGCAGACGGCAGAAGAGCAGAAGATAAAATGTCCGTCCGGCTGCTAGCAGCCGGCCGGAGAAGAAAAAGAAGAAAACAAGAGACGGCTCCATCCGCCCGCGGTGCCACTCCGCCGGCGGCCCCGCCTGCCCGCATCTGCGCCCGGTCGGCTGTGCCAAGCCGACCCGGCCGCCTCGAGGCATCGCCGGTTGTGCAAAGCTGGCTCGTCCGCGTCCTGCTCGCCGCCTGTCCGGTCGGACCTGACCGGACGGGACCCCCTTCGAGCACCCGGAGGCTCGAAGACTTCACCCAGCGGGTGCGCTGGCGCGCTCCGCCGGTGCTGAGCCACGCCGGCTGTCTTCGGCAACCTCCGCCTCGCCTTCACGAAAATCATTATGAGCTAATCACCTGTGTATTTTTGCACCGTGCGAACACGAAAAACCCTGAGCGATGCTCGGGGGGCTATCCCCGCATTTAATTACAATTGCATTACTGTTCGCCCCGGTGCCAGCCAGAGTTGGCCCGGAGGCTGGTCGATTGGCTTGAGACGTTCGTTCCCGCAGACGGTTTAGTAGCGTGCGCGGTACCGAAGGCCTACTCTTAGCCACAGACCGCAGAGCGGGTGTCAGGCTAGCGAGAGTAGATGCTGGAGGCCACCCACGCGAAAAACATCCAGGAGAAAACGGTTTGGGCGACCCGACCGTTTGCTTTATGAGTATCTACTTGGTTAAATCCATTCCCAGAGTCTGAGTATTGTACACTCCACTCTGCGGCCTACTCTCAGCCACAGACCGTAGAGCGGCTGTCCGGCAAGAGAGAGCAGAAGCCAAAGAGCGGAGGGAACATGAAAGAGATTGAAGGGGCTCGGACAAAACCGAGTCGGCACCCTCGACATAAAACTTGCAATGCTAAAAGCAAGCATTTGATATATCTGTGTGGACTAACTTTGTCTTTTGCATGATCATTACTGTGGGTTTCCGTCGGAAACCCACCTCCTCGCTCGGAGGCTACACCTAGCAGGTGCGCTGGCGCGCCCCCGTCGGAAGCAAGCTACGCCGGCTGCGGCCTGCAGCCGGCCGTCAACAAGCATCTTCTACATCAACAAACGCTAAAGAACCTCCGCCCAACTTTTCCAAAGTTGCCCAGAGGCTCGGGGACTACTGTCGGAGATATTGACCCTGGGTACCCCAAAGACGGCAGGACGATATACCCAGATGCCAGGGCTAGCAAAGCCGCTCAGTCCGACTGCTCGGGCCGCCCCAAACGCCCCCTGTCCTACTGCTAGGGCCGGCTTTTCACACGGCTGCCCGGCTGCTGACGGCAGTCTGACGGGGCGCCCGCCCGCTCAGTCCGCCGGCTCTCAGTCCGACTGCCCGGCCGGCTGCAGGCAGTCGACTACGTCGACCACGACCACCGCACCGACGAGACCCCGACGGGACGACCATACCGCGGACAAGACGGCCATACCTGGGCACTGTGCACACATCACCTCTTGTCATCATCTACAGTGTACTTGTCCCCTTGGCACTATTTTATAAAGTGTCCAGGGGACAACTTGCCATGCCACCATGCCTCATGCATGGCTTGGTTTGTAAGCTACCCAAGGTAGCTTACAACCAACGCCACCACCACCCATGCCCACTACTCCTATATAAAGGGGCACATATCCATCCATCCAGGATGGATGCATAGACACTCACGCACACACACTAGCATGCATAGATACATATGCTCTCACGCATGCACTCATTCGGCCAGAGGCCACGGCCACCATGCCACACTAGTCAGCTAGCTAGCTCCTTGCTACTGTTTCCAGTTCAATACAGCTCTAGGAGCATTCTGTACTGCAGATATACCACATACATACAGACATGCAGGAGTAGGGGTGTTATCTCTCTGGAGAGCCCCGAACCTGGGTAAACTAGTGCGTGCTATTTGCATACCCGTCCCTGGATATTCCGGCAGCAGTCTTGAACTCACACGAAGCCACCTTGTGGTATATGTCGTCTTACACCCCCCATGAGAAAAACCCCGACATTTAAATGTCGGGGTTTTGGAGCGACATATGACAATGGATGGCTTATCATGCATGGGGTCAAAAGATCGTCGCCGGGCTCGGGAAGCGGGATGAGGCGAAACTTAGGACGCCTACGGATCTTACCCAGGTTTGGGGCTCTGTGAGGAGATAACACCCCTAGTCCCGCTCTGCGGGGGCTCCACGTCATGACTGAAATCACTACGGCAGCTACAAGGTTGCTCCTCGAGCTGTGTGGTCCAGAGGAGGAAGACGAGCAGGGCTAGCTCTCTTCCTCGCTCTAGGAATCGGGGGTGATCGCTAGGGTTCCTTCCTTCCCCTCTCTATCTTCTTCCTAGGGGTCAATCTTTCAATCTTTCAACCTTCTAACCTCTCCTCATGGAGGACCCTGGGGGTTTATATAGGCCTACCCCCAGGGGTACAATGGTAATCTCGGCAGCGTGGCTCCTAGCTGTGAGTGTCTTCCGGCGTCGGCCTTGCCGCCTGCCTGCTGGGGCCCGCCGCTTGCGGGCCCACATGATTGTCTTTCACTGTAGACGCACCTCTGCTGACGACAGCCTCGTCAAGAGGGAAGTGGCTACAGTGCCGTCGTCTCCTGCCGTACACTGCCGCCACGCCCTGTCTTATCGTCTTGATGAGGTTCGGACTTCTAGGGCGGGATTCGCCGCCTGCTACCATGCGGCTGTCTCCCCTGGCCGTCTGCCAGGGGCAGCTCGTTTATGACCTACTCGCTAGCCAATGGGGCCAGCCGCCTGCTGGCTCTGCCGTCTGTGAGTAGTGGGATCGTGGCCTCCTCTGACCGACGCTTGGTCATGAGCAGCGTGGCTACAGTGACCCGCCGCTTAGGGGATATTCATAAGGTACACGTTCACTGTAGCCACGCCCTTATAGGTTCTCTAAGGACATGTCCATCTGTAGCCACGTCTCAGGTGCGTGGGGGTCCCCTAGCACGCGTCCCGAGGGAGGGACGTGGGACCGACTGCTAGCTGTTGGTGTTGGTGCCGCCGCCTGTTGGGTCCCTGCCGCCTGCTGGCAGCCGGCTCCTAGGGCAGGCTACCCTAGGAGGCGGCCCGATGAGCAGACAGCCGGGGTAGAGCTGGCTGCTATAATTTGTCTTGAAATACCAAGGGTTGTCACCGAGGGTACCCATGGTCAATATCTCCGACAGTAGTCCCCGAATCTGGTGGAACTCCGCGGCGGGTGCTGGAGGGCCGCGGGGTTCCAGCAGCTTCCCTCCTTAGGCACGCTCAGCGTCCTTCACCCGTCTACCATAGGGATCCGTCTGCCGGCAGCCGGCCCTGCGTTGATGGAGCCGGCCTCTGGCAGCCGAACCGTTGTCTTTGAATCTTCGGGGGGAAGGCACCGCCTGGTCGGCCTGCAGTCGAGCAGGCCTGCCGACCGTTGGTAGCTCCCCACGCGTCACCGCCCCATCACGTCGGCCTACCAGCCCACGCGCATGACAGGATGTAACAGTGGGCCGGGGCCCGCCACTACAGGGCCTCGGTCCTCACGTGGATCCAGAGTGGCAGGGGTAATCGATTACCCTCCCACGCGCATTTAATGCACGCGGATTAGGCGCGCAAAAGGCGGGGGTCATGCGGGGCGTGGAGCAGTTGATCCCGTGCCCGTCCCCTCGGTTTCGCCGTCCCGGGCCTATAAATAGGCTGGGGGAGAGGAGCTGGCACCATTCTCGCGCTCACTCCTCCCCGTCCTCCTTCTTCTTCCTTGCTCCCTCTCGCTCCTCTCGCCGACATCGCAGCGAGCAACCGCCTGCACCATGTCCGCCCCAGCGCCTCCCCAACACCATGGCCTGTGGGACGGCAGCGAGGTTCTAGAGGAGCGCATCGACGTCCTCCGGCGGTCGCGAAAGCTGCCCCCTGCCAACAGGGTCGCCGTGCGCCTCGCGCCGATAGTGGAGATCAGGCCGGCCCCATGGCAGGGCGAGCGGGTCGTCTTCCGCTCGCACTTCCCGTGCGGCTTCGGCCTCCCGGCGAGCGGTTTCTTCCGATCCTTCTTAGGATTATTCCACATCCAACCTCACCACCTTACCCCGAACATGGTGGTGACGCTCTCGTCCTTCGTCGTCCTTTGCGAAGCATACTTCGGCATCCTCCCCACCATAGAGCTGTGGACCGAGCTCTTTTACGTGAAGCTCGACACCGCCGTCCAGAGCGTGCCCGCCCAGTGCGGGGGGTGCATTGCGGTGAAGCGCAGTGGGACGAGGAATTTCTTCCTGGCGCCGCAGCTTGTAGGGTCGGTAAAGCAGTGGCAGAAGACATATTTCTATGTCTCCAGCGTCGACCCCGAGCAGGACTTCATCTGTCTGCCGAAGTGGGTGCCGGGTCCGCCCGTTGAGCCTCACGACTCCTGGAGGACCCGGCCTGCCTCCCTCATGGAAGGCGCCTCCATCGCGTTGTGCCGTCTCCGAGAGCTGAGGGATGGCGAGGGCCTGGTCTTCGCGGATCTGTTGCTCACGCTCGCAGAGCATCGAGTGCTGCCGCTGCAGTGCCGCCCTCATCTGATCTGTGACATGAGCGGGCGCCGGGACCCCAGCCGGACGTGCACCAAGCCCCTGCCATACAGGGAGGTAGCCAACTTGGTGAACCACATCTCCAACTGCAAGGTCTCCAACTCCGGCTGGGCCTTCGGCAAGCCGCTATACAGCCGGGACAACCAGCCGCCCGCAGTAAGCTCTCCAGCCCTCTTTTTTCTTTCTTTTTCATCCGGCTGCTGTAGCTGTCTGATCCTGATGTCCTCCTCAGATCTTCCCCGGCCAGCCGGCACCGGGCACTAGCCAGCCAGGCCGCCCCCTGGAGCCGGATAGCTCCCAGAGCGACTCAAGCGACCCCGATCTTGGGGCCACCGCCATGGAGGAGGAGGAGGTGACAGGCGGCGGGGGCCATCCATCGGGCGGCCTGCCAGAAGGCGGCGTTGAGAGCTGGCCGGATGATGACGAGGAGGTGGAGGAGGGACCCGTCCGCGCCAGCCAGCAGGCCGGGCCGTCTGGCACAGCCGGCGGTGGAAAACGGTGGTACTCATCAGGGCCGTCTGGTGCCCCACCCAAGAAGCTCCGGCTGTCGACCGCCGCCACAAGGCGTCGAGAGGCGGCCACCAAGGAGAATGTGCCCAAGATGCCCAAGGCCAGGCCGGTTGTGTCCGAGTAAGTGTTTTGCATCCCTCCTTTGTGTGATGCTCAACTTTCTCAGCCGACCCCCTCTTGGTTGACTCCATGTTTCTTTGGGATATCCATGCAGCGCGCCGCTTTCCCTCTTGCGGGTGCGAGCGGGCTCTGTTGTGGGAGGCATGGATGCCCCTCCCGCGCCCCCTCGCATGGATCCAGCCACCGTGCTCCGGGAGGCGACGGAGAGGAATGCCTACGAGGCACGCGCGGAGCGCGAAGCCGCGGACCGCGAGCGAGCATTGGCAGACGCCGCCGCCAGGGCGGAGGCCGAAGCCGCCAATAAGGCCCAGGCAGACACGGCCCGAACCCGGGAGCAGGAAGCGGGATCCCAGCAGCCAGCGGGCCGCACCGTCCTCCCGGAGGCAGGCTCTCTGGAGCCGTCGGCCCAAGCGCCGGCTGCTGACGAGCAGCCGGCTCCAGACAACTTGGGGGGGGGGGGGCGACTGCGTCATCCTGGAGATTCAGGTGCCGCCCCCTACGCCGCCTGCTGGGGAGCAGGGCAGCCGGCTAGCGGGGACGGAGGTGCCGCCAGCTGGGGGCGTGCTGGTGACTGGCCCGCAGCCGGCCCTCCCAGCCCCAGCCTGTCCGCGCCCTGCGAGGGCGGTCTCCGTGCCGCAGCAGGCGGAGGCAAGCGGTGCCAGCTCGTCCGCGCCGGAGAATGAGGCGACCAGCGCGGCACCGTCAGGTTGGAGGCCAGGAGGCGACGGCGCACTGATCATCGCGTCGCGGGACGTCCTCGACCACTTCAACTCCTTGGGCAACGTCGTGCAGACGGCGATGCAGGAGTTCGTGGCTACATGGTCCTCCATTCGGGTACGTGTGCTTCGTGTTCTTCTGTTTTTATTCCTTCAATTTCTTCTGTGGGGGCGCGTCAGTGCACCCACTGGGTGTAGTCCCTGAGTTCTGAGCCGGCTGCTGAGCAGGCGGCTTGGAACTCCAAAGTGTGCGTTGTGGGCTGATCCTGCGTCTCGTTGCAGGAGTACCACAATCTTCGCGTGGCCTCCTACAACGCTCAGCGCCAGGAGTTGGTGCAGCTGCAGGCTGCCTTGGTAGACAGCCTAGGTGAGTGCTTCTCCTCTTCTCCTTGAGGGGGCGCGTCAGCGCACCCGCTGGGTGTAGTCCCCGAGTTCCGAGCCGGCTGCTGAGCAGGCGGCTTGGAACTCCAAGGTTATCTTTTTGCCGCTGACATTTACTGTTTTTCTTCCTCTCTTGCCAGCGGCCGCAGTCGAGCTCCGCAACCAGCTGGGCGAGGCCCAGTCGGATCTGGCTGCTAAGGAGCGAGAGCGTGGTCTTGCCGCTCAGGACCGCGACCGCCTGGCCAAAGAGCTGGCAGACCAGGCGGCGGCCCACAAGGTTGAGCTCGGGAAGATGTCGGACGCTGAGACGCTTCTGCGGGCCGAATTGAGACCGAGCGCTCGAATTGGATCGAGAAGGATGCGGCTCTCCAAGACGGCTACGTGGCCATTGGAGACATGGTCGACGGTGAGCTGTCTATCCTTTCCTTTCGTACTTGTCATATGTTACAACCGTCTTTCTTTTCTTCTGATTCTTCTTCTAGTTTTGGCAGAGTTCTTCCCGGGCTACTCTGTGGCCGCCACCTAGGTCATCGAGGCCGAGCGTGATGAGAGGCGCCAGGCGGGCCGGGCGATCGCACCCAACGCACCCAGGACCCCAGCCGAGGCGCTTCTTGCCATTCTGGTGCGCCTCTTGCCGGTCCGCCGTCTGCTTCACCGTCTGCAGCGTGCTGGTGCCCAGGTTCTGGCCGCCCTCTGGCCAGGTGTGCCAGCACTCCGCACTCCCAGTTGGGCTGCCGACTGGCTGGAGGCGGCCGGCCAACGCTTCGAGGCCTGGAAGGGCTCCGCAGCGAGGGCTGGCATGTGGACCGCCCTGGAATTCGTCAAGAGCTGGTGTTCGGGCCTATGCCTCGAACAGCTAGAGACCTTTCGTGCGGAGGCCCAACCGGAGTTGGCCGTGGCGCAGAAAGAGCTCGTTCAACGCGCCGCCGCTCTCGCCGAGTATGCCGACACCTCCATCTTCATCCCAGAGTTAGATGACCAGGGCCATGTGGTGCCACCTAGCAACTTTGGGCTAGACCTGGCGGCGTCGGAGGAGCCGGATGAGGAGATCGCCTCTAGTGAAGAGGGCGAGGAGGACGAAGGCAGCGACGAGGAGGCCAGCTCCCAGGAGGCGGATCCGTCTGCTGGCCCCCAGCCTGACCAGTCCTCGACAAGCGGACCAGGTGTGGTGGCCCTGTCTGCCACATGAAGCGGCCAGGCCGAGGCCCATCGGGCGGCCCCCTCGGAAGCCGGCTTCGTCGTGCCGCCTGCTGCGCCTTAAGTTTTTTCTTTTGTATCTTCTGGTTCCTGTTTCTCTGTAAGACTTTGTAGGGTTAATCCGAACAATTCCACCCGCTGGGTGTATCAGTAAGTTGTTACTGCAAGGCGGCCCTTGAGGCCTTTTTGATGTAAATATTCTTTTAATGCTGCATGGTTTTATGCGATTGTGCCGAGTCCTAGGATTAGCCCCGCCCTAGATTCCTTATGGAGATTTTCCTTTTGCCGTCTCCTTTAACTGCCGCCCTTCCAGCCAGACAGCCACTCTGTGGTTCTGTGGTTGGGTCAGGAACTTGGCTGTTTTCAGGGTGGGCAAGTATTCTGCCCTCTAGAAGGCGGCATGGCTAAGCCCAGGGCCAGCTCGCCGGCTGTGTGACAGCCGGCTATTCGTGTGAAGGGCCGGCTTGCCCTATGTATTTTTCCTTAGCCATTTTTCATGTGGGCACCATTTCTTGCCTTTGGCTCCTGCCAATCGGACAGCCGCATTCTGCGAGTCTGTGACTTAATGCGGGAGAGGTCTTGGATGCCATCACATTACTTGTCCGACTATTTTAAGGAGAATTTTTAGACATAGGGCTAGGCGGCCAGTCCCCGGGCCGTCCGCTAGGCTCCGGTGCCGGACAAAGGAGTGAACAATAATCATTCACAGGCATAATTCTTATCATATAGATAAAGGGTTGGGCAGTCCCCGAGAACTCCTCGCGGGTCCCATTGGTTCTCAAAATAACTTTAGATAGCGCGACACATACTGTCTTTCAGCTATAAAAGCGACGAAGTAGGTTTGCGTTCCATGGGCGCTCCGACTCCTTGCCTGAGTCGTCTCTCTTGCGTGCTTTTGGCTTCTGGGCATCAATGAGGTAGTAGGCATCATTGCCTAGTACCTTGCTGACGATGAACGATCCTTCCCTAGGAGCCGAGAGCTTGTGCTAGTCGGCTATTCGCTCGATCAGCTGGAGCACAAGGTCCCCCTCGCGGAAGGAGCATGGCTTGACTCGCCGGCTGTGATAGCGGCGGAGACCCTGCTGGTAGATGGTGGAGCGCCTGAGTGCTACTAGCCAGGCCTCCTCCAGCAGGTCCACGCCGTCTTCGCGTGCTTCTTTGGCTTCAGCTTCCGTGTACATGGTGACACGAGGCGAGTCAAACTCAACATCCGTTGGGATGACGGCCTCGGCCCCGTACACAAGGAATAAAGGAGTGAAGCCGGTGGATTTGTTTGGAGTGGTTCTGAGGCTCCAAAGGACAGACTGCAATTCTTCGATCCAGCAGCCGGTTGATCGCTCCAAAGGTTCGACCAACCGGGGCTTGATGCCGGATAGGATAAGGCCGTTGGCACGCTCGACTTGGTCGTTGGACTGTGGGTGGGCAACGGACGCTAGGTCCAGTCAGATGCCGTGTGTTGTAAAGAAACGGGCAAGTGCGCCTTTTGCAAAATTTGTGCCGTTGTCGGTGATGATGCTATGCGGTATACCATACCGGACTATGATGTCTGCGATGAATGTCACAACAGTTGGGCCATTAAGGTTCTTGATTGGTTTGGCTTCGATCCACTTGGTGAATTTGTCTATTGCCACGAGTAAATGTGTCAAGCCTCCTCTGGCTGTCTTGAAAGGGCCTACCATATCCAGACCCCGGACGGCAAATGGCCAAGTGATCGGAATAGTCTTGAGTGCAGAAGCCGGCAAGTGTTGCTTGGAACTGAAGCGCTGGCAGCCGTTGCACTTTCTTACCAAATCTTTGGCATCGTCCAAAGCAGTCGGCCAGAAGAAACCGTGGCGGAAGGCTTTGGCGACGAGGGATCTTGAGGCTGCGCGATGGCCACATTCCCCTTGGTGAATGTCCTTCAGGTTAGCCATCCCCTTTTCTGCTTCTACATAGCGCTGGAAGACGCCCGTTGCGCTTCTTCTGACAAGCTCTTTATTGACTATGGTGTATGCTGAAGCTCGGCGTTGAACTTGCCATGCCAAAGTTTCTTCTGCTGGTAGCTCTCCTCTGAGTAGGAATGTGAGGATTGGTTGTGCCCAAGACGATGCTGAGAATCATGTTGCTTCTGCCAGAGAGACCAGGGTGGTTGGGCTGGGAGGCGGAGGGTTGGGCTGAGCCGTCTGCTGTGCTTTCAAAGTCCCCGAGCCGTCTGCTGGAGCAGGCGCCTCCTGGCCGCCTGCTGGAGCAGTCCCCGGGCCAGGAACCGGCGCAACTACAGGTGGTCCGTCTGCTGGGGTTGGAGTGTCGAGGCCGCCTGCTGGAGCAGTCTCTGAACCGGCTGCTGAGGTTGCGAGGCCGCCTGCTCCTGGGTCGGCTGGTATGAAGATCGACTCCGACTCTTGCGAAGGCTTGATAGACGGCTTGCGCAGGCATTGAAGAGATACACTGACTGGGATTGCTTGGCGGGAGGAGCCGATTCGTGCTAAAGTGTCGGCTTGCATGTTGTCGGCTCGTGGTACGTGGAGGAACTCGCAGCCATCAAAGTGTCCACTGATCTGCTGGACGAGGAAGCGATAGCTTGCCATGTTTGCGTCCTTGGTGTCCCAGTCCCCAGACGACTGCTGGACAACCAAGTCTGAGTCACCATAGCACAGCACTCAGCGGATGCCAATCTCCTTGGCCATCCAGAGCCCGTGGACAAGTGCCTCATACTTGGCCACGTTGTTGGAGGAGGCAAAGTGGACCTGCAGGGTATACTTGAGCTTGTCGCCCTTGGGGGAGGTGAGGACGACGCCGGCTCCTAGGCCGGTGCGCATCTTTGACCCATCGAAGTGCATCCGCCAATGGGTTGAGTCTGGAACGGGCGGTAGGTACTGGGTTTCGGCGCAGTCGACGAGGAAGTCGGCCAATGCTTGTGACTTGATGGTGGTGTGCGGCTGGTAGAAGATGGTGAAGGGGGACAGCTCTATGGCCCACTTGGCCACTCTTCCTGCAGCATCTCTGTTTCCCATGATTTCGGCAAGCGGGGCCGTGCAGACGACCGTGACAGAATGCTCTTGGAAGTACTGCTTGAGTTTCTTGGCGGTGAAGTACACGCCGTAGCACATCTTCTGGTAGTGAGGGTAGTTCTGCTTGGAGACTGACAATACCTCGCTCAAGTAGTAGACGGGCCTCTAGACGGGCAGGGCTCTGCCGTCTTCTGGGCGCTCGACCACAATGACAGTGCTGACCACCTGGCTGGTGGCGGCTATGTACAAGAACATGGGTTCCTTGTCTGCTGGCGCCGCCAGGACAGGCGGGGTGGACAGCAGTCTCTTGAGCTGCTCGAAAGATTCGTCTGCCTGGTCGTTCCACTCGAAGCACGTGGTCTTCTTCATCAGTTGGTACAGGGGGAGTGCCTTCTCTCCCAGCCGGTTGATGAAGCGGCTGAGAGATGCCAGGCACCCCGTGAATCTCTGGACATCCCGCACACGGGTCGATCGTTCCATTCTCTCAATGGCCTTGATCTTCGCAAGGTTGCACTCGATGCCGCGTTCGGATACCAGGAAGCCGAGGAGTTGGCCGGCTGGTACCCCGAAGACGAATTTCTCCGGGTTTAGCTTAATCCAAAAACGGCGCAGGTTCTCAAATGTCTCTTGGAGATCCTCCAAAAGGGCTCCTCTCTTCTCCGTCTTTACCACGATATCATCCACGTAAACGTGGGCGTTTCTGCCAAGTTGCTTGAGGAGACACTTCTGCATGCAACGCTGAAAGGTGGCGCCGGCATTTATCAAGCCGAACGTTATGGCCAGGTAGCAGAAGGCCCCAAATGGCGTGAGGAAGGCGGTCTTCAGGCGGTCAGCTGGATCAAGCTTGATTTGGTGGTACCCAGAATAAGCATCAAGGAAGGCAGCAACTCGCATCCGGCTGTGGAGTCGATCACTTGATCTATTCGCGGGAGAGCAAATGGATCTTTAGGGCAAGCTTTGTTGAGGCTGGTGTAATCAATGCACATGCGCCATTTGTTGTTCTTCTTCAGCACTAGGACTGGATTCGCAAGCCACTCGGGGTAAAAGACTTCCATGATGAAGCCGGCTGCTAGCAGGCGGGCAACTTCTTCCCCAACGACTCTTCTCTTCTCTTCTGACAAGCGGCGTAGCGGCTGTCTGACAGGCTTTGCATCTTCTCTTACGTGGAGTTTGTGCTCGGCGAAATCCGTCGATACACCCGGCATGTCTTTGAGGGACCATGCAAAGATGTCCCGATTCTCACGGAGGAAATCGACGAGCTCGCTTTCCTATTTGCTGTATATGTTTGACCCTATGACAACAAATCGCTTCGGGTGGGATGGGTCCAAGGCAATCTTCTTTGTCTCCTCGGCTGGCTGGAACGAGCCTTGCGGCTCCGCCTCCCTGGGATCGGCTCGTATGGCCGGCTGCTTGCCAGGCATTGCCTACAGCCGTTCCAGGCGGCGCTTTTCCTGAGCTACGACAAGGGATTCTGCCAGGCGGCTGCTGGTTGTTGCGCATGCGATGGACTTATCGTAGTCCCTGGCTATGGTGATTATTCCTTTGGGGCCCAGCATCTTCATCTTGAGGTAGGCATAATGTGGTACTGCCATGAACTTTGCAAGAGCTGGCCGGCCCAAGATCACGTGATAGGGACTTTCCAGATTCATCACTTCAAACCAGACCGGCTCCCTCCGGAAATGCATCTTATCACCAAACAGGACATCGACCCTGGCCTTGCCGATTGGTGAGCAAGAGAGGTCTGGCACAATGCCATGGAACACGGTCCTGGTAGGCTGAAGCTGCTTTTCTTTGATGCCCAACTTCTCCATGGTGTCACGGTACATGATGTTGATGCTGCTGCCGCCGTCTACCAGCACCCAGGAGAAACGACAGGCCCGCCTGTCAGTGGAGAGAGTGGCATCCAGGACCAAGGCATAGGCCCCTGGCAACGGCATGACAGCCGGGTGATCCTCTCGGCTCCAGCTGACATGCCTCTCAGACCAATGCATGAATTATGGGTCCTTGACGGCAACAGTGTTGACTTCTCTGCGCTGTTGGCGCTGGCTGTGCCTATCGTCCGTCTGGCTGGTGAAGACAACATAGGCTCCGTTTTCTTCTGGGAACTCGTCCTAGACCTGGCCGCCAAGGCGGGCAGCCGGTGGATTAGGAGGCGAGGCCGGCTGCCCAGCAGGCGGCGGTGGCAGAGCTTCTCCCCTCGCAATTCTTGTGAGCCAATGACACTTTCGCGTTGTGTGGTTGGAAGGCTTTGCGCTGCTGTGGAACTTGCAGGGGGCGTCCAGAGCTTGGTCAAAGGAGAAAGCTAGCTGCCAGACTGGTTTGCCGCCCTTCTGGCGCTTGGGTCCTGCTTGAGCTTCTGGCTGCCGTCCGTCGACCGCTGCCACCAGCCGGCTGTTGGCAGCCGGTGCATGGGTCTTGCGTTTCTGGTCGCTTGTCTGCTGGCGCCGGCTGGGCTCTCCAGCCAGCATCTTGGAAGCTGGAGGAGTCATCTTGCCAGAAGCATCCACTTGTAGCTCGGTCTTCATGGAGGAGTCTGTGGTGGCGTACTTGTCTGCTATGCTCAGCAGTTCATCCAACATGGCCGGCTCGTCACAAAGGAGCCTGTGCTTGAGTAAGGTGCCTTCTCTGCACCCGGCCGTGAAATACTCGATGGCTTGTACCTCATGCACTCCTTCACAAGAGTTTCGCAGCTCTGCCCAGTGCGTCAGGTAATCGCGGGCCGACTCGTCTGGGCCTTGGATACACAAGGAGAGCTGACACGGCTTGGGAGGACGCTTGTAGGTGCTGGTGAAGTTGCGAGTGAAGGCGTCGGTAAAGTCCAGCCAGCCGTTGATGCTATTTGGTTTGAGGCTGTTCAGCCAGGTCTGAGCCGTGCCCTAGAGCATAAGGGGCACGTACTTCACCACAACGCGTCTGTTGTCGGTAGCTATGCTGACGGCTGTGGAGTAGTCCACCAGCCAGTCCTCTGGTATCACTGATCCGTTGTACTTGGGGGTATCTCTGGGGAGCGAGAAGCCCTTGGGAAAAGGCTCATTGCGGATGCGAGGGCCAAAGCAAGCCAGACCGAGGTCATCTTCTTCTTCGACCGCCTGGGACCGAGCCAGACGATCCAGGCGGTGGCGGGCGTCGTTCTCCCCAACCCCCTTGCGGCGGCCCAAACGGCCCGCCAGAGAGGGGTGGTCAACAGGCGGAGGAGACACGTGCCTCTCCCGCCTGGGAGGAGGCGGATGTTCCCCTCGCCGTTCTATGGCCGTTGGGCGGCCGGCTTCATCGCGCTCGATGGTGACGTGAGTCTGCCGGCTGCGGCTGGCAGCCGGCTCTGAGTCTCGCCGATTGGGGGTGCCGACTGTTGGAGAGCGAGACGTGGAACCCTGCTCCCGCTGAAAGGGGCGGTTGTCTGCGTGCGCGCCGGCCTCTGATACCCGGCGACGGGCCTCCTGCTGCGTGGCAGTAGCGTCAAGGAGCTGGCGGGCGCGCTGAGTCATGCAACGAAGCTCGTCTCCCTCCAAGTGGCCCATCTCATCGACTACCGCCTGGGCAGCCCTTAGGTTCTCCGACGGGATGAGGTACACAGGCCACGGGGCCCCCAGCATGTCTGCTAGCAGTCCGCCACGATCGCGGACGGTGCCGGCTCAGCTAGGCTCGCCAGCAGCCGGCGTGCCACAAATGGCACTGTCCATCTCGCGGCGGTAAGCTTCGGTGAGGCGTCGGGAGGCAGCCAGTTTGCTGGCGCTATCAAGGAGCGAAACACGGGGCGCTTCCAACGCCTCGCCGTCTGCCCCCGTCGCAACAGGGGCGGCGAGGTGCTGCAGAGCGGCCTCGAGTGGGTCTAGGCCCGCCCTGCTGGATGGTTTGCCGTGGTCGGTGACGAGCACCTCCGTGACGGCGCTGATGGTGATGCCGGTCGGGAGAGCGGGGAGGGGGTCGTTGATGATCACCACGTGCTCGGGGAAGGAGTCGACGGGCTCCACGCCGAGGTCAACGATCATGTCTACGGGTGGGTCAGAAGAGCCTACTGACTCCACGTCAGAGGCGCGCTCGTCGACGATGTGGAGCTTGTCGAGGAGCTCGACGAGGCAGCTCTCCGGCACAACTGGCTCAGCCGCCGGAGAGGGCTCGTCGTGGATGCAGACGCCGCCGAGAAGGTCGGCGAGCCCGCTCGTGGCGCATGCGGCCTCAGCGCCATGAAGCATCCCGGTTTCCACGCCTGTATGCGTGCCGGGCTGGCTACTCTCGCCAGGGAGGAACAGAGTTCCCATCCAGAACATGTCTCCGGACGACGGTGCACCTAGCCAGACGGTGGGCGCCAAATGTCAGGGTTTTGGAGCGACATATGTCAATGGATGGCTTATCATGCATGGGGTCAAAAGAACGTCGCCGGGCTCGGGAAGCGGGATGAGGCGAAACTTAGGACGCCTACAGATCTTACCCAGGTTCGGGGCTCGCCGAGGAGATAACACCCCTAGTCCTGCTCTACGGGGGCTCCGCGTCATGACTGAAATCACTACGATAGCTACAAGGTTGCTCCTCGAGCTGTGTGGTCCAGAGGAGGAAGACGAGCAGGGCTAGCTCTCTTCCTCGCTCTAGGAATCGAGGGTGATTGCTAGGGTTCCTTCCTCCCCCTCTCTATCTTCTTCCTAGGGGTCAATCTTTCAATCTTTCAACCTTCTAACCTCTCCTCATGGAGGACCCTGGGGGGGGGGGGTTATATAGGCCTACCCCCAGGGGTACAATGGTAATCTCGACAGCGTGGCTCCCAGCCGTCAGTGTCTTCCGACGCCGGCCTTGCCGCCTGCCTGCTGGGGCCCGCCGCCTGCGGGCCCACGTGATTGTCTTTCACTGTAGACGCGCCTCTGCTGACGACAGCCTCGTCAGGAGGGAAGTGCCTACAGTGCCGCCGTCTCCTGCCGTACACTGCCGCCACGCCCTGTCTTGTCGTCTTGATGAGGTTCGGACTTCTAGGGCAGGATTCGCCGCCTGCTACCAGGCGGCTGTCTCCCCTGGCTGTCTGCCAGGGGCACCTCGTTTATGACCTACTCGCTGGCTAATGGGGCCAGCCGCCTGCTGGCCTTGCCGTTTATGAGTAGTGGGATCGTGGCCTCCTCTGACCAATGCTTGGTCATGAGCAGTGTGGCTATAGTGACCCGCCGCTTAGGGGATATTCATAAGGTACACGTTCACTGTAGCCATGCCCTTATAGGTTCTCTAAGGACATGTCCATCTGTAGCCATGTCTTAGCTGCATGGGGGTCCCCTAGCACGTGTCCCGAGGGAGGGACGTGGGACCGCCTGCTAGCTATTGGTGTTGGTGCCGCCGCCTGTTGGGTCCCTGCCGCCTGCTGGCAGCCGGCTCCTAGGGCAGGCTACCGTAGGAGGCGACCTGATGAGCAGACGGCCGGGGTAGAGCTGACTGCTATAATTTGTCTTGAAATACCAAGGGTGGTCACCGAGGGTACCCATGGTCAATATCTTCGACACTTTGGTGAGCCATTGGATTTGGTGGACCATTTTGGCATTGATGAGTTTATCACGTTCCAAATGGACTTTGACCTGGAGATCTTGGCTCAGTTCTTTGCTTCTGTCCACTTCCACACGGATGAGGAGCGGACTATGACTTGGATGACCAATGGGAAGAGGATGTCTGCTAAGTGGAAGGAATTCATGGAGATGATGCACGTTCGTGAGGGACTAAATGTGCCCGTTGGTGTCCGCCCTCATGGCAACCTTGAGTCCACCAACAAGAACAAGCTTCAACCGTACCTTGTGGAGAATAAGTTAGCCAATGGCAAGTTGTCTTGGGTGCTCAACCCTTTCCTTGACATCATGCACCGGATCTTTCGCAATACCCTCTTTCCGTGCATTGGGGACAAGGACAAGGTACATGCTTATCTCGTGGATATGATGCTTCTTTATGAGGAGGCACGCTGTAAAGTTCCTGGACCACTTGATGTCTCTCATATCATGTGGGTTGAGCTCCGGTTTGCGGTGTTCAACCGCAAAGTTCCCATCTATGGACCATACCTGCACCTCTTGATCTCGAAGACTTGGGAGAAGCTCTTTCTGGGAGAAGAGTTCCTTGCTCTAGACTGGGTTTGCCATGAGCCTATCAAGCTGTGTCAGAAGAACAAGTGGGCTAATACCACTACCCGGGCTGAGGCTGCTAGGATGGAGGTTGATGAGGATGAGTTTGAGGAGGAGGCTGAGGACAGTTCTGCGGGGTACGCTCCTCCCTCTACTGAGCCCTCTTGGGCTAAGAGGCCGAAGACCAAGATGAAGGCTCTGTTTTGCATGCTGGCCAAGGGGCAGTATAAGACCCACATTGCTCAGAAGGAGAGTTCCCAGCGCGACAAGATGTTCTTGAGGACGTTCGATGAGCACGTGTCGAGTGGGTCAGAGAAGAACATCACTCCTGAGGCTACCTGGATGGCGAAACATGGCTATCAGTGGACTGAGTCAGAGGAGGAGTCCATTCCTGCTGCCGAGACCAATGAGGAGATTGTTGGGTGATCACTACAGAGGGAGCTACCGCCTGTGACGTAGGTATCCTCTCTACCTTTTTGGTGTCTGGATGCCAAAGGGGGAGAGAGTGTAGGATTTGGAAGTCTTGTGTCGATTCTTATGTCGCTTCGCTTTTGTTGAACTCTCGTTGCTTTGGTTTGTTGGTTTGTGTTGTGTTCATGTGAGACCAGGAGACTATGATATGGTGTGAGACATATGCACTCTAGCTTATCTTATTGTCTAGTGTTTAGTAGATTGTGAGCTTATGTTATCTTGTGCCCCTTACTTCATGCTCACATACTTTACCTTGCATGCATGCTTAGTGTCATTTATTTTGTTGCAAGGATTGCCTTGTTTATAAAATATAGGGGGAATGTTGATCCTAGTATGTGTGCCGTGTAGTCCAAAGCACTTCTCTAAGAGTGCACACATCTAGGGGGAGCCTGTCTATATTTTATAAATGTTGGGTTTGCTTATGTTCATTTTTTATCCCTATGTGCAAATCATGTATTGTCATCAATCCACGAAAAAGGGGGAGACTGTAAGGGCATATTTCTCCCTAAGTGGTTTTGGTGATTGATGACAATACATTCGCGGACTAATCGTGTGCATTGAGCATTTCAGATATCTCATGCTAGGCACAAGATGATTCGGTGCCCCTCGGAGCATATTAAAGACGGCGTTTCTCTATGTTTCTTTTCGGCGGAATTGAGTCGTAGCAAAGCCGTACTATTAAGAGGGGTCCGCTTCGGAAAGGTTAGGGTGGAATCAACACGTACGCATCTATTCCTTTGCACCACCTTTCTTTCGCTTCATTGGAGCACCGGTCGTTTCCCTTGTCGTTGCAAAGAAGAAGGCTTCCAAGTGCTACTGTTTTGTGGCGTGCGGTAGTACTGCTCAAGGGAGTAGTAGTACCGCAGCGGCCCACAGTAGTACCACCCAGGGTAGCGGTAGTACCGCCCATGGTAGCGGTAGTACCGCATCTTGCGGTAGTACCGCTCCTAGATCGTGGTAGTATCGTGACCCCTAGCCCAGAACGGTGGCATGCGCGGAAGTAGGAGCGGAAATAATTTTTTTACTTTCGCACCCTACGCGGTAGTACCGCTCCCTGTGAGCGGTAGTACTGTGTAGGATTTTTGCACTGACCAATGCAAAGTGGAAGTAACCACGGATGTAATTTTATTAGTCCATGTCTTCCCAGCCTAGTCGAACCCTGCCTTGCGGTAGTACCGCAAGGACGCGCGGTAGTACCGCTCCGGCGATTCTACCGCTCGGTGCTAAACGCAACATGGCCTCGTCTGGCTACTGCTGTGTGAGCCGTAGTATCGCACTGCCTAGCGGTAGTACCGCATGCCTGTGTGGTAGTACCGTGGTCACGTGCAGTAGTACCGCATGTCGTGGGCTGAGTAAGTGGGTAACAGTTGGATCTTTCCTCTCACTATATAAGGGGGGTCTTCTTCCCCAAGTTAACCACCTCTTCCCTCCCTAAACTCCATTGTTGCTCAAAGCTCCATTTTTGCCTGATCTCTCTCCCTAGCCAATCAAACTTGTTGATTTCCTAGGGATTGGTTGAGAAGGCCCCGATCTACACTTCCACAAAGAGAAATTTGATTCCCCCCACTAATCCCTTGCGGATCTTGTTACTCTTGGGTGTTTGAGTACCCTAGACAGTTGAGGTCACCTCGACGCCATATTCCATTGCGTCGAAGCTTCGTGGTGTCCTTGGGAGCCTCTAATTCAGTTGTGGAGATAGCCCCAACCTTGTTTGTAAAGGTTCGATCACCGCCTTCAAGGGCGCCATGGAATCACGACATCTCGCATTGTGTAAGGCATGAGGAGAATACAGTGGCCTTACTGGCATCTTGGGGAGCATTGTGCCTCCACACTACTGTAATGGAGACGTACTTCCTCTCAAAGGGAAGGAACTTCGGTAACACACCCTCGTATCCACGGTTCCACTCGAGGGCATCTCTAACCTTAACTTGTGCAAGCTTTTATTGTGTTGTATCTCTTGCTTGCTTGTGTGCTTGTTATTGTTGCATCATATAGGTTGCCCACCTAGTTGCATATCTAGACAACCTATTTTGATGCTAAGTTTAGTTTGGTAAAGAAAAGCTAAAAATTGTTAGTTGCCTATTCACCCTCCCTCTAGTCAAGGCGGTGTGCTGGACCCGCTGCTCTAGCTTTGTCATTCGGCGCTCCTCAAATTTGAGGTATGCGATGACACATTGAAATGTAGGTTGCGAAAGCAGGGTAAGGTTGGACGCCGCGTTGCCTAAATCCTCGTTGAGGCCGGCGGTGAGGGTGCTCAGCATGAGGTTGTCAGAGACCTTGGCGCCGATGTTGCGATGCTCATCGGTGAGTATCTTGAGCCTCATGCGCTACTCATCGATGGTGGAGTTCTCCTGGTGACAGCCGAAGAACTCCTACTGCAAGAAAACAAGGTGCTGAAGTTTGTTGTCGGTGAAGAGCGCGTTGATCTTGGTCCACACGACGTAGGTGTCGTCGTCCTCGGTGACAAACATGTGGAAGATGTCCTTTGAGACGGTTTGGTAAATCCATCGGATGAGCGTAGCCTCAATGGCAGACCACTCCGGATTTCCCTTCATGTAGTCCTTGTCCACAGAACAGTCGATGTGCTCGGTGATATAGTACTCGTGGAAGACGAGGTTGAAGTAGGTGTTCCACGCATAGTACGACATGCTGGAGCTGTTGAGGCAGATGGGGACACGGGCCTCGATGTTGAGGTCATGGATGACAGCGGCAGAGGGCTCGGGGCCGGCGAAGGGGTTCGACGAGCGGGTGGTGGAGGAGCCCGGAGAGTCCATGGCGCGGCGCGGCTTGGGTTAGGATCTTTTTGTTGGGAGAGAGAGAGGGAGGGTGGCAGCGGCGGTGGGAGGAGCGGCGGCTGCGGACACGCGACTGCGGTGGGAGGGAGGGCGGTAGTGGCAGCGGGTGGGTGTGGGCGGCGCGACGGGAGGGTGTCGGTGTCAAAACCGACAGATCTCGGGTAGGGGGTCCCAAGCTGTGTATGTGAGGATCAACGGTAACAGGGGAAACATGGACGCGATGTTTACCCATGTTCGGGCCCTCTTAATGGAGGTAAAACCCTACTTCCTGCTTGATTGATCTTGATGAATATAAGGATTACAAGAGTTGATCTACCTCGAGATGGTAATGGCTAAACTCTAGCTTTCTAGCCTATGATTGTTCTATTGTCCTCTACGGGCTAAACCCTCCAATTTATATACACACCGGAGGACCTAGGGTTGTACAAAATCATATTGCAGAGGAAGGAAACATTACACCCGAACACAAAACTTGCCATTCTACGCATGTAGGAGTCCTATCCGGACATGGGGGGTAATCTTCTGCTTTATCTTCATGGCCCATCAGTCCGGCCCATATCAAGTAATCCGGACACTCGAAGACGCCTTAGTCCAGGACTCCCTCAGTAGCCCCTGAACCAGTCTTCGATGACGATGTGTTCGGCACGCATACTGTCTTCGGCATTGCAAGGCGGGTTCCTTCTTCCGAACATATGAAGATTACTTCCTGCGCAAAGGAACTATGGCCCACTCTGCATGATTAATACAACCCTTAGCCACGAAGGCATAAACATCCAAATAGGTACAATGTCTTTACTAACAAATTTTTTCGGCGAAACGTCACACTTGACCCTTTAACATTTCGAACCGTTTTCTCACCTCTTGTTTCACGTTTCGAGGCATAGCCTCCATTGGCACGTCTTGTCGAAACAGAGATCGTGCCCGCCCATTACAAGATCCTCATCAATATGGTTCGGGTAACAAAACCATACCTTACGCACGATTTCTTCGGGAACATGCAAGTTTCATGGCCTGAGCGGGGGGG
>LR738710.1:588665349-588702041 GCA_902687465.1 Secale cereale
GGGGGGGGCGTTTGGTATTTTTGTCGTTTATAAAAGGATAAAGACCCCTCCTATTTCCTCACGCTTTCCTCTAGCCTCTGTTTCCCAATCTCCTAGCTCGAGCGCCCACAGTTCCAATCTTCTCCACCAGCGCTTCCTTCTCCAGCAATGGCCGGATCCGGCTCCAAGGGCAAGTGGGAGGCCTCCACCATCATTGTGAAGGTCGTGAAGGATCTCCGGAGCGCAGGCTATCTTTCTGCAAACATAGCGCACTGGATTCCTAACAAAGACCAGGTGATCCCTACTCCAGGGCTTGGTGAGAGGGTTGTTTTCATCCCTCATTTTCTTCGGGGCCTGGATTTCCCCTCCACCCTTTTTTCGGGGCCTTTTCTTTCTTCTATGGGCTAGATTTCCATGATCTAGCCCCAAATTCTGTCCTACATATATCGGCTTTTATACTCGTGTGTGAGGTTTTCCTTCACACCCCCCACACTTCGGATTATGGCTCAAGGTCTTCAATCTAAAGTCGAAGGTGGTCGAGGGACAGCATGCGGACTGCGGCGGAGCCATGGTAAGCAAACTCCCCAATGCCACCTGGCCCAAAGGGGCCTTTGTGGAAAAAGTCAAAATATGGCAGCAAGAGTGGTTCTACATCACCGAATCCCGCAAAGCCACCTGGGCGGTCATGCCCGATTTCAGATCCGGACCCCTAGAGAGACTCACCTCATGGACCACCAAGGGCCTTGAGTGGGGGTCCCAATCGAAGGTGAAGATGCTCCAAAATCGCATCTCTAATATGCTGGCAGAGGGCGCTAATCTCACTAACGTGATCCAAGTGATGCTCTTCCGCTGCATAATTCCCTGCCAGCTCCGGGCCTCCCGCTTGTGGGAGTTCGATCCGGAGGAGCCACGGACCGTGAAGCGCTTCTATGGCACCATGCACAACGACATCTAGAAGCAACTCTTCAAGGCCCAAAAGAAGTGGCCGAAGAAGAATGAAGACATCGGATTCGACAGCGAGACTCTGATAACCCTCAACCATAAGGGATCGAGATAGTCTTCGCGGGTAAGAATAACCCAATTTATTGATTCGACACACGGGGAGCCAAAGAGTATTTATAAGCTTTGACAGTTGAGTTGTCAATTCAACCGCACCTGAAATATACTTACTTAGAACAAAAGATAAATGGTAACAGTGATATGATAGCGATGATGGTGATAGTAAAAGTAAACAGCGAAAGTAAATAGTAAAGGTAAATGGCAAAAGTAGCAACTAGTGACAAGCAGGATTTAAAACACTGTAGGATAGGAAGATGGATGGTTGGGCGCTGCATGGATGAGATATATCATGATTCTAACTTGGGGCACGACACACGGAAAAGTAATGATCATCTAGGCAAATATCAAACATTAGGCATGTATCCCGTAGGTAGTTGTACGTGCTTGCAATAAGAACTTGCACAACATCTTTTGTCCTACCATTCCGCTACGAACGGGGCCAAAAGGAACTTATGGAGATTAAGGTGCTCCTGTCAAAGAGCACCGGAACAAACAATGAACTCAATGGATACATGTAATCCTCAAACTACGGACCATCCCCTTTGGTGTCCCAAGTTGTCACTTTTGGGATCGCCAATTCCGAACCATAACAGGTGCAAACAACTCATAGATAGGATCACGAACACAAATATATTCATGCAAACACATATGGTTCAGATCTGAAATCATGGCACTCGGGCCCTAAGTGTCAAGCATTAAGAATAACAAGTTGAAGCAAAGATGATAAACACCATAGTAGATGATAGGCAACATGCCCCCAATGATCTGACAAACTATTACATGATCTAACTCATCCAATCCCTACCATCCCCTTCGCCTACAGCAGGGGAATTACTCACACATGGAGGGAGAAGTCATGGAGGGATGATGAAGTGGTGATGATGATGACGATGGTGACGATCTCCCCTCTCCGGAGGCCAATTCAGCCTCCAGATTAGCCCTCCCGAAGAAGAACAGAGGGTGGCGGCGGCTCCGCGACGGAAAACTGCGAAAAGAACTTCTGATCTAGGGTTTCCGTGTCGCGAGTAAAAATACGAGTCGAAGTAGGGCACCAGGGGGTGTGGGGCCCACCCAGGCGACCCCCCAGCGCGGCCAGGGGCTGGGCCGCGCCACCAGGGCACCTGGGCACCACCTGGCCCCCCTCTGGCCCCCCTTCTGGCTCCTGGTTCCTTCGGGTGCGTGGATTTTCTGTGATTTTTCGTGGATTTTTCTGAGATACCTAAAAATCCGTTTTCCTGCACACAATAAAACCATACAGGCAGCTCTGCTGAAAACAGCGTCAGTCCGGGTTAGTTTAGTTCAAATCATGCAAGAATGAGGTCAAAACAATATCAAAAGTGTTTGGAAAAGTAGATACGTTTGAGACGTATCAACTCCCCCAAGCTTAGCATATTGCTTGTCCTCAAGCAATTCAGTTCAACGAACTGGACGCGACAAAGAAAACTTTGACAAACTCTTTTGCTTCATTAGATGTATATAAGCATGTACTACGAAAAGAGTCTAGCAAGTATTGAAACAGTACTATGAGGACAATGCAAGGAGCAATCCTTCTTTCAAGTGACCAGTCACAAATACTTAAAAGTAAATAATATACTACTGAAAATCAAGACAAGATTACATTGCACATAGCTTGAGCATACTAGGGTGGTATCTCGCTAGTCTCCATGAGTGAAGCAAAACATAAATGCAGAAACTCCTCCAGAGTTTTAAAGGAGACTAGAACTAAGAATTTCAGAATAAATCATATCACAAGTATGCAGAAGACAATGTAATACTTTGGGACAATGCACATTACACTCAGAATGACAATTATGCTCTCCTAGTTAGTGCTTTGAAGAAAGAAGGTGGAGACTCTCGAACCGTGGCTTTTGTTGGCAAGGTTGAAAACCCGTGGTCGGAAACAAAATCTAAACATGTACCAGAGCTCTTGGTTTTTTAAAAACAGAGGTAAAAACGTTTTTGAGAGGTGCATATTTCGTCAACGAATGCTAGCAGATAACTCAATCACTTCTTAAGCTGGACAAGTCTCGAGGAACGGCTCCCGCATGAGGACGATCACATCCTCTTAATCTCCTTTGTTTATCACTGCCAAAGTTTTCTGATTTCTCATGAACAAAGCGTGAAGGAGGGTTTGTTTGTTATATTATCTTTTTGAGCCGGGCGCACTCTATGCCAGTTCCTTCTCGTATTAAGGGTTTGCACATTAGACATGCAATCCAGGGGTGAAACTTGTCCAACTTAAAAAGATCATGAATTAACTACTACTTCCTCATGATCTAAAACATAGGCACAAAAAGAGAAATGCTTTTGATTAATTTCGAGGTGGTACACGAAAGTCTTCGTTAGGAATGGCAGGTAAATACCATGTATAGGAAGGTATGGTGGACTCATATGGCATAACAGGTTTTAAGGATTTTGGATGGACAAGCAGTCAGTCCGCTTAGTACAGGTGGGGGTTTAGCAAAAGACTGGGAAGCGTCCAACTAGAGAGCAATAACGGTCATAATCATGCAGAGCGACAAAGCAACATTGAATCGGGCATGAAAGTGATATAACTATTCTAAAACTCAAAGATCATCAAGGCAGAGCAGACTTTTGGTCTTAAACATGTGTAAACATGTGCCAAGTCAATCCAAAAATTCTCTAAAGGGAAATACCACCTTAGTATACCAGACTATGAACAGTGCAATGCATGTAGATCATTTCAATAACACATTATATACTCTAGTTATTCGAGACTAGCCACAAGGAAAGCATGAACTACTGGAAGAGCATTGTAAACATAGCACTATGTCGCTACAAGCTGGTCTCTAGATCATAAGTACAGGCATATGTACAAAAGTAGAAACAAGAAGAGTTCATACCGGTCTTCCTTGTTGCTCCCCTTCAGTCGATCTTCGTCATTACTGCTTGTCACTTGCACGACCGAACGTAGGAAATATAATTAAATGCCATCACGGACTTGAGCTGAACTATGAAAACAAAGCAAACTAAAGAGAAAAGGAAATCTTTTTGGATTATTTCAAGGGTTGAACGAAAGCAAAAGAAAGAGAAAATCTTTTTGTTATTTTTGCAAAGAGAGAAACAAAGAAGAACGGGCAAAAACTTCGAAAAGATCAAAGCGAACAAAACGGATAATACAATGGAAAAGTGACAGGGGCACGTAGTCCCCCAAGCTTAGGCTTTTGGCCTAAGTTGGTAGCAGCTACTGCCCCCAGGAGCCTCCTGCTCCGGGGGTATGGTGGTGAGACCAAGGGTCGTAGAAGGATGCTGGCGCGTATACCGAACTCCTCGGAGTCTCCCACGAGGAAGGGTCCGTACGCCAAGCAGAGGAAGACCCTTCACCAAACTCGGTGGCGGTATCTCCCTGGAAAGGTGGTAACTCACCGTGCTCCTCCTCGTCAGGCACAACCCCCTCCATGGGGTTATGAAACTGGTACTGGACCATGAACTCATCGAACTGGACAACATCAAAGGACCATCCGTTCCTGCGAGAAAAATCAAACAAAAGAGGTGCAGGTAGACGGATCTCGCGTTCCGCGGTAGTTCCGAAACGCAAGATATAAACAAGATTATCCAGCTCAGAAGCCATGGTAACAAACTTATGCCTTTTCATAGCAGCAAGATCAAAGCTTAAATAAGTAAAAGGATTATCATCAGGGTGTGGGGTGCCTCCAAGATGTTCTAAGATAAGTGTGGCATAAATGCCACCATATAAGTCCCCCTTGTTACCGTTCATAGCAAGGCATTGAGCAATTAAGGCACCCAGATTATAATCAGACCTCCCTGAGAGGGCTACTGCCAGGATAGCAATATCCGGAGCAGAAATGCTGCTCGTGTTGTCACGAGCTAACACCCCTCTAGCAACATAATATGCAAAATACCTGAGGTGAGGAAATAAGATGCTGGAGATCTTCGACCGATGAATATCCCTCGTACCCATGCTGTAGAGAGATTTAATGACGGTTTTCAGCTCGGAGGGCTGAGTGGCCATCCTAGCCGTCCTCCCAACCTTTGGCACACCTATTATTTCACAAAACCTTCCCAAAGTCATGGTGATAAGATCATTGTAAATTTTAAACTCAATAGCACCTGAATCAGGATTATATCTAAAACTGTTAATAAAACTGGAGGTGAGTTTTTGATATTGAGTAACACGACACGTGACGAGCCGTGTCAAACCTGCATTAGCACAAAGATTATAAAACTCATCCTTAATTCCCGCAGCTTCAAGGAATTCATCACATGGAAACGTCATTGCACGTGCTAGACTTGTGTCTTCCAACAGCTCCAGGGGCACATGATCTTCATTATAGCTCGCCCTAGCAGTTGAGGGTGAAGCTGCGGCTCTAGTAACTCGATCGGAGTGTGCGGGCCTCCTCTTCTCAAGCCACCCTTTTGCCCTTCCTAACAAACTCATTTCTGAAATTTTTGGCAATTTACAAAAATGAGGATTAAAACAAGATGAGTTAAGGCAAACTACTCAACTCACTTGCCCAAGGCATAAACTTGCATCAAAACTTGGAAAATAACTTTCTACACATGCATGCAAGCTCATCTATACAGCACCAAGAACTACTAAATACTCACAAATGAAGCCACCAATCAAAAATCTAATTGGAGGGGTGGAGGAGTCACATACCAGGGAGTATTTGTTCAAAATCTCAGCTCAAATGATGGGCTGTAGAGAGAGATCGAAGAATCGCCTCCAAGAACAGCAAGAACACAAGAACAAGTGCAGAACTCGCGTTTTTGGAGAAAAAGAGTGAGGGAGGAAGAAGACATACCTGGAGGGGGGCCATGTGGGCCCCAGGCGCCCTGTGGGCGCGGCCAGGGGCTGGTCCGCGCCAGCTGGCCGCCTGGGCCACTGGTGGGTCCCCCTGGCTGGCCCCAGGTCCCTCTGGATCTCTCCCGTCATGGAAATTTTTATTTAAATTTTTCTGGAATTTTTCTGAAAACTTCACTGTTGAATTTTTTTCGAAGTTCAAAAAGCTGCAAAACTCTCTGAAAACTTGAAGTAGTGAGTAGTATTGTGAAGCTTCAAAACATAAATACTTGGTACAACAAGTAGGACAAAAACTAAAAACAAATGAAAACATAACAAGCTCAACTTTTTATCTATATAAAACATGTTTACTAGTAAGGTTGATCAAGTCTTACCAACAAACAGGCGATATATAGAGCAAAAAGTCTCACCTCTTATGAATTAATCATTGAACTTTTACCTTGATGGACATTGTCCCTACCATGATAGTTTTGTATTTGTGAGGCACATGTAGTGGACAGTCCCATTCTCCAATCTTCACGGTCTCGATATTTTCTATAGAGTTGAGGCCATGCCTCCTGTCGATCTTCTTTGGAAAATATACCGTGTGTTCTTTATCATTCACATGGAAGATAACCTTCCCTTTATTGCAATCAATAATAGCACCTGCGGTGTTAAGAAAAGGTCTACCAAGAATAATGGATATGCTCCCGTCCTCAGGCATGTCAAGCACAACAAAATCAGTAAGAATCAAACAATTAGCAACTTCTACGGGAACATCCTCACAAATACCTATCGGGACGGCGGTTGACTTGTCAGCCATCTGAAGGGAGATATCTGTAGGAATTAGTTTCTCTAAACAAAGCCTCTCGTAAAGAGAGAGAGGCATAACACTCACTCCTGCTCCAAGATCACATAAAGCAGTTTTGACATAATTATTCATTATGAAGCAAGGAATGGTGGGTATACCTGGATCACCGAGCTTCTCAGGAATCTTGCCACTGAAAGAGTAGTTAGCAAGCATAGTAGATATTGCTTCATTAGGAACTTTTCTTTTATTAGTGACAATATCTTTCATATATTTTGAATAAGGAAGTAACTTAATAGCATCAGTCAAAGGGATTTGAAGAAAAAGAGGTTTAATCCACTCACAAAACTTATTGTAATGCTCTTCTTCTTTAGTTTTGATGGACTTACCTGGAAAGGGCATGGGTTTCTGTACCCATGGTTCTCTTTCCTTCCCATGTTTTCTCGCGATGAAGTCTTCATTAGTGTACCTCTTACGTTTGTCAGGTGCTTCATCTTCTTGAACTTCAGGCGGATCATTCTTCTCATTATCCTTACCTTCAGGTTCAGCACCGTCTTCAGTCTCAGCATCGGAGATAGATACACTGTTTGGATCAATAGTTGGCTCTTCATCTGCAATAGGATCATTAGAATTGTCAGCCTCCTTATGTTTCTTCTTTTTCTTTGGAGAGCCAACAATTTCTTCTTCCTGCATTTGAGAATCTTGCTCGATTCTCTTCGGATGCCCCTCTGGATAGAGAGGATCTTGAGTGCTAGTTCCTCCTCAGGTCTTAATCCCAAAAGCCTGCAAATTGTCTTGTTTGGCATTGTTAGCAAGCAAATCTTTTTGCACATTAGAAATTTGGTCAAGCTGAGTTTTAACCATATGAAAATGCTTCACAAGACATTGAACATCATTAACTGTTCTACCTAGAACATCAAGCAAACTTTTGATAGCAAGGGAATTATCATGCAACTGACTTTGTATCCTCTCATTAAAATGATTTTGTTTCATAATAAAATTATCAAACTCATCTAAACATTGATCAGGAGGCTTACCATGAGGGATGTCACTTGCGTTGAAATCTAAAAGAGAGTGTACCTCTACCATAGGAGGGTGAGCGGTAGGCTCACACAGCTTCTCAATAGGGGGTAGATTCTTCACATCTTCAGCTTTAATACCTTTCTCTTTAATAGACTTCTTTGCTTCTCGCATATCTTCGGGGCTTAGAACAAACATGCCCCTCTTCTTTGGTGGTGGAGGTGGTTCAGGGACGGACCAATCTTCATGGTTTTTGGCAATTCTGCCCATCAAATCTTCTGCATCCTCCGGCGTCCTTTTCCTGAAAACACAACCAGCACAACTGTCCAAATAGGACCTGGATTCATCAGTTAGACCAGCATAGAATATATCGACTAATTCATTCTTAGGGACTTCATGTCCTGGTCTAGCCCGAATCAGACTACAGTACCTCCCCCAAGCTTTAGGGAGGGACTCATCCTGCAACTGTTTAAAGTTATAAATTCTTTGTAAAGCAGCATGTTGCATGTGAGCAGGAAAGTACTTATCAACAAAAGAGTGAGCTAAGTCTTGAGGACTCTTAATGGAACCGCATGGAAGTGAATCATACCATGCTTTATCACCTTCCTTCAAGGAGAAAGGAAGAAGCTTGGTGATATAAAAGTATCGTATCTTCTCATCTGTGGTAAACAGGCCACCCAACTCACCGAGTTTAGTCAGGTGTGCAATAGCATCATCATTTTCTCTGCCATAAAAGGGGTTAGCTTCAACCATAGGTATAAGTGAAAGATCAACAGAGAAATCATAATCAGGATCATCAATGCATATAGGAGATGTAGCAACTTCAGGATCAGGAACTGTTTTGTTCTTCAAAGAGTGTTTTTCAAATAGTTTTTTAATAACTTCAGGGTCAGAGCCAGAAAACTCTGTCAGTTCCCTGCATAAATCTTCATCAAGCATATAGTAATCATCATCAAGGAGTCTCTCCTTGAGTTTACTCAAATCAGGATAATCATAAGTTTCACCAATAGGGTAGCGAGTAAGAGGAATTTCAATTCCAGACTTTTTAGCAGCAGCATCAATTTGTTTTTCAAGAGCATAACCAAGTGAGCTAATATCATCAACAGTAGTAGAAGCATCATCAAGAGTATCGGACATAGTAACTGATTTAGTAGGAGCATCATGTGGTGGTGGCGAGGCAAACTTACTCATAACAGAAGGCGAATCAAGTGTAGCACTAGTGCTCAGAACAGTACCTCTTCTTGTAGTAGATAGTAAGATCGGAACCTTAGGGTCTCCTTTCTTACCCATAGTGGATGAAGTGCAGCAGGTAGGATACTTCAAGTAGACTTGTAAATATTGTTATGCTCCCCGGCAACGGCGCCAGAAAACGGTACTTGATAACCCTCAACCGTAAGGGATCGAGATAGTCTTCGCGAGTAAGAATAACCCAATTTATTGATTCGACACACGGGGAGCCAAAGAGTATTTATAAGCTTTGACAGTTGAGTTGTCAATTCAACCGCACCTGAAATATACTTACTTGCAACAAAAGATAAATGGTAACAGTGATATGATAGCAATGATGGTGATAGTAAAAGTAAACAGCGAAAGTAAATAGTAAAGGTAAATGGCAAAACTAGCAACTAGTGACAAGCAGGATTTAAAACACTATAGGCTAGGGAGATGGATAGTTGGGCGCTGCATGGATGAGATATATCATGATTCTAACTTGGGGCACGGCACACGGAAAAGTAATGATCATCTAGGCAAATATCAAACATTAGGCATGTATCCCGTAGGTAGTTGTACGTGCTTGCAATAAGAACTTGCACAACATCTTTTGTCCTACCATCCCGCTACGAACGGGGCCAAAAGGAACTTATGGAGATTAAGGTGCTCCTCTCAAAGAGCACCAGAACAAAGCAATGAACTCAATGGATACATGTAATCCTCAAACTACGGACCATCCCCTTTGGTGTCCCAAGCTGTAACTTTTGGGATCGCCGGTTCCGAACCGTAACAGGTGCAAACAACTCATAGATAGGATCACGAACACAAATATATTCATGCAAACACATATGGTTCAGATCTGAAATCATGGCACTCGGGCCCTAAGTGTCAAGCATTAAGAATAACAAGTTGAAGCAAAGATGATAAACACCATAGTAGATGATAGGCAACATGCCCTCAATGATCTGACAAACTATTACATGATCTAACTCATCCAATCCCTACCATCCCCTTCGCCTACAGCAGGGGAATTACTCACACATGGAGGGAGAAGTCATGGAGGGATGATGAAGTGGTGATGATGATGACGATGGCGACGATCTCCCCTCTCCGGAGGCCAATTCAGCCTCCAGATTAGCCCTCCCGAAGAAGAACAGAGGGTGGCGGCGGCTCCGCGACGGAAAACTGCGAAAAGAACTTCTGATCTGGGGTTTCCGTGTCGCGAGTAAAAATACGAGTCGAAGTAGGGCACCAGGGGGTGTGGGGCCCACCCAGGCGACCCCCCGGCGCGGCCAGGGGCTGGGCCGCGCCACCAAGGCGCCTGGGCACCCCCTGCCCCCCCCTCTGGCCCCCCTTCTGGCTCCTGGTTCCTTCGGGTGCGTGGATTTTCTGTGATTTTTCGTGGATTTTTCTGAGATACCTAAAAATCCGTTTTCCTGCACACAATAAAACCATACAGGCAGCTCTGCTGAAAACAGCGTCAGTCCGGGTTAGTTTAGTTCAAATCATGCAAGAATGAGGTCAAAACAATATCAAAAGTGTTTGGAAAAGTAGATACGTTTGAGACGTATCAGACTCCGGCTATGGCGGTAAGCACGATTTTGCCGAAGCCCTATCCGGTAAATATTTCAAGTATAACAGGAATTAGAATATTTGTGTTCCATACAGTCCTGGACGGCAAAGGCGGAGCGGATCCACTGTATGGCTCCGCTACCCGAGGACCCAGCCACACCCCAGCTAATGGAGATGCTACCGGCGTCGTACCTAGCGCCGGAGAAGAAGGCCAAGAATAAGAAGGGCAAGGAAGCCAAGGGCGGCCCCCGCCCCAAGGGTCCTTCAAAAACCATATCCGGAGAGACCGTAGCCCCCTCCTCCCATGATGAGGAGGTGGAAAGCGATTCCCCCGTTAAGGGGAGGAAGAAGAAGAAGAAGAGGGCATCCCCGGAAGATACAGAGGAGGGGGAGTTGGGGAACGTAGTAATAATTCAAAATTTTCCTACGTGTCACCAAGCTCAATCTAGGAGATGCTAGCAACGAGAGAGATGGAGTGCATCTTCATACCCTTGAAGATCGCTAAGCCGAAGCGTTACAAGAACGCAGTTGATGGAGTCGTACTCACGGCGATTCAAATCGCGGAAGATCCGATCCAAGTGTCAAAACAGACGGCACCTCCGTGTTCAACACACGTACAGCCCGGGGACGTCTCCTTCTTGATACAGCAAAGGGGAGGAGAAGTTGGGGAAGAGCTCCGGCGGCACGACGTCGTGGTGGTGGAGCTTGTAGTTCTCCCGCAGGGCTTCGCCAAGTCTATGGAGGAGAGGAGGAATTGGTAGGGGGAAGGGCTGCATCAGGTGAAAGCTGCGGCTGCCCTCCCACCCCCTCACTATTTATACAGGAAGGGGAGACGGGGCTGTCCCCTCTAGATGGGATCTAGAGGGGGCGGCCATGTGGGGGGGACTTGCCACCCAAGCAGGTGGGGCGCCCCCACCCCCCTAGGGTTTCCAACCCTAGGCGCCCCTGGACCCTTGGGGTGCACCAGCCCACTAAGGGGCTGGTACACTCCCACATTCAGCCCAATAAGCCCTCCGGGGCAGGTGGCCCCACCCGGTGGGCCCCGGAACCCTTTCGGTGGTCCCGGTACAATATCGGTGACCCCCGAAACTCTTCCGGTGGCTGAAACTGGACTTCCCATATATGAATCTTTACCTCCGGACCATTCTGGAACTCCTCGTGACATCCGGGATCTCATCCGGGACTCCGAACAACCTTCGGTAACCACATACTAATTCCCGTTACAACTCTAGTGTCACCGAACATTAAGTGTGTAGACCCTACGGGTTCGAGAACTATGCAGACATGACCGAGACGCCTCTCCGGCCAATAACCAATAGCGGGATCTGGATACCCATATTGTCTCCCACATGTTCCACGATGATCTCATCAGATGAACCATGATGTCGAGGATTCAAACAATCCCATATGCAATTCCCTTCGTCCATCGGTATGTTACTTGCCCAAGATTCGATCATCGGTACCCCTATACCTTTTTCAATCTCGTTACCGGCAAGTCTCTTTACTCGTTCCGTAACACATGATCCCGTGACTAACTCCTTAGTCACATTGAGCTCATTAGGATGTTGCATTAGCGAGTGGGCCCAGAGATACCTCTCTATCATACGGAGTGACAAATCCCAGTCTCGATTCGACACTTTCGGAGATACCTGTAGTGCACCTTTATAGTCACCCAGTTACATTGTACGTTTGATACACCCAAAGCATTCCTATGGTATCCGGGAGTTGCACAACCTCATGGTCTAAGGAAATGATTCTTGACATTAGAAAAGCTTTAGCAAACGAACTACGCGATCTGGTGCTATGCTTAGGATTGGGTCTTCTCCATCACATCATTATCGTAATGATGTGATCCCGTTATCAACGACATCCAATGTCCATGGTCAGGAAACCGTTACCATCTATTGATCAACGAGCTAGTTAACTAGAGGCTCACTAGGGACATGTTGTGCTCTATGGATTCACACATGTATTACGATTTCCGGATAATACAATTATAGCATGAACAATAGACAATTATCATGAACAAGGAAATATAATAATAACCATTTTATTATTGCCTCCAAGGCATATTTCCAACAGTCCGCCACTTGCACTAGAGTCAATAATCTAGTTACATTGTGATGAGTCGAACACCCATAGATTTCTGGTGCTGATCATGGTTTGCTCATGGAAGAGGTTTAGTCAACGGATCTGCGATATTCAGATCCATATGTACTTTACAGATATCTGTGTATCCATCTTGAATATAACCACGAATGGAGTTGAAACGGCGCTTGATGTGCTTGGTCTTCTTGTGAAACCTGGGCTCCTTGGCAATGGCAATAGCTCCTGTGTTGTCACAGAAAAGAGTCATCAAGCCTGACGCATTTGGAATAACTCCTAGGTCGGTGATGAACTCCTTCATCCAGATTCCTTCCCGCGCTGCTTCGGAAGCAGCCATGTACTCCGTTTCTCATGTAGATGCCTCCACGAGGCTTGGCTTGCAATTGCACGAGCTGACTGCCCCACCATTTAAAATATACATGTATCCGATTTGTGACTTGGAGTCATCTGGATCTGTGTCGAAGCTAGCATCGACGTAACCCTTTACGACGAGCTCTTCATCACCTCCATAAACGAGAAACATATCCTTAGTCCTTTTCAGGCACTTTAGGATATTCTTGACCGCTGTCCAGTGTTCCATTCCAGGATCACTTTGGTACCTCCCCACCAAAGTTATGACAAGGTTCACATCAGGTCTGGTACATAGCATGTCCTACATAATAGAACCTATGGCTAAGGCATAGGGGATGACACTCATCTTTTCTCTATCTTCTGCCAAGGTCGGGCATTGAGTTGTGCTCAATCTCACACCTTGCAATACAGGCAAGAACCCCTTCTTGGCCTGATCCATATTGAACTTCTTCAATATCTTATCAAGGTATGTGCTTTGTGAAAGACTAATGAGGTGTCTCGATCTATCTCTATAGATCTTGATGCCTAATATGTAAGCAGCTTCTCCAACGTCCTTCATTGAAAAACACTTATTCAAGTAGGCCATTATACTTTCCAAAAGTTCTATATTATTTCCCATCAATGATATGTCATCCACATATAATATGAGAAATTCTACAGAGCTCCCACTCACTTTCGTGTAAATACATGCTTCTCCATAAGTCTGTATGAACCCAAACTCTTTGATCACTTCATCAAAGAGAATGTTCCAACTCTGAGATTCTTGCACCAGCCCATAGATGGAGCGCTGGAGCGTGCATACCTTGTCAGCATTCTTAGGATCGACAAAACCTTCCGGCTGCATCATATACAATTCTTCCTTAAGGAAACCGTTAAGGAATGTTGTTTTGACGTCCATTTGCTAGATCTCATAATCATAGAATGCGGCAATTGCTAACATGATTCGGACGGACTTCAGTATCGCTATAGGTGCTACATCTTGAGCATGTGTTGGTTTTCCCTTGAAGAGGAAAGGGTGATGCAACAAAGTAGCGTAAGTATTTCTCTCAGTTTTTGAGAACCAAGGTATCAATCCAGTAGGAGACTACACTCAAGTCCCTCGTACCTGCACAAACAACTAAGAACCTTGCAACCAACGCGATAAAGGGGTTGTCAATCCCTTCACGGCCACTTGCGAAAGTGAGATGTGATAGAGATAATAAGATAAATATTTTTGGTATTTTTGTTGTATAGATTGAAAAGTAAAGATTGCAGAATAAAGGAGCACTAGAGATAGCTAGTTGATGGAAGCTTAATATGATGGAAGATAGACCCGGGGGCCATAGGTTCCAGTAGTGGCTTCTCTCAGGATAGCATAGCGCATAGTTATGAGAATATCTAGGCATGATCATGTATATAGGCATCACGTCCGTGACAAGTAGACCGAAACGATTCTGCATCTACTACTATTACTCCACACATCGATCACTATCCAGCATGCATCTAGAGTATTAAGTTCATAAGAACAGAGTAACGCCTTAAGCAAGATGACATGATGAGGAGGGATAAACTCATGAAATATGATATAAACCCCATATTTTTTTCCACGATGGCAACAATACAATACGTGTCTTGCTGCCCCTGCTGTCATTGGGAAAGGACACCGCAAGATTGAACCCAAAGCTAAGCACTTCTCCCATTGCAAGAAAGATCAATCTAGTAGGAGAAAGCAAACTGATAATTCGAAGAGACTTGCAAAGATATTTAAATCATGCATATAAGAATTCAGAGAAGAACCAAATATTGTTCATAGATAATCTTGATCATAAACCCACAATTCATCGGATCTCGACAAACACACCGCAAAAAATATTACATCAAATAGATCTCCAAGAAGATCGAGGAGAACTTTGTATTGAGATCCAAAGAGAGAGAAGAAGCCATCTAGCTAATAACTATGGACCTGAAGGTCTGTGGTAAACTACTCACAACTCATCGGAGAGGCTATGGTGTTGATGTAGAAGCCCACCATGATCGATCCCCCCTCCAGTGGAGCTCCAGAAAAGGCCCCGAGATGGGATCTCATGGGTACAAAAGGTTGCGGCGGTGGAAATAGGGTTTCGTGGTGCTCTCGGATGTTTTCAGGGTATATGAGTATATATATAGGAGGAAGAGGTACGTCGGTGGAGCTACGAGGGGCCCACGAGGGTGGGGGCGCGCCCTCCTGCCACGTGGCCGCCTCGTGGCTTCCCAGATGTGTACTCCAAGTCTTCTGGGTTGCGTTTGTTCCAAAAACGATCCTCGCAAAGGTTTCATTCCGTTTGGACTCCGTTTGATATTCCTTTTCTGCGAAACAGTGAAATAGGCAAAAAACAACAATTTTCACTAGGCCTTGGGTTAGTAGGTTAGTCCCAAAAATAATATAAAAGTGCATAATAAAGCCCATTAAACATCCAAAACAGATAATATAATAGCATGGAACAATAAAAAATTATAGATACGTTGGAGACGTATCAAGCATCCCCAAGCTTAATTCCTGCTCGTCCTTGAGTAGGTAAATGATAAAAACAGATTTTTTTGATGTGGAATGCTACCCAACACAATTCTCAATTTCTTTATTGTGGCATGAATGTTCAGATCCGAAAGATTCAAGACAAAAGTTTAATATTGACATAAGAATAATAATACTTCAAGCATACTAACAAAGAAATTATGTCTTCTCAAAATAACATGGCCAAAGAAAGTTCATCCCTACAAAATCATATAGTTTGGTTATGCTCCATCTTCGTCACACAAAATACCCAAATCATGCACAACCCCGGTTTCAGCCAAGCAATTGTTTCATACTTCAAAAAAATTCAAACCTTTTCAACTTTCTCGCAATACATGAGCGTGAGCCATGGATATAGCACTATAGGTGGAATAGAGTGGTGGTTGTCGAGAAGACAAGAAGAGAAAGATGGTCTCACATCAACTAGGTGTATCAATGGGCTATGGAGATGCCCATTAATAGATATCAATGTGAGTGAGTAGGGATTGCCATGCAACGGATGCACTAGAGCTATAAATGTATGAAAGCTCAACAAAAGAAACTAAGTGGGTGTGCATCCAACTTGCTTGCTCACGAAGACCTAGGGCATTTGAGGAAGGCCATCGTTGGAATATACAAGCCAAGTTCTATAATGAAAATTCCCACTAGTATATGAAAGTGACAAAACGAGAGACTCTCTATCATGAAGATCGTGCTTCTACTTTGAAGCACAAGTGTGGAAAAAAGATAGTAGCATTGTCCCCCTTTTTTTGGCCTTTCCTTTTTTATGGCCTTTCCTATTTTTTCCGGGACAATGCTCTAATAATGATGATCATCATACTTCTATTTACTTACAACTCAAGGATTACAACTTGATACTAGAACAAAGTATGACTCTATATGAATGCCTCCGGCGGTGTACCGGGATGTGCAATGAATCAAGAGTGACATGTATGAAAAATTATGCATGGTGGCCTTGCCACAAATATGATGTCAACTACATGATCATGCATGGCAATATGACAACGATGAAGCGTGTCATAATAAACGGAATAGAGGAAAGTTGCATGGCAATATATCTCGGAATGGCTATGGAAATGCCATGATAGGTAGGTATGGTGGCTGGTTTGAGGAAGGTATATGATGGGTGTATGGTACCGGCAAAAGTTGTGTGGTATAAGAGAGGCTAGCAATGGCGGAAGGGTGAGAGTGCGTATAATCCATGGACTCAACATTAGTCATAAAGAACACACATACTTATTGAAAAAATCTACAAGTCATCAAAACACAGTACTACATACATGCTCCTAGGGGAAGGGTTGGTAGGAGTTAACCATCACGCGATCCCGACCTCCACACAAAGGATGACAATCAATGATATAACTCATGTTTCAAATTTGTCACACAATGATTACCATACGTGCATGCTACGGGACTTGCAAACCTCAACACAAGTATTTCTCAAATTCACAACTACTCCACTAGCATGACTCTAATATCACCATTCTCATATCTCAAAACAATCATCAAGTATCAAACTTCTCATAATATTCAATGCACTTTATATGAAAGTTTTATTATACCCATCTTGGATTCCTATCATATTAGGACTAATTTTATAACCAAAGCAAATTACCATGTTGTTCTAAAGGACTCTCAAAATAATATAACTGAAGCATGAGAGACCAATAATTTTTATAAAATAAAACCATTGCCGTGCTCTAAAAAGATATAAGTGAAGCACTAGAGCAAAACTATCTAGCTCAAAAGATATAAGTGAAGCACATAGAGTATTCTAATAAATTCCGATTCATGTGTGTCTCTACCAAAATGTGTGTACAGCGAGGATGATTGTGTTAAACTAAAAAGCAAAGACTCAATTCATGCAATACGCTCCAAGCAAAACACATATCATGTGGTGAATAAAAATATAGTCTCAAGTAAAGATACCGATAGACGAAGACGAAAGAGGGGATGCCTTCCCAGGGCATCCCCAAGCTTAGGCTTTTGGTTGTCCTTGAATTTTACCTTGGGGTGCCTTGGGCATCCCCAAGATTAGGCTGTTGCAACTCTTTGTTCCATAGTCCATCAAATCCTTACCCAAAAACTTGAAAACTTCACAACACAAAACTTAACAGAAAATCTCGTGAGCTCCGTTAGTATAAGAAAACAAACCACCACTTTAAGGTACTGTATTGAACTCATTATTTATTTATATTGGTGTTAAACCTACTTTATTCCAACTTCTCTATGGTTCGTACCCCCGATACTACTCATAGATTCATCAAAATAAGCAAACAACACACGAAAAACAGAATCTGTCAAAAACAGAACAGTTTGTGGCAATCTGTAACTTTCGAATACTTCTGTAACTCTAAAAATTCTGAAATAAATTGGTGGACGTGAGGAATTTTTTTATTAATCATCTGCAAAAAGAATCAACTTAAAATCACTCTCCAGTAAAAAAACTGCAGCTAATCTCGTGAGCGCAAAAGTTTATGTTTTTTACAGCAAGATCGCAAAGACTTCACCCAAGTCTTCCCAAAGGTTCTACTTGGCACAAACACTAATTAAAACACAAAACCACATCTAACCAGAAGCTAGATGAATTATTTATTACTAAATGGAAGTAAAAGCAAAGAAAATAAAATTGGGTTGCCTGCCAAAAAGCGCTATCGTTTAACGCCCCTAGCTAGGCATGATACAAGAATAGATCTAGGTATTGCCATCTTTTGTAGGCAATCCATAAGTAGCTCTCATAATAGATTCATAAGGTAATTTGATTTTATTTCCAGGAAAGTATTCCATGCCTTTCTTTCATATCAGTAATTGCACCAATCGTTCTAAGGAAAGGTCTACCAAGAATAATAGGACATGTCGGATTGCAATCTATATCAAGAACGATGAAATCTACGGGCACATAATTCCTATTTGCAACAATAAGAACATCATTAATCCTTCCCATAGGTTTCTTAATGGTAGAATCCGCAAGATGTAAATTTAAAGAACAGTCATCAAGTTCACGGAAACCTAACATATCACACGAAGTTTTTGGAATTGTGGAAACACTAGCACCCAAATCACACATAGCATAGCATTCATGATCTTTAATCTTAATTTTAATAGTAGGTTCCCACTCATCATAAAGTTTTATAGGGATAGAAACTTCTAATTCAAGTTTTTCTTCATAATATTGCATTGAAGCATCAACGATGTGTTTGGTAAAAGCTTTATTTTGACTATAAGCATGAGGAGAATTCAGCATGATTGCAACAAGGAAATACAATCTATCAAAGAGCAATTATCATATTTAAATTCCTTGAAATCCAAAATATAGGGTTCATTGCTATGTAAAGTTTTGACCTCTTCAATCCCACTTTTAACATTTTTTTCATCAAGATCTAAAAACTCTGAATCATTGGGACGCATCTTAACTAAAGTTGACTCATCTCCAGTCCCATCTTTATCAAGATTCATATTAGAAAACAAGGATTTAATAGGAGACACATCAATTACTTTTAGATCTTCATCTTTATTATCATCTATACTAGAAGAACACGCTTTCATAAAGCAATCTCTTTTAGTACGCATCCTAGCGGTTCTTTCTTTGCACTCATCAATGGAAATTCACATGGCTTTGAGAGACTCATTGATATCATGCTTAGGTGGAATAGATCTAAGTTTCAAAGAATCGACATCAAGAGAAATTCTATCCATGTTCCTAGCCAACTCATCAATCTTAAGCAATTTCTCTTCAAGCAAAGCATTGAAATTCTTTTGCGAATTCATAAATTCTTTAACACTAGTCTCAAAATCAGAGGGGCATCTTATTAAAATTTCCATTAGAATTGTTGTAGGAATTACCATAATTATTAGAGGAATTACTAGGGAACGGCCTAGAATTAAAGTTTCCTCTATAAGCGTTGTTACCAAAATTATTCCTACCAACAAAATTCACATCCATAGATTCATTATTATTCTCAATCAACGTGGACAAAGGCATATCATTAGCATCACAAGAAACACTCTTATTAGCAAATAATTTCATAAGTTCACCCATCTTTCCACTCAAAACATTAATCTCTTCAATCGCATGGACTTTTTTAGTAGTGGATCTTTCGGTGTGCCATTGAGAGCAATTAACCATAACATTGTCTAGGAGTTTAGTAGCTTCTCCTAAAGTGATTTCCATGAAAGTGCCTCCCGCGGCCGAATCTAAAATATTTCTAGAAGAAAAATTCAATCCAGCATAAAAGTTTTGTATAATCATCCATAAGTTCAAACCATGTGTAGGGAAATTACGTATCATTAATTCATACTCTCCCAAGCTTGTGCAACATGCTCATGATCAAGTTGCTTAAAATTCATAATATCGTTTCTAAGAGAGATAATCTTAGCGGGAGGAAAATACGTAGAGATAAAGGCATCTTTGCACTTATTCCATGAATCAATACTATTTTTAGGAAAAGAAGAGAACCAAGTTTTAGCAATATCTCTAAGCGAAAACGGAAATAGCTTAAATTTAACAATATCATTATCCACATATCTCTTCTTTTGCATATCGCACAAATCAACAAAGTTGTTTAGATGGGTAGTGGCATCTTTGCTAGGAAGGCCATAAAATTGACCTTTCATAACAAGGTTTAATAGAGCTGCATTGATTTCACAAGATTCAGCATCGGTAATAGGAGCAATCGGAGTGCTAACAAAATCATTATTGTTGGTATTGGAAAAGTCACACAATCTAGTATTGTCTTGGGCCATAGTGACGAACAAGCAATCCAACACACAAGCAAACAAGAAGCAAGCGAAAAGAGGCGAACGGAAAAAGGGTGAATAAAATGGCAAAGGTGAAGTGGGGGAGAGCAAAACGAGAGGCAAATGGCAAATAATATAATGCGAGGGATAAGAGTTTGTGATGGGTACTTGGTATATGACTTGTGCATATATCTTCCCAGCAACGGTGCCAGAAATCCTTCTTGCTACCTCTTGAGCATGCGTTGGTTTTCCCTTGAAGAGGAAAGGGTGATGCAGCAAAGTAGCGTAAGTATTTCCCTCAGTTTTTGAGAACCAAGGTATCAACCCAGTAGGAGACTACACTCAAATCCCTCGTACCTGCACAAACAATTAAGAACCTTGCAACCAACGTGATAAAGGGGTTGTCAATCCCTTCACGTCCACTTGCAAAAGTGAGATCTGATAGAGATAATAAGATAAACATTTTTGGTATTTTTTTTTGTATAGATTGAAAAGTAAAGATTGAAAAATAAAAGAACACTAAAGATAGCTAGTTGATGGAAGATTAATATGATGGAAGGTAGACCCGGGGGGCATAGGTTTCACTAATGGCGTCTCTCAAGATAGCATATTCTACGGTGGGTGAACAAATTACTGTCGAGCAATTGATAGAAAAGCGCATAGTTATGAGAATATCTAGGCATGATCATGTATATAGGCATCACGTCCATGACAAGTAGACCGAAACGATTCTGCATCTACTAATATTACTCCACACATCGACTGCTATCCAACATGCATCTAGAGTATTAAGTTCATAAGAATTGAGTAACGCCTTAAGCAAGATGACATGATGCAGAGGGATAAACTCATGCAATATGATATAAACCCCATATTTTTATCCACGATGGCAACAATACAATACGTGCCTTGCTGCCCCTGCTGTCACTGGGAAAGGACACCGCAAGATTGAACCCAAAGCTAAGCACTTCTCCCATTGCAAGAAAGATCAATCTAGTAGGCGAAAGCAAACTGATAATTCGAAGAGACTTGCAAAGATATTTAAATCATGCATATAAGAATTCAGAGAAGAACCAAATATTGTTCATATATAATCTTGATCACAAACCCACAATTCATCGGATCTCAACAAACACACCGCAAAAAGTATTACATCAAATAGATCTCCAAGAAGATTGAGGAGAACTTTGTAATGAGATCCAAAGAGAGAGAAGAAGCCATCTAGCTAATAACTATGGACCCGAAGGTCTGTGATAAAATACTCACAACTCATCGGAGAGGCTATGGTGTTGATGTAGAAGCCCTCCGTGATCGATTCCCCCTCTGGTGAAGCTCCGGAAAAGGCCCCAAGATAGGATAGCACGGGTACAGAAGGTTGCGGCGATGGAAATTGGGTTTCGTGGTGCTCTCGGATATTTTCAGGGTATATGAGTATATATAGGCGGAAGAGGTACGTCGGTGGAGCTACGAGGGGCCCACGAGGGTGGGGGGCGTGCCCTCCTGCCTCGTGGCCGCCTCGTGGCTTCCCAAACATGTACTCCAAGTCTTCTGGGTTGCGTTTGTTCCAAAAACAATCCTCACGAAGGTTTCATTCCGTTTGGACTCCGTTTGACATTCCTATTCTGCGAAACACTAAAATAGGCAAAAAAACAATAATTTGCACCGGGCCTTGGGTTAGTAAGTTAGTCCCAAAAATAATACAAAAGTGCATAATAAAGCCAATTAAACATCCAAAACAGATAATATAATAGCATGGAACAATCTAAAATTATAGATACGTTGGAGACGTATCAATGGGTGATAAAGTCTCATCGTAGTCAATTCCTTGAACTTGTCGATAACCCTTAGCGACAAGCCGAGCCTTATAGATGGTCACATTTCCATCTACGTCAGTCTTCTTCTTAAAGATCCACTTGTTCTCTATGGCTTGGCGATCATCGGGCAAGTCCACCAAAGTCCATACTTTGTTATCATACATGGATCATATCTCGGATTTCATGGCTTGAAGCCATCTGTTGGAATCCCGGCCCGCCATCGCTTTTTCATAGTTCGAAGGTTCACCGTTGTCTAACAACATGATTTCCAGGACAGGGTTGCCGTACCACTCTCGTGCGGAACATTTCCTAGTGGACCTACGAAGTTCATTAGCAACTTGATCTGAAGTTTCATGATCATCATCATAAACTTCCTATCTAGTCGGTGCAGGCACCATAGAAACATCTTCGTGCGTTGCGCTACTTTCCGGTTCAAGAGGGGAAACTAACTCCTCATCAAGTTTAACTTTCCTCCCACTTACTTCTTTCGAGAGAAACTCTTTCTCCAGAAAGGATCCATTCTTGGCAACGAAGATCTTGCCTTCGGATCTGAGGTAGAAGGTATACGCAATAGTTTCCTTAGGGTATCATATGAGGACGCAGTTTTCCGATTTGGGTTTGAGCTTTTCAGGTTGAAGTTTCTTGACATAAGCATCGCTTCCCCAAACTTTCAGAAACGACAACTTAGGTTTCCTCCCAAACCATAATTCATACGGTGTCGTCTCAACGGATTTAGACGGTGCCCTATTTAAAGTGAATGCGGCAGTCTCTAAAGCATAGCCCCGAAATGATAGCGGTTGATCGGTAACAGACATCATAGATCGCACCATATCCAATAGAGTGCGATTACGATGTTCGGACACACCATTACGCTGAGGTGTTCCAGGCGGCGTGAGCTATGAAACAATTCCACATTTCCTTAAGTGTGTGCCAAACTAATGACTCAAATATTTTCCTCCACGATCAGATCGTAAGAACTTTATTTTCCTATCACATTGATTCTCTACCTCATTCTGAAATTCCTTGAACTTTTCAAAGGTCTCAGACTTGTGTTTCATTAAGTAGACATACCCATATCTACTTAAGTCATCAATGAGGGTGAGAACATAACGACAGCCACCGCGAGCCTCAACACTCATTGGACCGCATACATCAGTATGTATGATTTCCAACAAGTTGGTTGCTCGCTCCATCATTCTAGAGAACGGAGTCTTGGTCATCTTGCCCAAGAGGCATGATTCACACGTGTCAAATGATTCACAATCAAGAGACTCCAAAAGTCCATCTGCATGGAGTTTCTTCATGCGTTTGGCACCAATATGACCAAGGCGGCAGTGCCACAAGTATGTGGGACTATCATTATCAACCTTACATCTTTTGGCATTCACACTATGAATATGTGTAACATCACGTTCGAGATTCAATAAAAATAAACCATTAACCAATGGGGCATGACCATAAAACATATCTCTCATATAAATAGAACAACTATTATTCTCAGATTTAAATGAGTAGACATCCCGCATCAAACGAGATCCAGATACACTGTTCATGCTCAAAGCTGGTACTAAATAACAATTATTGAGGTATAAAATTAATCCCGAAGGTAGATGTAGAGGTAGCATGCCGAGGGCGATCACATCGACCTTGGAACCATTCCCGACGCGCATCATTATCTCGTCCTTCACCAGTCTCCACTTATTTCGCAGCTCCTACTTTGAGTTACAAATGTGAGCAACTGCACCGGTATCAAATACCCATGAGCTACTACGAGCGCTGGTAAGGTACACATCAATAACATGTATATCATATATACCTTTGACGTTGTCGGCCTTCTTTTCTGCTAAGTATTTGGGGTAGTTCTGCTTCCAGTGACCCGTTCCCTTGCAATGAAAGCACTCAGTCTCAAGCTTGGGTTCATTCTTTGGCTTCTTCCCGGCAACTGGCTTATCGGGCGCGGCAATTCCCTTGCTGTCATTCTTGAAGTTCTTCTTACCCTTGCCTTTCTTCAACTTAATGGTCTTATTCACCATCAACACTTGATGTTCCTTTTTTATCTCCACCTCCGCTGATTTCAGTATGGAATACAACTCAAGAATGTACTTCTCCATCCCTTGCATATTGTAGTTCATCACAAAGCTCTTGTAGCTAGGTGGGAGCGACTGGAGGATTCTGTCAATGACCGAGTCATCTGGAAGATTAACTCCCAGCTGAGACAAGCGGTTGTGCAACCTAGACATTTTGAGTATATGCTCGCTGACAGAACTATTTTCCTCCATCTTACAACTATAGAACTTGTTGGAGACTTCATATCTCTCGACCCGGGCATGAGCTTGGAAAACCATTTTTAGCTCTTGGAACATCTCATGTGCTCCGTGTTGCTCAAAACGTTTTTGGAGCCTCGATTCTAAGCTGTAAAGCATCCCGCACTGAACTAGGGAGTAATCATCACTACGCGACTGCCAGGCGTTCATAACGTCTTGAGTTGTTGGGAAAATGGGTGCGTCACCTAGCGGTGCTTCAAGGACATAGGCTTTCTCAAAATATATGAGGATGATCCTCAAGTTACGGACCCAGTCCGTATAGTTGCTTCCATCGTATTTCAGTTTGGTTTTATCTAGGAACGCAATGAAGTTGAGGGCAACATTAGCGCGGGCCATTGGATCTGCAAGATAGATTGTGAAGACAAATTTAGACTAAGTTCATGATAATTAAGTTCATCTAATCAAATTATTGATGAACTCCCACTCAGATAGACATCCCTCTAGTCATCTAAGTGTTACATGATCTGAATCGACTAGGCCATGTCCGATCATCACGTGGGACAGACTAGTCATCAACGGGGAACATCTCCATTTTGATCGCATCTACTATATGAATCATGTTCGACCTTTCGGTCTCTCGTCTTCCGTGGCCATGTCTGTACATGCTAGGCTTGTCAAGTCAACCTAAGTGTTTTTCATGTGTAAATATGGCTTACACACGTTGTATGCGAACGTTAGGATCTATCATACCCGATCATCACATGTTGCTTCGAAACAACAAACCTTCGCAACGATGCACACTTAGGGGAAACACATTTCTTGAAATTTTAGTGAGGGATCATGTTATTTAAGCTACCGTCGTTCTAAGCAAATAAGATGTAAACATGATAAATGTCAGATGATAATCATAAAGTGACATGATATGGCCAATATCATCTTGCGCTTTTGATCTCCATCTTCGAAGCGCGACATGATCACCATCATCACTGGCATGACACCATGATCTTCATCATCATGATCTCCATCATCGTGTCTTCATGAAGTTGTCTCGCCAACTATTACTTCTACTCCTATGGCTAACGATTAGCAATAAAGTAAAGTAATTACATGGCGTTTTCATTGACACACAGGTCATATAATAAAATTAAGACAACTCCTATGGCTCCTGCCGGTTGTCATACTCATCGACATGCAAGTCGTGATTCCTATTACAAGAACATGATCAATGTCATACATCACATCCTTTTGGCCATATCACATCACATAGCATACCGTCCAAAAACAAGTTAGACATCCTCTAATTGTTGATGCATGTTTTACATGGCTGCTATGGGTTTCTAGCAAGAATGTTTCTTACCTACGCAAAAACCACAACGGTGATTTGTCAATTGTTATTCACCCTTCATAAGGACCCTATTCATCGAATCTGATCTAACTAAAGTGAGAGAGACAAGCACCCGCTAGCCACCTTATGCAACTAGTGCATGTCAGTCGGTGGAACCTGTCTCACGTAAGCGTACGTGTAAGGTCGGTCCGGGCCGCTTCATCCCACAATGCTGCCGAATCAATATAAGACTAGTAATGGTAAGCAAATTGACCAAATCATCACCCACAACTACATGTGTTCTACTCATGCATAGAATCTACGCATAGACCTAGCTCATGATGCCACTGTTGGGGAACATAGTAATAATTCAAAATTTTCCTATGTGTCACAAAGATCAATCTTGGAGATGCTAGCAACGAGAGAGAGGGAGTGCACCTTCATACCCTTGAAGATCGCTAAGCAGAAGCATTACAAGAACGCGGTTGATGGAGTCGTACTCGCGGCGATTCAAATAGCGGAAGATCCGATCCAAGTGCCGAAACGGATGACACCTCCGTGTTCAACACACGTACATCCCGGGGACGTCTCCTCCTTCTTGATCCAGCAAGGGGGAGGAGAAGTTGGGGAAGAGCTCCGGGAGCATGACGGCGTGGTGGTGGAGCTTGCAGTTCTCTGGAAGGGCTTCACCAAGCTCTATGGAGGAGGAGTTGGGAGGGGGAAGGGCCACACCAGGTGAAAGTTGCGGCTGCCCTCCCACCCCTCACTATTTATAGGTGATGGGGAGAGGGGGCCGGCCCCTCTAGGTGGGATCTAGAGGGGGCGGTGGCCAGGTGGGGGGGGACTTACACCCCAAGGAGGTGGGGCGCCCCCACCCCCTAGGGTTTCCAACCCTAGGCGCCCCTGGGGCCTTGGGGGGCACCAGCCCACTAAGGGGCTGGTTCCGTCTCACATTCGAGGTAGGTGGCCCCACCCGGTGGGCCTTGAAACCCATCCGATGGTCCCGGTACAATACCAGTGACCCCCGAAATTCTTCCGGTGGCTGAAACTGGACTTCCCATATATGAATATTTACCTCCAGATCATTCCAGAACTCCTTGTGACATCCGAGATCTCATTCGGGACTCCGAACAACCTTCGGTAAGCACATAGTAATTCCCGTTACAACTCTAGCGTCACCGGACCTTAAGTGTGTAGACCCTACGGGTTCAGGAACTACGAAGACATGACCGAGATGCCTCTCCGGCCAATAACCAATAGCGGGATTTGGATACCCATATTGGCTCCCACATATTCCATGATGATCTCATCAGACGAACCATGATGTCGGGGATTCAAACAATCCCATATGCAATTCCCTTCGTCCATCGGTATGTTACTTGCTCGAGATTCGATCATCGGAATCCATATACCTTTTTCAATCTCGTTACCGGCAAGTCTCTTTACTCGTTCCGTAGCACATGATCCCGTGACTAACTCCTTAGTCACATTGAGCTCATTAGGATGATGCATTAGCGAGTGGGCCCAGAGATACCTCTCAAATCCCAGTCTCGGTTCGTGCCAACCCAATAGACACTTTCAGAGATACCTGTAGTGCACCTTTATAGTCACCCAGTTACATTGTACGTTTGATACACCCAAAGCATTCCTATGGTATCCGGGAGTTGCACGATCGCATGGTCTAAGGAAATGATACTTGACATTAGAAAAGCTTTAGCAAACGAACTACACGATCTGGTGCTATGCTTAGGATTGGGTCGTGTCCATCACATCATTATCCTAATGATGTGATCCCGTTATCAACGACATCCAATGTCCATGGTTAGGAAACCGTAACCATCTACTGATCAATGATCTATTTAACTAGAAGCTCACTAGGGACATGTTGTGCTCTATGTATTCACACATGTATTATGATTTCTGGATAATACAATTATAACATGAACAATAGACAATTATCATGAACAAGGAAATATAATAATAACAATTTTATTATTGCCTCTAGGGCATATTTCCAACAGCTACGCCCCGGAGGAGGAAGCTGAGCCTCCCAGATAGTTCGGATTCGAGATCCGAAGCTGTCCCCCGAACACAGCCCAGGGTTAAGCCCGTGGCCGAATCGTAAGTATTCAGAAAGTTATTGTTGTCTTTAGTCCACTTGCTTTCATCGTATAAGGTATCTTGTTTTTTGTCTTTCATTCCTCCCCGCACACTCCCCAATACATCATCGGAGGGGAACTCTCTGCCAGCCGAGATGGCAGACATCAAGACACCGCCGCGAGCCCCCTCGCCTACCATCATGGGGGACACCGAAGTGTCGTCCATGCGGACATCCATTGCCGAAGAGGGGGTGAGCGGGGCCGACAAGAGGGCGCCCGAGGCTAACACCTCGGTCACCAAAAACCAAAGGGAAGCGGTCCCTATGGCTACCGATGGCGGGGATCCCACTCAATCCGGGCTTCCACCGAACACCGTCCCGGAGACCAGCACGGCACCGGGGTCGGAGAAGCAACTTCCTATGAGAGGAGGAGGAGCACCAGCTCCAGCGGCAGCCTCCGTTAATCTGGAGGTGCCCAACGCTCTAGAGGAAGCGTTGCAAAGCACTTCCGTCGTGGCGGAACACCGCACCCTGATGGGTGCGGTTATCGGGAAGATTCAGTCTGCTAAGGCCGGACTGAATGAAGCCTTCCACAACCTACTGACAGGCTTTGAGGTATGCGACGTAATACTCTACGAAGAACTTTATATTTCATTTGTGTAGGATATAATAAACCTATGTACGGACAGTAGCCCATGATGATCTGTCCGATTTGAAAGGAATCGGGCAGAGGATCCATATAATATTTGGGAATATAATAAACGATGTTGTTTATTGAAACGGGCTTCCATGTTGTTGGTGACCGCCCAGACCGCAGAGGTTTCCGACCTCAATTGGAAGCTTTAGGAAGCCAACGAGGAACTCGACCGCATTAACAAGTGGTTCGATGAAACGCAAGGTATGCGGACTTTAGATTTTTTTTTTTTAATTTTGATAGCAAAGATGATATGTATATTGAGAGTTTAACTCATCAGATGATGTGATTATGATCACAGCTGGCGCAGCCGAGGTCGAGACCCTCAACGGTGCCCTTGCCTAGGCAAAGAAGGAGGTTGAGGCGAATAAGGCATCCGTTGACAAAGCGGCTGCCGAATTGGAGGCCGAACAAGCTGCCCACCGCCAACATGAAGCTCGGGTGACCGAAGTCGAGAAGGAGCTGAAGGACGCCCTTCACAAATGTGAGGCATTGGAGCAAAATACTTCAGACCAATCATCTGAGCTCAACAAGGCTCTTCATGATGCCAAAGAGGCATGGAGCTAGTCCCAAAGTGCTCATGAAGAGATCCACCAGGCGAGGCAGATAGTGGCTGGTAAGGCCTTTCTTTTGCAGAGTATCTTTGGAGGTCAGAGGTATGCGTTGCTCACCCGAGTGTGGAGTTCCCCAGGCACGTTTGCGGATCTCCCAAAGAGTGCCGCCGACGCTGCATAGTTCTTCAGAGCCCAGGAGGGGAAATCGACGGAGAAGTTGTTCTGGTCGCTATTTCTTGCACCGGAACACCCGACGCCTTTCAACGACCAACTGAAACAACTGGTGGAGCTGCATGGGGTGGCAGGTTTAGCTATGAAGGACTTAATAATCCACCTCTGGCCAACCGAGCCGATCCCTAGTAGTTACTTCGGCTTGGTGAAGCGGCTTGTCGATGCGCGACAACGGATTGATGCTGTGAAGCGCTCAGCCTACATAGAGGGTGCCCGGATGGCCTTCGCTCGCATCAAGATGCAATGGGCGAAGATGAAGGCCACCTAAGTGGTGACCGCAGGCCCTCCCAAAGGCAAAGATCATCGGAAGCCGGAGAGGTACTTCGATGACCTCCTGGAAGGAGCCCGCATTGTATAGGGCCAATGTTGGAACGATGTGATTTTTAGTTAAGTGTGTTCAGGTTGTAAATACTATATCTTGAACCCATGCTACTATGTATGACTATGTTTTTGCGCCTTCTATTCTAGGAACTTCTCCTCTCCTGTGTGGCCGTTTATACTTCTGAAAGTTACCAGTCATCGGCTTCAACCCCCATGTAGATGTTACAAGGGTGTTTGGCATGACGTGTGACCACACTTTATCCAACGTCTTGGTCCATAAAGGAGGTGTCCACGGGGTGAACCAGGCAATCAGACTATGCGGCTTTATTATTTTCACTTAGACATAGGAGTTTGACTGTGGGGCTAAGTACTAGCCCCTTGTGTGTGTGCGGCTATCCGGATTACGGTGCATCTTCCACGCGGCTGGGCGAAGACCAGTTCCTCGTGTAACACGAGGTAGATCGCTAACGATCTGTAGTATAGTACTAAGTTGTCAAATCGCCGACCAGTTCTTGCTTATCATGACGGTCAGTTTTCGGCTTTCTCTACTAAGGTACTTGACCAGACGAACCAGAAATACAATCGCAGTAGTTCTCCCTTTACTACCTTAGCCGAACAATGCGGACCGTAAGGTGGTAAGCACAGGAGCTGGGCAACCCAACTATAGACCCAACACATGATTCGGAGTTGATGCATACAGTGAAATATCCGGGACGCCGAATAGTTCCCTATATGTGCTCGGACTTTTAAGTGTGTTGGCCGCAGACAACCCCTGGTGTTAGGGCCGGATTGAAACACGTGTGGCAATCTGAGGTAGGGAGGGAACACACATGATAATGCAAGATAAAATAAATTCCAAACAAAGTGGGAATCAACTGCTTCCTTTATACCTTGATTAATACGGTGAGCCGTGTAGTTACAGATAATGCCAAAAAATATCAAGGACATTTTACATGCCAAAAGTTTATACAAGGGAAAGGTTTACACACAGCCTAAACGAATTGATTTAAAAATCCCAATGATGCCCTGCTGCACGTCTGCGTCGTTTCTCCTTGGTGACACATCCTTGAAGGAGAGGAGTCTGATGGTCGTCTGCCAAAAAGAGGAATATGGAAAGAAGTCCTCGCACAACTGTAGATGAAGTGGGTTCTTTAACAAACCTGAAGTGAAAACATATTTAAGGTCCAAATAGGGTCAAGACGTACTATGGACCGTTTTCCGCAGTGTGCCTTCGACACTGCCCAAGGTACGTCAAGTGCGTAACTGTGTGCGCGAGGTACGTATACCGCAACCTTATTGGGCAATTGGCGGAGGCTAAACTACTACTCAAGCTCATGTTCCATCGAGCTACCGCGTTGCAATGCGGGTCGCACACGTTTAGGAGTGTCTTGGGTCTTGATGACCGGTAAGTTGTTCGGCTTGATAAGGCTGCCTTGAACTTCGGCTGCAAGGGCCGCGGTATGCTCCTCGATGCGGAGGGAGCACTCCATATTCCCATTTACTATGATAACGCCATGAGGTCCAAGCATTTTGAGCTTGAGATAAGCATAGTGTGGGACTGCGTTAAAGCGGGCGAAAGCGATTCGTCCGAGCAGTGTGTGATAACCACTTCAAAAGGGGACGATGTCGAAGATCAATTCCTTGCTTCGAAAGTTGTCTGGGGAGCCGAATACTACCTCTAGTGTTAATGAGCCCGTGCGGCGCCCCCCCCATGCCAGGTATCACTCCTTTAAAGGTAGTGTTGCTAGGCTTGATTCTTGACGGGTCGATCCCCATCTTGCGGACAATATCCTGATATATCTGGTTGAGGCTGTTGCTGCCGTCCGTGAGGACTCTGGTGAGATGGTAACCATTGATGATAGGATCAAGTACCAGGGCCGCCGAACCTCCGTGACAGATACTGGTTGGGTGGTCCCTGCAATCAAATGTGATCGGACAAGCCAAGCATGGGTTGAATTTTGGGGCGACAGGCTCTACAGCGTAGACGTCCCTTAATGCGTGCTTGCACTCCCTCTTAGGGATATGGGTGACATATATCATGTTCACCATTTTCACCTCGGGGGGAAATTGTTTCCGTCCCCCAGTGTTCGGTGGGCGAGGCTCATCATCATCCTCGCTCTGAGGTCCTTTCCCCTTATGTTCGGTATTTAATTTACCGGCCTGTTTGAAAACCCAACAATTTTTGTTGGTGTGGTTGGCAGGCTTGTTGGGGGTGCCATGAACCTGGCAAGGCCTCTCTAATATTCTGTCCAAGTTGGATGGACCGTCTCGATTGCCCTTGAACGACTTCTTTCGTTGGTCGGATTTGGAGCCACTGAATTTGGCATTTACTGCCATATCCTCTGCTTCTCCATTGTTGTTCCGGCGCTTGTTTTTGTTGCACCGTGGCCTGCCATTGCCATTCCTGACCTCGGAAGTGCCAGGGTCGCTGGTACTGTTGCTTCTACGAGCCAACCAGCTATCTTCGCCCGCGCAAAAGCGGGTCATTAGTGCAGTGAGAGCTGCCATGGTCTTCGGTTTCTCCTGGCCGAGGTGTCAGGCGAGCCATTCGTCACGGACACTATGTATGAATGCCGCTAAGGCTTCGGCATCTGTACAGTCGATGATTTGGTTCTTCTTAGTCAAGAACCAATTCTAGGGTTTGCGGTCCGACTCCCCGGGTTGCAGGACTATGTGGCTCAGGTCATCAGCATCCGTGGCCGGAAATATGTGCCCTGAAAGTTGGCCGGAAAAGCGTCCTCTAACTCTTCCCAGCTTCCAATGGAGTTCTCTGGGAGGCTGTTCAACCAATGTCATGATGGTCCTTTTAGCTTTAGAGGGAGATATTTAATGGCATGGAGGTCATCCCCGTGAGCCATGTGAATGTGGGGAATAAAGTCTTCAATCCATACGGCAGGATCAGTCGTTCCATCATACTGCTCGATGTTCACAGGATTAAACCCTACCAGAAATTGGTGCTGCATTACCTCATTGGTAAAGCACATAGGGTGTGCGCCACCTCAATACCAGGCGACATCGCGACGGAGTTCGGACGACATTTGTGTTCGGTGCTTACTCCAAACTGGATTGTTTTCGTCGTGCCTGGCTTGATAGCCATCATCCTGTGTGGGAGCACGTCCTCTTGATCCGTAGATTGATCTGGTCTGACCGGCTCTATTGGCCAGGTCCTGACGTAGGTCGTACTTGTAGCCCAGAGCCGCTGCCTCCTTTCCTTTAAGGTGGGCTGGCGCGGGCTGGTGTTCGGCGTTATTGGCCGCTTTGTCCCGTCCACGTGGTGGTTGGTCAGGTTGGTCGGCCTGATTGTACCTCAACGGTATCGGCGCAAGGGTCTCGTCGTTGAATTATGGCAGTAGCTTGCGCTTGGGATAACTCTTTGTTTGGCGCTCACGGCCGTATCTTTCCTCAGCGTCTAGCACTTGATTCCATCTATCATTTAGTGTATCATGTTTGGCTTTAAGCCGCTGCTGCTGCTTTTTCAGGCTCCTTGCTATGGAGATAAGCCGTCACTGGAAGCGTTCTTGTTCAAGGGGTTACTATGGGAAGCCGAATTCTTTGTCACCAAGCCTGACATCAACTTCGGAGATAGGTAAATAGTTACTGCCTTCCGAATCATTGTGATCGGTGAGCTTTTCGGGACTGAATTGACTCTCCTCCCTATCCTCCTGCTCTAACGCTCATTCCATGGGGTTCTCGGGGTCTTAGGCGTCATCCGGAGTGTCATTGTCTTCAGTGCCGGTGTTGCTTTCCCTTCCTCAGTGCGATCAAGAGCGGTGCCGCTGATGCCGACGTTTTGGTGGCTCCTCGATGGGCTTGTCCTCGTTTGGATCTTTAGTGTCGTCGTCGTCCACCTTCCCCCACGTGTCCACCATGTATACATCGTATGTAGAAGTAGCCGTCCAGCGCCCGGTAATGGGGTTTTTTGACTTGGTTCGGCTTCGACATCGTCGTCCATGCCGTTGATGTCTTCGGAAGCATAGTCTAGCATCTCAGATGATGACCCACAAGTATAGGGGATCAATTGTAGCTCTTTTCGATAAGTAAGAGTGTCAAACCCAACGAGGAGCAGAAGGAAATGACAAGTGTTCTTCAGTAAGGTAATGTCTGCAAGTGCTGAAATTGTAAGTAGCAGAGTACTTTGATAGCAAGATAATTTTGTAACGAGCAAGTAACGATAGTAGTAGCAAAAGTGCAGCAAGGTAGCCCAATCCTTTTGAGGCAAAGGACAGGCCAAGACTGTTTCTTATAATAAGCAAAGCATTCTTGAGGGTACACGGGAATTTCATCTAGTCACTTTCATCATGTTGGTTCAATTCGTGTTCGCTACTTTGATAATTTGGTATGTGGGTGGATCGGTGCTTAGGTGTTGTTCTTACTTGAACAAACCTCCTACTTATGATTAACCCTCCCGTAAGCATCCGCAACTACGAGAAAAGTATTAATAATAAATTCTAACCATAGCATTAAACTTTTGGATCCAATCGGTCCCTTACGAAATAGCGCATAAACTGGGGTTCAAGCTTCTATCACTCTCGCAACACATCATCTAATTACTACTCCACAATGCATTCCCTTAGGCCCAAATATGGTGAAGTGTCGTGTAGTCGATGTTCACATGATACCACTAAGGGAATCACATCATACATACTATCAAAATATCGAACACATATCAAATTCACATGATTACTTGCAACATGATCTCTCTCGTGACCTCAAGAACAAAGGCAACTACTCACAAATGATAACCATGCTCAAGATCAGAGGGGTATTAAATAGCATATTGGATCTGAACATATAATCTTCCACCAAATAAACCATATAGTAATCAACTACAAGATGTAATCAACACTACTAGTCACCCACAAGCACCAATCTATAGTTTCGGTAACAAGATTGAACACAAGAGATGAACTAGGGTTTGAGATGAGATGGTATTGTTGAAGATGTTGATGGAGATAGCCCTCCCCAAGATGGGAGAGTTGTTGGTGATGATGATAACGATGATTTCCCCCTCTGGGAGGGAAGTTCCCCCAGCGGAATCGCTCTGCCGGAGGGAAAAAGTGCTCCTGCCCAAGTTCCACCTCGAGACGGCGATGCTCCGTCCCGAAAGTCTTCTCCTTATTTTTTCTATGTCAGACTGGCTTATATACCAGAAGATGGGCACCAGAGGTGGGCCTGGGTGAGCACAACCCACCAGGGCGCGCTTGGGCTCCCTGGCGTGCCCTGGTGGGATGTGCCCACCTGGTGGGCCCCCTCTGGTACTTATTTGCTCCAATATTCTTCAAATATTCCATAAAAATTCTCCGTGAAGTTTCAACTTATTTAGAGATGTGCAGAATAGGTGGCCTGACGTAGCTTTTTCATGTCCAGGTTTCCAGCTACTGGAATTCTCCCCCTTGGTCCATTCCTTGCAAATTATGAGAAAAGTCATTAGAATTACTCCAAAAAGCATTATTATACATAAAAACAACATAAATAACAGCAAGCAAACATGATGCAAAATGGACGTATCAACTCCCCCAAGCTTAGAGCATCTCCAGCCGCGCCCCGAACAGCCCCTCCCAAGCCGTTTTTCTGTCGTCGGCACGAAAAAAATCGGCCCAGTCGTGCCCCCAGAAGCCCATTTTTCGCTGGCTCGGGCCGAATTCGGCGTCAACGGACCCATGCCGAACCCGGCGTGCTGGGGGGCGCTCGGGCGCGCTGGGAGAAACTGTTTTTGACGCAAAATCCTGTGGGTCCGCCTTGGTAGCGACTCAGCGCTTCTCATCGCTTCGTCGTCCTCATCGTCTCAGTTCCCGTGGGGGAATCAATAGCAAAGTTGCGGCGCTGCCGTGCTGGTCAGCCTCCATTGATGCCTCATGGGCAGCGCAGTGAAGGCGCGGAAACGCGCGCCCCGCCCTCTCCCGCCATGTGTATGCACAACGACCACGCGGATGCCGCCCGCCCGCGGCTATAGAAGCCGACCCCCTCCCCCCGCCGATGGACACACACTTCCCCTCTCCATCGCCAACGCTTCCGCCTCTCCTCTCTTCTCGTCGTTCCTTCCTCTGCGATAGTCAAGCTCTACCCTGGCGATGGTGCGGCGGCCAATGGCTTTGGCCGCCGCCACCTTCGCGAGGAGGAGGCCCGCCTCCTCTACGAGGCCGAGTACCCGTCCTTGTCGAACATGCGGGTGCCCGGCACGTGGAGGCTGAGCGTCGGCGGAGTCCTCGTGCCTCCGCCACCCTCTAGGGCGGATCGATGGGGGAGATCGCCCTTATCCACTCCTCCCTGCCGTAGGTGGCGATGGACGAGCCGAGGTACGCCTCCGACAACTCGATGTGGGAGCCGTACTTCCAGCGGCGTCATGTTGAGCAGTTGGATGCCACAAACGGCGTCGAGCCCCGCAGCCGCCACAACTCCGAAGGGCGCCGCCGATGATGGGGCATGCCCGACCGCACGCTGGAGGCCGTCCTCGAGTATATCGAGGGTGGCAACACACCGCGGATGGAGTACCCCTCGCCCCCACCTTCTCCCGCTGGTGTGGCAGCTCGTGGACGCCGAGGCGCATGGAGCGCGCATCCTCCTCCTCATCCGGTGATCGCTCCCGCTCCTTCGGATCGCCCGCTCTTCTCCTTGTCAAGCAAGAACCCCAGGACACGTCGACCGGTCGGCATACCCGCATTGGCGGTATCCGCATCAACGAGCCTTCCCCCACCTCTGCCCGGCTCGTCAGGCCGAAGGTGTGAGCCGGGCCTCGTCGCGGAGTACGAGGCCATGGCTTGGGCTGGCTTCGACGACGAGGCCACCCTAAAATGGGCTCAGGACGACTACCTCCGTGATGAGATGGTCTAGCAGCGCCGAGCCCTCAAGGAGATAGCCGCTCACCGGCGTGGGCACGAGGAGGATGGCGTCGCCGTCCTCGACGACAGCAATGAGGACGCACCCGTGTCGTCCAAACCCCTGTGCTTCGGCGACCCGGGGCAGGGGTGCAGCAGGGACGGTGGTCGCGGTGGAGAAGGCGATGGCGGCGGTGACTACAGAAAATTGTAAAAGCTCCTCGGCATGTAGAACTTCAGGGCGGCGACGAACGGCACCGGCAACGGCGGGCCGAGTAGTTTTTAGGGTTTAGCGGCGTTTTTTTTTCAAGTATGTGTAAAAAAATCGATGAACTAGTCGAAGTTTGGTCGAATTTGTGCCGTGTTTGTCCGAATTTGTGGCCGAGTTTTTAGTTTTGAAAAACAAAAAAACAACGTGGGGGGGGGGGGGGGGGGGGG
>LR738710.1:588702088-588787249 GCA_902687465.1 Secale cereale
GTCGCGGTTTTCGCCGACTAACCCCGAGGTGGTGCTATGTGGGCGTTCTAGGGGGGCTGAATAGTTGGAGATGCTCTTAGACCTCGCTTGTCCTCAAGCAAAAACCAAAATCGAAAAACATGTCCACATGCTTTGAGAGAGAGGTGTCGATAAAAACAAAATACGGACATAGAAGCATCATGTTGATTATTATAACGGCAAGAAATTTAAACATAAGACTTTTATCAAAGGACTTGTATCACAGACTTCTCATGAACATGTAACAATTCATCACACAATCGAAGTATAAAGCATAAACTCTATTAGAAACCAACAAACTATGTTCTTAGTCAACTTTACAACTACAATTCATCATCTTTTCAGGAAGGGTCACGTATCGGAGCCTTTAGGCAAGTCCACATAATCAACCATCATATAGTTTTCTATAATTTCTAACACTCACCGCATACACATGAGCAAAACATTTCAACCGGACACATAGAAAGATATGGGCTTATAGTTTTGCATCCCAACGTACTCACCTCAAGGGTGCTGTTAACAATAATAACTCATGCCACCCATATTCAACTGGACATATGTGCCTAGATCTTTCCTCACTAGATGATGCTTGCCAAAGGATAAAATAAAAAGGAATAGAGAGGAAACTTTGACTCTTTGCATAAAAGTAAAAGATAGTCCCTTCGCAGAGGGAAGCAGAGGTTGCCATGCGCTTATTTGTTCGTATGCTCAACCCCTTAGTGCAAAAGAACGTCATGTTGCATTGCCCCTTGTGATAGCAACCTATATAATGCAGTCTGTCGCTTTTATTCTTCACCATCACAAGTTCGTGCAACGCTCAATTTTCTCTTACACTAAATGATCTCACATTTTTAGAAGTAATTTTTATTGCCTTATTGCATTGATGACAACTTACTTGAGGGATCTTACTCAATCCATAGGTAGGTATGGTGGACTCTCGAAAAAGGTTTGGGTTTAAAGGTTTTTGGATGCATGATACGTCTCCAACGTATCTACTTTTCCAAACACTTTTGCCCTTGTTTTGGACTCTAAATTGCATGATTTGAATGGAACTAACTCGGACTGACGCTGTTTTCAGCAGAATTGCCATGGTGTTATTTTTGTGCAGAAATAGAAGTTCTCGAAATGACCTGAAAATCCACGAATAATATTTTTGCAATATATAAAAAATACTGGCGAAAGAATCAAGACCAGGGGGCCTACACCCTGCCCACGAGGGTGGGGGCGCGCCCCGTGTCTCGTGGGCCCCCTGAAGCTCCACCGACCTCGACTCCAACTCCATATATTCACGTTCGGGGAGAAAAATATCAGAGAGAAGGATTCATCGCGTTTTACGATACAGAGCCGCGGCCAAGCTCTAAACTCTCTCGGGAGGGCTGATCTGGAGTCCGTTCGGGGCTCCGGAGAGTGGAGATCGTCGCCATCGTCATCATCTGTCGGCGTTCTAGGACCGGGGGTACCCATACTTGCCTACCTGCGGCCCAGGGCATGGCTCATCAGGCGGCCTGGTATGGCCCAGCATTTTCGGCAGAACACTCAAGACCATTACGAGGGGCAAAGCCTCGTGAGGCGGACGACGCAAGACATCTCCTAGGGCGGCCTCACTAGGCTGGCTCGTTAGGATCAGAAATATCGAGGTGAGGGACACCTCGCGAGGTCCTCTTGACGTGAGCAGTGAAGACCAAGGCCAGGCGGGTGCCAGCAGGCGCAGAGTGCCATTTTCCCCTTTGGTGCTAAAGGATCAGCTGTAGGCGCGGAGTCTCGAGGCATCGGGCAAAGGTTTCCATATCGGTGCAACAATACCAAGACCAGCAGGACGGCAAAACGGAGGTCACCGTGGAGCCCACAGCGGCGTCACCACCAGAGCCTTTGGCATGCGAAGACCAGCTTTTGTCAGGATAGCTTGTACTAGTTGTCCACCTTCAAATTTGGTCGTTGTGGGATCCATTTCCGCTCAATATTTGGGAAGAGGACTCGGGCCACTATAAATAGGACTAGCCACCACCATTGGGATCATCTCATCTAGAGCTGATCATATAGAAGGCCACACACCACAAGCTCACCCGAGCACATGAACCCCTCTCCTCCGGAGGCAGTCCATCCATGTACTAGTTCTTCATCAGCCTACAAGGCAATCCACCACACCACACTGGATTAGGGTATTACACCACAACGGTGGCCCGAACCAGTATAAACTTTGTGTCCCTTGTTCTATGGATCTGACGAGCTAGGCCTAGGGTTGTTGAGTAGATGAGCTAGGGCAGAAGGAGAGATCTTCGTGCGCACCCCGGAGTTCGAACCTTAAGGGTTTTGCCGGAACCCGAGATCCGACATTTGGCGCGCCAGGTGGGGGTCTGCCGAAATTCTTCCCCCGTCTGTCCTGCTCTCCATCCGCCAAGCTCCCATGGCAGGTGTCCCTTCTCCGGCCAGCTTGGTGGCCGCGCGCAGCGGCGCTCCAGGCCACGGTGCCTTCACCCCGCCTTCCGATGGGTGCAGTGGCCACCCAAGTTTAGTCCAGATCTGCCGCCCCGTTACAACGGGGCGAAGGACCCGGCCGTCTTCCTCCAGGCTTACGAAGAAGCCATCTCGGCGGCCGGCGGCGACAACAAGGGCATGGCCAACTGGCTTCCCATGGCGCTCACCGGCATGCCGCGTGCCTGGTTCTTCAGCTTACCAGAATCGTCCATGGCGTCCTCGGAGGAGCTGCGCGACCTCTTCGTCACACGCTTCAGGGCGCCGGCGCCCCCACGTCGTCGCGGCACCCCTCGGAGGCTCCCAAGCGCCACCCTTCGGCCGCCACATCAAGCAGATCTTTCGCCAGGCGAGCGTCGCCTCCATACGCCAGGGGGCTCCTCCTGGATGGGTGGCTCCCAAGGCCGACCTCATCTTCGACTCGGGGGACCACCCGGCCTCCACCGCGGGCTCAGGCGCTCTCCCGATGCTTTGCACCCGCACCATCTGCAATGTAGTAGTCACCAAGACCCTCATCGATGGTGGGGCTGGCCTCGACGTGCTCTCGGTGGAGGCTTTCAGCTTGCTTCAAGTGCCACTCGAGCGATTGCGCCCCACCAAACCCTTCTCAGGAGTCAGCAACGGTTCAACCAGTCCTCTAGGGCAGGTCCGCCTCCCGGTCACCTTCGGCAGCCGAAACAACTACCGCACCGAGCTGATCGACTTTGACATCGCCCGAATCAGCCTCCCTTACAACGCCATCCTCGGGTACTCCGTGCTGGCTCAGTTCATGGCCGCGACCCATCCGGCCTATAACCTCATGAAGATGCCAAGGAGCAGCGGTGTCCTAACCGTGGCGGGGGACACCAAGGAAGCTCTGGAGGCCCTCAAGCGCGTCTTCCGGACCGCTACGGCGGCACATCTGTCCGGTGAAGCCGCCCCTGGAACCAAGGGGGCTGCACTGGCCAAGAAGAAGCAACTGTTCTCTCAAGACCGAACCGAGACGAAGCAGGTGCCCATGGATGAAGACGAGTCGCCGGGTGTCACCTTCACCATAAGCGCTGGTCTCCCCCCAGCTCAAGAAGAGGCACTGGCTGGGTTCGTGCGCGCGAACAGGGATGTGTTCGCGTGGGAACCCAAGGACTTGGTGGGAGTCCCGAGGGAGGTGATCGAGCATCAGCTGAATGTATGCCCCAATATGCGCCCCGTGAAGCAGAAGGCCATGCGCCAATCTACGGAGAAGCAGTCCTTCATTGTGTAGGAGACTCGCAAGCTAGAGGTGGCGGGTGTCATCCACGAGGTCCGGTACCCGGAGTGGCTGGCGAACCCCGTCGTCGTGCCCAAGAAAGGAGGAAAAGAGTGCATGTGTGTCGACTTCACCAACCTCAACAAAGCTTGCCCGCAAGACCCGTTTCCTCTGCCCCACATGTATCAGATCGTCGACTCCACCGCCGAGTGCGACTTGTTGTGCTTCCTGGATACCTTCTCAGGTTACCACCAGATCAAGATGGCGCTACAAGACGTCGAGAAGACTGCCTTCCTCACCCCGTATGGAGTATACTGCTACACCTGCATGCCGTTTGGGCTACGAAATACAGGAGCAACCTGTCAACGGTTAATGCACATTGCACTAGGAAAACATCTCGGGAGGAATGCTGAGGCGTACGTAGATGACATCGTGGTAAAATCTCAGGAGGCCGCAACCCTTATCATGGATCTGGAAGAAACCTTCGCCAACATGCGCAAGGTAGACTTGCGGCTCAACCTGGAAAAGTGCATGTTGGGTGTCCCGTCAGGCAAGATTTTGGGCTTCCTAGTGTCGCACTGAGGGATTGAGGCAAACCCCGAGAAGGTCAAGGCCATAGAAAGATGAGTCCGCCAAAGAACCTCAAGGAGATGCATAAATTGGCCGGCTGCATAACGTCGCTCGGGCGTTTCATCTCCAAGCTAGGTGAGAGAGCCCTCCCTTTCTTCAAGCTAATGAAAAGAAAGGGCCCATTCGAGTGGACCCCTGAGGCTAATGCGGCATTCGAATACCTCAAGAGATACCTCACCAGTCCACCAGTAATGGTGGCACCCAAGCCTCAAGAACCATTGGTGCTTTACCTGGCTGCAACACCACATTCATCTAGTGCAACGCTGGTGGCTGTTCGAGAGGAGCGTCAAGACAAGACCTTGCAACCCAAGGGTGGCACTTCCGAGGCCCCATCGGGGCCGAAGGACGACCGCGACATGCAAGACGACCTCCCTGAGGCCGTAGCTGCCCCAACTTACGACCAAGCCCTTGGAGCACCTTTTTAGACCACACAGCCGCAGGCGAGTCCGGACTTCGCCCTCGTCGAGCACCCGGTGTACTTCGTCAGCACGGTACTCCGTGATGCCCGGGCATGCTACCCCATGCCTCATAAGCTCTTGCTTGCGCTCCTCGTCGCTTCCCGTAAGTTGCGCCACTACTTCCAAGGCCACCTCATCAAGGTCGTTTCAGCTTACCCTCTAGAAAGGGTACTCTAGAGCCAAAACGCGACAGGAAGGGTCGCCGAATGGAATATAGAGCTGCATGCATTCCAGCTAGAGTTCAGCACCACCAGAGTCATCAAAGGGGCCGCACTCACTGACTTTGTGGCAGAATGGACCGATGCCCCGGGACTCGAAGCAAGTCAAAACCGGTCCCTCACACCGGGGAGCGAAGCGCCAGATGGCTGGGTCATGTACTTCGACGGCGCATTCGCCCCCAGGGCCCGGGGGCTAGGGTTGTGCTCATCTCGCCCAGTCAAGACTAGCTCTATTACGTCGTGCAGCTCTGCTTTCATCCCGGCGATAAGGTCTCCAACAACATCATGGAGTACGAGGGCCTCATCGCCAGTCTCAAGGCAGCGAAGGCCCTGGGGGTGAAGCGCCTCGTCATCAGGGGCGACTTCCAGCTCCTCGTCAACTTCTCCAACAAGGTATACAAGCCGAAGGACGAGCAAATGGAGGCATACCTCGCGGAGGTACGCAAAATGGAGAAGCAGTTCTTGGACCTGGAGCTGGAGCATGTGCCCTGCGGCACTAATAAGGAGGCCGACGACATCGCAAAGAGAGCGTCCAAATGCTTGCCACAAGAGCCGGGTGTCTTTGAGGAGAGGCTCCTCAGGCCCTCGGTGTCACCCCTGCGAGAAGGGCCGGCGAAGCCTCAGGAGGAACTCCCCCAAACACCAGCCTCGGGAGCCCCCACCTGCGGCCTGGCCTCAGGAGCCCGCTTGCTCCTGGCGCTCGAGCCTCAGGAGGGATGCTAGACCGAGGAGCTCAAGTCATACCTGGTGCGAGGAGCTCTGTCAGAAAAGGAGGAGGACACCGAACGCATGGCTCGACAGGCTACGACATACTACATCCAAGACGGTGAGCTTTACAGGAAACGACCAAATGACGTTTCTTTACGATGCATCTCCAGGAAATAGGGAGGCGAGCTACTAGCAGACATCCACGTCGGGGACTGCATACATCACTCATCATCGCGCACCTTGGTCGGCAAGGCGTTCCGCAATGGTTTTTACTGGCCCACGGCACTGAACGATGTCGCCGAACTAGTAAAGTCTTGCGAGGCTTGCCAGTTCCATGCCAAGCAGATCCATCAACCGGCTTAGGGCCTCCAAACCATCCCACTCTCCCGACCATTCGCGGTCTGGGGGCTGGACATCCTGGGCCCTTTCCCTCGAGCGCCCGGGGGCTACCGATACCTCTACGTCGCAGTCGACAAGTTTACCAAATGGGCTGAGGTGGAAGCTGTCTGAACCATCCCAGCCGGCTCCGCATTCAAGTTCATCAAGGGCCTCGTAAACCGGTTGGGGGTCCCTAACCGCATCATCACTGACAACGGCTCACAGTTCACTAGCAACCTTTTCAAGACATATTGTACTAACCTTGGAACGCAGATTTGCTACGCCTCTGTAGCACACCCCAGAAGCAATGGCCAGGCCGAGCGCGCCAACGCGAAGGTCCTGAGGGACCTCAAGACTAGGACCTTTAAGAAGAAGCTTGAAGCTTGCGGAAGGGGTTGGCATGACGAGCTCCCGTCCGTGCTACGGTCAATCTGTACCACTGCCACCAAGCCAACAGACAAGACCCCATTCTTCCTCGTCTACGGAGCTCAAGCGGTCCTCCCTCACGAGGTCAGGCACCGGTCCCAGCGAGTCCTAGCATTCGATGAGGCGCGACAGGGTGCCGCGCAAGGGGCGGACCACGTGCTGGGGGAGGAGCGCCGGTGAGACACCTCACTCCGAGCGGCAAGATACCAGCAGGCATTGTGGCGGTACCATTGCCGCATCATCCGCCCCAGGACACTCGAGGTAGGTGACCTCGTCTTGAGGAGAGTCCTCTCGAAGGAGGGGCTGCACAAGCTCTCACCCATGTGGGAAGGCCCATTCAAGATCACCCACGTCTCCAGACCTGGCACCGTGCGCCTGGAAACAGGGGACAACGTCCCCGTCCCGAACGCGTGGAACATTAAGCACCTCTGAAAGTTCTATCCATGAAACAAGGCCCTTGCACCTGAGAAGACTAGGCTCCGTGCCTGCGAGGAACAAGGCCCTGCGCCTGAGAAGCCAATGCCCAGTGCCTGTGAAGCAAGGCTCACACCTGTGAAGATCTCCGCCCGTGACACTCTCACGTAATAATGAGTGGGCTGTACATGCCCCGGAGTCTCCGGAGAGCCGCCCTCGGGCCTCGGGGGCTCCCTCCCACGTCCTAGTGGCAGCACTTAGCTCCGCGCCGGTGAAAAGTCTAGATTAGGTGCCGGACGTGGCCGTTCATTTGCTTTCTGGAGTTGGCTTGCCCCTTTCTTTTTTTTTGGATTCTGAAGGTTCTGGCGTTCCTCGGTTGCTTCGTTTTGAGTTCCCTATGTGGTCCTTCTGTCAGTTTTCGGTCTAACTCAGGGAGAGCGGCAGTTGCACGGCGCTCTCCTCAACGTTCCCCCCTTAGCCTTCATGAGGCGCCCAAACCAGGGCTTGTGATTGACACGCTCCCCATCCTTATGTCCTTGACAAGGGGCGGCCGACCATGCTCTGCCCGCGTCAGGGGCCTCGGGCAGTAAAGGATAATAACCACCTAACGAGTTTTTGCAGCCCCACGAAGGGTCACGAGATGAAGGCAACCCCGAGTGCGTCAAGATAGGTCTCCTCACCCTAAGGGCGCGTAGCACACAGATCGCGCAATAATGGACAGAGACACTAAGCATGGTGCTAAATATCATAAAACTATGGTTCATTATATGCCCTTCCAGGGCTCCATACTTGTTTGTTCGAATGATGCTGGAAGAAAGAAAAATCAAGAATGGCCGACGACAACCCTCGAGGCGCGACCGGTCACGAGGACCTGCACCCGAGCTCAGCCGGAGCCCTCCTCATGCTTCACCTGAGCGTGACGATGAGACGACCCAACACCACCTTCTAGGCAAACAGGGAGGCATGGCGGTTGGTCGTAGCCATCGCTGATGGAGCTGCCGCTGAAAGAGGAGCCGCCGTAGCTGGATGAGTTGCGGCCATCGCCCAGTGTCAGGGATATAACTACTAAGTATAAACCGCCCAGGGAGGGGCCGGTTTATGCCCGTAAGGATTACTTCTACTGAAGCCCAGCGAGGCATGGAGCATGGCGGTTTATTATAAAGACTGAGATCCAGGGCCCAAGAGATGTTAGGGCCCATATGTGTAAACCGCCATACGGCGTATAGCTTGTATTGTAAAGATAGGAAAGATAGAGACCAAGCCGGGCACGTTTATGAGCCAGCCTCAGGAAACCGTCCTGGGCATCAGCCTATGTATATAAAGGGACGACCCGGCGATGGTTCAGGGATAGAGAACAACAACTCGAGACACAGGCAAAGTGGATTCGCCCCCTGGTCATCGAAACCCTAGCAATACTACACCAAACTAGATGTAGGCTCTTACCTTCATCGAAGGGGCCGAACTAGTATAAAAACCCTTGCGTCCTTGTCCGCTTTAACCCCTTTAAGCTAACTGATGTCTACTACACAACCTTCTTCTTGTAGACATTGTTTGGCCTCCAAGTGCAGAGGTTTGTAGGACAGTAGCAAATTTCCCTCAAGTGGATGACCTAAGGTTAATCAATCCGTGGGAGCGTAGGATGAAGATGGTCTCTCTCAAATAACCCTACAACCAAATAACAAAGAGTCTCTTGTGTCCCCAGCACACCCATTACAATGGTAAATTGTATAGGTGCACTAGTTCAGCGAAGAGATGGTGATACAAGTGCAATGTGGATGGTAGATATAGGTTTTTGTAATAAGAAAATATAAAAACAGCAAGGTAGCAAGTGGTAAACGTGAGCATAAACGGTATTGCAATGATAGTAGGCAAGGCCTAGGGTTCATACTTTCACTAGTGCAAGTTCTCTCAACAAGGATAACATAATTGGTTCATATTACTAGCCCTCAACATGCAACAAAGAGTCACTCCAAAGTAACTAATAACGGAGAACAAACGAAGAGATTATGATAGGGTACGAAACCACCTCAAAGTTATTCTTTCTGATCGATCTATTCAAGAGTCTGTACTAACGTTCAATCTGTCATAGAGTTCATACTAGAATAACACCTTAAGATACAAATCAATCAAAACCCTAATGTCACCTAGATACTCCATTGTCACCTCAAGTATCAGTGGGCATGATTATACGATATGCATCACACAATCACAGAAACATCTATTCAACCAACACAAAGTACTTCTAACAGTGCCCCAAAGTTTCTACCAGAGAGTCAAGACGAAAACGTGTGTCAACCCCTATGCATAGGTTCCCAAGGTCACGAAACCCGCAAGTTGATCACCAAAACATACATCAATTAGATCACATGATATCCCATTGTCACCACAGATAAGCACATGCAAGACATACATCAAGTGTTCTCGAATCCTTAAAGACTCAATCCGATAAGATAACTTCAAAGGGAAAACTCAATCCATTACAAGAGAGTAGAGGGGGAGAAGAATATCCAACTAGAATAGCGAAGCTCGCGATACATCAAGATCGTGCCATCTCAAGAACACGAGAGAGAGATCAAACACATAGCTACTGATACATACCCTTAGCCCCAAGAGTGGACTACTCCCTCCTCGTCATGGGGAGCACCGGGATGATGAAGATAGCCACCTGAGAGGGATTCCCCCCCTCCGGCAGGGTGCCAGAATGGCTGTAGATTGGTTTTCGGTGGCTACAGAGGCTTTCGACGGCGGAACTCCCGATCTAGGTTAATTTCTGGAGGTTTCAGTATTTATAAGATTATTTGGAGTCGGGGCCAAGTAAAGGGGAGCCACGGGCCGTCCTCAAGATAGGGGGGCACGCCCCCTACCCAGGGCGTGGCCCCCACCCTTGAGGGCAGCCCGTGGCTCTCCTGGCCCAACTCTTTTGCTTCAGGGGGCTTCTTTTGGTCCAGAAAAAATCATCAAAAATTGGCTCGTCATTTGGACTCCGTTTGATTTTCCTTTTCTGTAAAACCCTAAAACAGGAGAAAAACAGAAACTGGCACTGGGCTCTGGGTTAACAGGTTAGTCCCAAAAATCATATAAAAGTGTATAATAAAGCCCATAAGACATCCTAGAAGGATAATATAATAGCATGGAACAATAAAAAAATTAGATACGTTGGAGACGTATCAGCATCCCCAAGATTAACTCCTGCTCGTCCTCGAGTAGGTAAATGATAAAAACAGAATTTTTAATGTGGAATGCTAACCAATATAGTTTTTCAATGTATTTCTCTTAATTGTGGCATGAATGTTCAGATCTGAAAGATTCAAGATAAAAATCTATATTGACATAAGAAACAATAATACTTCAAGCATACTAACAAAGAAATCATGTCTTCTCAAAATACTATGGCTAAAGAAAGTTATCCCTGCAAAATCATATGGTGTTGGCTATGCTCCCTCGTTATCACACTAAATATTCATATCATGCACAACCCCGATTTCAGCCAAGCACTTGTTTTCATACTCTATCTTTTCAAACCTTCCAACTTTCACGCAATACATGAGCGTGAGCCATGAACATAGCACTATGGGTGGAATAGAGGTGGTTGTGGAGAAGACAAAAAAGAGGGAGATAGTCTCACATAAACTAGGCATATCAACGGGCTATGGAGATGCCCATCAATAGATATCAATGTGAGTGAGTAGGTATTGCCATGCAACGGATGCACTAGAGCTAAATATGTATGAAAGCTCAACAAAAGAAACTAAGTGGGTGTGCATCCAACTTGCTTGCTCACGAAGACCTAGGGCATTTGAGGAAGCCCATTGTTGGAATATACAAGCCATGTTCTATAATGATAATTCCCACTAGTATATGAAAGTGACTAAACATGAGACTCTCTATCATGAAGAACATGGTGCTATTTTGAAGCACAAGTGTGGAAAAAGATAGTAGCAATTGTCCCTATTTCTTTTCTTTTTTTCTTTTTCCCTTTTTTGGGCCCCTTTTTTTCTTTGGCCTTTCTTTTTTTCTTTTTTTGTGGAGGGGCTTTATAGATTTAGCCTTTCCTCCCAAGGAACAATGCTCTAATAATGATGATCATCACACTTTCATTACAACTCGATATTACAACTCGATACTACAAGAACAAAGTATGACTCTATATGAATGCCTCCGGTGGTGTACCAGTATGTGCAATGAAACAAGAGTGACATGTATAAAAATTATGCATGGTGGCCTTGCCACAAATACGCTGTCAACTGCATGATCATGCAATGGCAATATGACAATATGATGCGTGTCATATGAACTGAACGGTGGAAAGTTGCATGACAATATATCTCGGAATGGCTATGGAAATGCCATGATAGGTAGGTATGGTGGCTGTTTTGAGGAAAAATATGGTGGCTGTTTTGAGGAAGGATAGATAGTGGGTGTATGGTACCGGCGAAAGTTGCGCGGTACAAGAGAGGCTAGCAATGGTGGAAGGATGAGAGTGCGTATAATCCATGGACTCAACATTAGTCATAAGAACTCATATACTTATTGCAAAAATCTACGAGTCATCAAAACAAAGCAATCAACACATGCTCCTTGGGGGAGGTTGGTAGGATTTAACCATCGCGCGCCCCCGACCTCCACACAAAGGTTGACACTTTACAAATACCTCATGCTCTAACTTCGTCACATAGCGGTTCACCATACGTGCATGCTACAGGAATCACTAACCTTAACACAAGCATTTCTCAATTTCATAATATCTCCACTAGTATGACTCTAATATCACTATCTTCATATCTCAAAACATTTATCAAGCATCCAACTTCTCATCATATTCAATGCACTTAGTGTGAAAGTTTGTACTACATTGATATTGGATGTCTATCATATGAAGACTAGTTTTATAGCCTAAACACATTACCATGATGTTTTAATAGACTCTCAAATTGATATAAGTGAAGCATGAGAGTTCAAAAATTTCTACAAAATAAAACCACCGCCGTGCTCTAAAAGATATAAGTGAAGCACTAGAGCAATAACAAACTACTCCGAAAGATATAAGTGAAGATCAATGAGTAGTTGAATAACTATGTAACTATGTGAAGACTCTCTAAAATTTAAGAATTTCAAATCTTGGTATATTATTCAAACAGCAAGCAAGACAAACTAAACTAAATTGACGCTCCAAGTAAAGCACATATCATGTGGCGAATAAAAATATAGCTCCAAGTATAGTTACCGATGGATGAAGACGAAAGAGGGGATGCCCCGAGCTTAGGCTTTTAATTATCCTTGAAATACTTGGGGTGCCATGGGCATTCCCAAACTTAGGCCTTTGCTACTCCTTGTTCCATAGTCCATCAAAGCAATACTCAAAACTTGAAAACTTCACAACACAAAACTTAGACAGAAATTCTCGTGAGCTCCGTTAGTATAAGAAAACAAACCACTACTCAAAGGTACTGTAATGAACTCATTCTTTGTTTATATTGGTGTTAAACCTACTGTATTCCAACATCTTTATGGTTCATATCCTCCAATACTACTCATAGATGCATCGGAATAAGCAAACAACACACGAAAAAAAGAATCTGTCAAAAACAGAACAGTCTGTAGTAATCTGCAGGGTTCGCCTAATTCTGGAACTCCAAAAAGTACAAACTAAATTGTTAAATTTTCTCAATTTGTCTACCAATCATCTGCAAAAAGAATAAACTAAAAATCACTCTCCAGTAAAATCCCACGACTACTTTAGCGAGCACTAACGATTCTGTTTTTCACAGCAAGATCATATAAACTTCACACAAGTCTTCCCAAAGGTTCTACTTGGCACAAACACTAAAAGAACATGAAACCACATCTAATCAGAGGATATATGCAATATTTATTCCCTAACATCAACAAAAACTAAAATAAAGTTGGGTTGCCTCCCAACAAGCGCTATCGTTTTACGCCCCTAGCTAGGCATGATGATTTCAATGATGCTCGTGTAAAAGATAATAATTGAAACATAATGGGAGCATCATGAAGAATATGACTAGCACATTTAAGTCTAACCCACTTCATATGCATAGGGATTTTGTGAACAAACAACTTATGGGAATGATAATCAACTAGCATAGGGAAGCAAAACCTGCATAGCTTCAAAACTTTAAGCACATAGAGAGGAAACTTGATATAATTGCAATTCCTACAAGCATATGATCCTCTCTCATAATAATTTTCAGTAGCATCATGAATGAATTCAACAATATAACCAGCAAAAAAAGCATTCTTTTCATGATCTACTTGCATAGAAATTTTACTACTCTCCACATAAGCAAAATTCTTCTCATTCATAGTACTGGGAGCAAATTCAACAAAATAACTATCATGTGAAGCATAATCCAATTGAAAACTAAAATCATGATGACAAGTTTCATGGTTATCATTATTCTTAATAGCATACAAGTCATCACAATAATCATCATAGATAGCAACTTTGTTCTCATAATCAATTGGAACCTCTTCCAAAATAGTGGATTCATCACTAAATAAAGTCATGACGTCTCCAAATCCACTTTCATCAATATAATCATCATAAATAGGAGGCATGCTTTCATCATAATAAATATTATCTTCAAAACTTGCGGGACTAAAAATATCATCTTCATCAAACATAGCATCCCCAAGCTTGTGGCTTTGCATATCATTAGCATCATGGGTATTCAAAGAATTCATACTAACAACATTGCTATCATGCTCATCATGCACATATTCTATGCCAAGCATTCTATGTAATTCTTCTTCTAGTACTTGAGCACAATTTTCCTTCCCATCATTTTCACGAAAGATATTAAAAAGATGAAGCATATGAGGTAACCTTAATTCCATTTTTTGGTAGTTTTCTTTTATAAACGAAACTAGTGATAAAACAAGAAACTAAAAGATTCGATTGCAAGATCTAAAGATATAACTTCAAGCGCTAACCTCCCCGGCAACGGTGCCAGAAAAGAGCTTGATGTCTACTACACAACCTTTTTCTTGTAGACGTTGCTGGGCCTCCAAGTGCAGAGGTTTGTAGGACAGTAGCAAATTTCCCTCAAGTGGATGACCTAAGGTTTATCAATCCGTGGGAGGCGTAGGATGAAGATGGTCTCTCTCAAACAACCCTGCAACCAAATAACAAAGAGTCCCTTGTGTCCCCAACACACCCAATACAAATGGTAAATTGTATAGGTGCACTAGTTCGGCGAAGAGATGGTGATACAAATGCAATGTGGATGGTAGATATATGTTTTTGTAATAAGAAAATATAGAAACAGCAAGGTAGCAAGTGGTAAACGTGAGCATAAACAGTATTGCAATGATAGTAGGCAAGGCCTAGGGTTCATACTTTCACTAGTGCAAGTTCTCTCAACAAGGATAACATAATTGGATCATATTACTAGCCCTCAACATGCAACAAAGAGTCACTCCAAAGTAACTAATAGAGGAGAACAAACAAAGAGATTATGGTAGGATACGAAACCACCTCAAAGTTATTCTTTCTGATCGATCTATTCAAGAGTCCGTAGTAACGTTCAATCTATCATAGAGTTCGTACTAGAATAACACCTTAAGACACAAATCAACCAAAACCCTAATGTCACCTAGATACTCCATTGTCACCTCAAGTATTCGTGGGCATGATTATACGATATGCATCACACAATCTCAGAAACATCTATTCAACCAACACAAGTACTTCTAAGAGTGCCCCACAGTTTCTACCGGAGAGTCAAGACGAAAACGTGTGCCAACCCCTATGCATAGGTTCCCAAGGTCACGGAACCCGCAAGTTGATCACCAAACATACATCAAGTAGATCACATGATATCCCATTGTCACCATAGATAAGTGAAGGAAATATGCCCTAGAGGCAATAATAAAGTTGTTATTTATATTTCCTTATATCATGATAAATGTTTATTATTCATGCTAGAATTGTATTAACCGGAAACTTAGTACATGTATGTCCCTAGTATGCCTCTACTAGACTAGCTCATTGATAAAAGATGGTTATGTTTCCTAACCATAGACATGAGTTGTCATTTGATCAATGGGATCACATCATTAGGAGAATGATGTGATGGACAAGACCCATCCGTTAGCATAGCACTATGATCTTTTAGTTTTACTGCTATTGCTTTCTTCATGACTTATACATGTTCCTATGACTATGAGATTATGCAACTCCCGAATATTTTAGGAACACCTTGTGTGCTATCAAACGTCACAACGTAACTAGGTGATCATAAAGATGCTCTACAGGTGTCTCCAAAAGTGTTCGTGGTGTTGGCATAGATCAAGACTAGGATTTGTCACTCCGAGTGTCGGAGAGGTATCTCTGGGCCCTCTCGGTAATGCACATCATAATAAGCCTTGCAAGCAAAAGACTAATGAGTTAGTCATGAGATGATGTATTACGGAACGAGTAAAGAGACTTGCCGGTAACGAGATTGAACTAGGTATAGAGATACCGACGATCGGATCTCGGGCAAGTAACATACCAATGACAAAAGGAACAACGTATGTTGTTATGCGGTTTGACCGATAAAGATCTTCGTAGAATATGTAGGAGCCAATATGAGCATCCAGGTTTCGCTATTGGTTATTGACCAAAGATGAGTCTCGGTCATGTCTACATAGTTCTCGAATCCGTAGGGTCCGCACGCTTAATGTTTGATGACGATCGGTATTATGAGTTTATGAGTTTTGATTTACCGAAGGAGTTCGGAGTCCCGGATGAGACTGGGGACATGACGAGGAGTCTCGAAATGGTCGAGACGTAAAGATCGATATATTGGACGACTATATTCGGACATCGGAAAGGTTCCGAGTGATTCGGGTATTTTTCGGAGTATATGGGCCTTATTGGGCCATACGGGAATAGAGGAGAAAGGCCAAAAGGAAGGAGGCGCGCGCCCCCCCTCTGGTCCGAATTGGACAAGGGGTGCAGCCCCCTTTTCCTTCTCCCTCAACACCTCTTTCCTTCTCTCCTACTCTGGAAAGGAAAGGGGAATCCTACTAGGACTTGGGAGTCCTAGTAGGACTCCCCACACTTGGCGCGCCCCCTCTAGGGTCGGCCTCTCCCTTGCTCCTTTATATACGGGGGCAGGGGGGCACCCTAGGACACACAAGTTGAATTGTTTTAGCCGTGTGCGGTGCCCCTCTCCACAGAAACACACCTCGGTCATACCGTTGCAGTGCTTAGGAGAAGCCCTGCGCCGGTAGATACATCATATCTGTCACCACGCCGTCGTGCTGGCAAAACTCTCCCGTGAAGATCAACTGGATCAAGAGCTCGTGGGACGTCATCAAGCTGAACGTGTGCTGAACGCGGAGGTGCCGTACGTTCGGTGCTTGATCGGTTGGATCGCGAAGAAGTTCGACTACATCAACCACGTCACTTGACGCTTCCGCTCCCGGTCTACGAGGGTACGTAGACACACTCTTCCCCTCGTTGCTATGCATCTAGTAGATAGATCTTGCATGATCGTAGGAAAATTTTGAAAATACTACGTTCCCCAACAGTGGCATCTTGAGCCAGGTCTATGCGTAGATGATATGCACGAGTAGAACACAATGAGTTGTGGGCGATACTAGTCATACTGCTTACCAGCATGTCATACTTTGCTTCAGCGGTATTGTGAGATGAAGCGGCCCGGACCGACATTACGCGTACGCTTACACGAGACTGGTTTCACCGTTATGAGCACTCGTTGCTTAAAGATGACTGGCGGGTGTCTGTCTCTCTCACTTTAGCTGAATCAAGTGTGGCTACGCCCGGTCCTTGTGAAGGTTAAAACAGCACATACTTGACGAAACATTGTTGTGGTTTTTTGTATGCGTAGGTAAGAACGGTTCTTGCTAAGCCCGTAGCAGCCAGGTAAAACTTGCAACAACAAAGTAGAGGACGTCTAACTTGTTTTTGCAGGGCATGTTGTGATGTGATATGGTCAAGACATGATGAGTGATACGATTTTGTATGAGATGATCATGTTTTGTAATGTTATCGGCAACTGGCAGGAGCCATATGGTTGTCGCTTTATTGTATGAAATGCAATCGCCTTGTAATTGCTTTATTTATCACTAAGCGGTAGCGATAGTCGTAGAAGCAATAGTTGGCGAGACGACAACGATGCTACGATGGAGATCAAGGTGTCGCGCCGATGACGAAGGTGATCATGACGGTGCTTTGGAGATGGAGATCAAAAGCACAAGATGATGATGGCCATATCATGTCACATATTTTTATTGCATGTTATGTTTATCTTATTATGCTTCTTATTTTGCTTAGTACGTTGGTAGCATTATAAGATGATCCCTTACAAGGTATGTCGGGGGAAACTGTCCGCCACGAACACCTATGGGACCGGAGCCCCTTGTCTGTGCGGTACGAGGGCGGAGGGAGCACAAAGAGCAGATCGAAGCAGACGCGCGGGCAGTTTTACCCAGGTTCGGGCCGCACGGATGCGTAAAACCCTACTCCTGCTTGGTTGTGTATTGAGTGGGGCGCTCGGGAGCTTGAAGAAGCAGCTACACCGTGCGTGAGAGTAATCTAGGTTTCGAACCCCCTCCACGTTGTGCATGGGCCTCCTTTTATAGTGTAAGGGGTCACCGACAGGTGTCAACGTAGGAGAAAGGGGTAAAAATGTAAAAGAGGTGGTGGTTGCAACAGTGCGGGAACAGTGGAGCTACAGTACAGAACAGTGGTCTATACCTACTTTAACAGTGGGGGACAAGGGCATTTAATGCCCGTCGCCGTCGACCCCAAAAGCTCCCGCCTTAGCGTCTCCGTCCGCCACGGCGACGGATTTATCGCCGTGGTGTGCCACCGTGTACCCCAGGCTGCACAGCCATCCGCCACGCGTCCCTGGTTAGGCCCCAAGGCGACGCGTGGGCCGATGAGCTGGAGCGCGGGCACACAGCGTAGCCTTCCCGGCAAGCGCCTTGCCGGGGCCTTGATCTTGCCGGGCCCGGGAACTTGCCGCTCCCCGGGCCCCTTGCCGGGGCGTGCATAGCGCTGAGGCAATATCTTCTAATCTTCCTGGCAAGCTCCTCTTGCCAGGGTCTTGTGTTAGTGGAACAACCTTGAGCCTGGTACGGCCTTCCCGGCAAGCTCCTCTTGCCGGGGTCTCGTTCTTCTGTCTCGTATACTTTGTTTTTGAATGGTTTAATAGGAGGCAGGAAGGTCTCCGGCGAGCACGCAGTAAACCTTGCCGCGGGAAGCTGCAACTGCCCGTGCACAAGTTGGGGTACTGGGGTACCCCTACCTTAGTACACCGACAGGAGCCCCCGGGCCTGGGCCACACACGGTGCCGAACGCTGTTGGGCCAGGCCCAAAACAGTGCACGGGCACCCGCGGCCCGCGGCGCGCCGAATCCACTTCCATATCCGCCGCACCCCACGGTAACGGCACGCGTCGATTGCGGCGCCGTGGGATGGGACGTGCCCACGATCTCTTAATGGAAAGGGCGAAACGCCCCCCACTCCCCCATAAAAGCAGAGGTAGCGGGCGCGGTTCCCCTCCCTGTGCTCTCATTACGTCGTCTTCCTCCTGCAAAAAATTCCTTCTTGCGCTCCGCCTCCACAGCTCCGCCGCCGCCGAGCTCTTCGTCCCCTTCCTTCCGCCGCGTCCGCCATGGCCCCAAAGACCGACAAGGCGAAAGCGGAGAAGTCCAAGAAGGAGAAATCCGAGCAAGCAGCCAAGCTCATCGCTTACCGGAAGCGGCACGTCGTCTTCTCACCGAGGCTCGGCGTGCAAGAACTCTGGAACAAGTATTACTTGTTCTGGTCCAAGGGCACCGATGCGCATCCCCGCACCCGAGCATACCCGGCCGCCGCCAAGGACAACTATCCCGGCGGGTATTACTTCTTTGCTGCCTTTTTCCACTGTGGTCTCTGTCCTCCTTTTTCGAACTTCTTCTGTGATATCATGAATACGTATGGCTTCCATCTGCTTGATTTCACCCCCAACGCCATTCTCACCATGGCCGTTTTCGCACATATGTGCGAAAACTTCATAGGAGTCCACCCCAACGTAGCCCTCTTTAGACACTTTTTCACCCCTAGAGCCGAGGCCGATGCCCCCCTCTCCGGATGTATTTCTTGGGTCTTCCGTCTCGGGAAGAAGGGGTCGTACTTGCCGGGGGAGCTCCGCGGCAAGTGGGAGGAATGGCGAGCGGAGTGGTGCTGGATTGTAGAAGACCAGCCGCAAGCCTTCACTGCGCCGCGCACAACGCCTATCGCGCGCGGCAGAGATTGGAGCGATCTAGACTCCGACGACGTCAAGCTCGACATCGCCCTCGTCCGGATCCTCCGTCTTCGGCTGGCCCGGCTGTCAGTTGCCGAGGTGGGCGCAGATTTCCTCCGCCGGCGCATCGCCCCTCTCCAAGACCGGAAGAGGCCGGCCTGGGAGTACGGCGGCCCGGCAGACATCATGAGGCTGCGCCCCGGGCTTAATTTTAACTTCACCACTCTGGAGCTGCGCGGGATGGTACGAGAGCTCTTCAAGTACGACCCGACGCACCCCGAGTGGTTCAGGACTCCCCGGGAAGTGGTGCCGCTCTGCAACAACGCCGCGAGGGACCGGATCCTTGCCATGATGCCGATGTGCGACTCGCATGGCTTGGACCGCTCGTGGATCGCCCCGAAGCCCATCGACGTCCTCAACTTCTACGACAACCTCGTCGAGGTGGCGAGTAACAAGGAGGACCTCAAGCTGCATACGCGGGACACCACCGAACAGGAAATCGCCTACATAGCTTCTCGGGCTGAGGAGGCCGCCGCAGCCGCGGCGGCAGGAGTCTTCGGGTTTTTGCCGGAGGAGGCGGAGGCCGAAGAGGCGTCCACCCAGGCGGAAGAGGCGGAGATCCGCCGATTGCTGAACCTCCCACCCGACGCGCTCGCCGGGGTTCCCTCGTTGAGGCACTCCGGGATCCATGGGATCGCGACGGAGGCCGCGGCAAGGGATGGCACCGCCGGAGGGAGCAGAGGCGCCGCGAGGGGCGGAGGCGCCAAGGGGAAGAGGGCCGCAGCGCTGGATGTTGGGCCCAGCGAGCCGGCCGGGGCAGAGGAGGAGGAGGAGGAGGAGGCCGAAGACTCCGGTGGATCTACGGAGTTGTACGCCGACGACCTCTCCTCGTCGGAGAGCTCCCCGCCCCCGGCAAGCCCGAAGGAGTCCCCGGCAAAGCGTCTCCGCAAGGCGGCGACGGGGGAAAGGGCACAGGCGCCCCGGCAACAGCCACCTCGGCGGGCGGCTCCCCGGGGGAGTCAAGCCGCGCCGAGGCCGTCCGGCGCACCAGCCGCAGCAGAGGCGGCCCGTACGCGGACCACGACGGAGGCGCCCCGCAGGCCGGCAGCGAGCCGGCAGGGGTCTTCTCGGAGCGGAGCAGCGGCTCCGCCCGCCCCCCGGGCGCCGGCAGCCACAGGGGCTGGGTCTTCGCAGCCCCCAGCCCCGGTGAGCACCAAGCGCGCGAGGGAGTCTTCGCCTCCCGCTCCTCGCGTCGACGCGCCCACGGTGGAGTATGACTTCTCCGCCCTGAGCGAGGACGACGAGGAAGACCAGGAGTAAGGATCCGAGATTCTTCATCTTCTTGATTTTTGTCTTGAGCTTCTGTTAATGCTAATTCTGTCTTCTGTTCTGGTTTCAGGACCCTGGCCCATCGCGCAGCGAAGAGGGCCAAGGCGCCCGAGGCCGAAGTCGCGGAGGACTCGGCAGCGGCGGCAACAGAGGGCGCGCCGGAGCCGAGCCTGCCGGACTCTGGCACTGCTCCAATGAGCAGCCCCCAGCGCAGCCCGCAGCGCAGCCCCCAGCGTAAGTCTGGGGTTCTTTCTTTTTGTTTGTCGGGGTACGTCTGAGGCTTTTGATTTTATCTTCATATCTTGACAACTCTTGTCTTGTTCCGTGCAGAGGAGGAGCCGCAGCGGGAAGAGCGCCCGGAGACCACCGCCGAGGAGCTGCAGGCACCGCCATCCCCGCCAAGGCAGGACTCTTCGACAAGGGAGAGTGCTCCGTCAAGGGCGGGTACTCCGCCAAGGCAGAGTACCCCGCCAAGGACGAGCAGCCCGGCAAGGGCGGCCACCCCGCCAAGGCCAAGTTCCCCGGCGAGGGCCACTACTCCGACGAGGCCGAGCTCCCCGGCGAGGGAGCCCGCCGCTGAGGACGCCCGCCAAGGTAACCTTTGTAATTTGTCTTCTTGGCTTGTCTCTTTTTTGGATATTTGCTTGAGTCTTGAATTTCTTTGTCTTCTTCTTCTTTCTAGATCTTCCTCCTCCTGTGCCTATGGAGACGGAGGTGATTATCCTCGAGGAGGAGGACGCGCAGGGCGGCGGCGGTGACGCTCCAGTCGTCGAGGAGGTGAGCGAGGCCGCCGAGCCGGCCGCGCAAGAGACTGCTCCGGCTGCGGACGCAGCGGCCGGGGAGGGGGACGGTGGCCGCACCGCCGACCCGGAGGTGGCGGGAGCATCGGATGCTGCGCCGGCCACCGGTCCCTCCGCCGGCGAGGAGCAAAGGTTCTATCTCGAGGCCCCCAATGGCGTCTTCATCCAGATGCCGTGGGGGTCTTCGTCGCGAGCTCCTGCGGAGGGCGAGGCGTTCGATGGGGAGGTCCTCGCCTCCGCAGGCCTGAAGATCGTCCAGGCGCCCGTTGGAGGTGAGGGGCCCGAGGAGGAGCGATTGCTTCATCAGCTCCTGGCCCTTTACCGGGCCAGGCAAGCAAAGCTCGCTTCCCGGGAGGCTCTTGCCGCCAAGGCTGCGGCAGAGATGGAGAAGCGTGCGGCGGAGCTCAGCGCCGCCAACCAGGCTGCTCTCCGCCAGGTGGCGGAGGAGCGAGAGCGTCTCGCCGGCGAGTACCAAGAGTGGGTACTTGAGAGGGCCGAAGCCGATGAACAGCAGCGCCTCGCCGGGGTGGAGATGTCCCGGCGAGAGGGAGAGCTCGCGCAGCGGAAGGTTGAGCTGGATTCTCATGAAGAAGACCTTGCCGCTCGCGAGGCTGCCCTTGGCGGGGAGCTGAAGGAGGCGAAAGCCACCGCGGTCGCCGCGGAGGACGCCAAGAAGGAGCTCGCCGCCAAGGTTGAACAACTGGAGAAGGCGATGAAGGTGAGCGCCGAGAAGGTTGCCGCGCTCATCCTGGAGCGCGAGAAGGATGCTCACACAAACTCAGAGCTCCAGGTGAGTTTATCCCAGAGGGGCGACGAGCTGAAGGCCGCCAAGGATTCCATTGAAGACTTGGAGCTGAAGGTCACCACCCTGAAGGAATCGCTTGATGCTGCCCGGGCCCAGGAGACCAAGTTGAGGGATGAGCTCCGCAAGGAGCGAACCTTGGTGGAGAGCGTCAACAAGGCCTCCGAGCTCTTCCGGCAGACTATCGAGGTGTGGACCGAAGAGCTGGTTTCTTCTGCGTCCAATATTGACCAGGAGTTGCTGGCGCTGAAGGTCGAACATCTTATCTATTCGCCGGATCCAGATCTCCCGCACAGCGCGAAGCTCAGCCTCTTCTTCAGAGGCGTCGCTCCGGCTCTTGCAGGTCTCCGGAACCGCATCCCCGCGCAGCTGGCCGAGGAGTCGCGCCGGCTCTGCGCGGGAACTCTGGAGCGGGTGTTGACGAAGATCGTGTACCGCAACCCGGGGATCAACCTCACGAACGTTCTTCGCACCCTGCCGGCAGATGCAGACACGGAGGCCCTGAAGGAGCAGGTCGGCCACATCATCGCCAAGGTGGCAAAGCTTGGCAGGAAGGAAGGCGACCGCGTAGACTAGGGCTCCATTTATCTTTATCTTTTTGTTGCTGCACATTATGTTATGAACTCATTAGTCCATTGCGACAAGTTATCCTTGTAAGATATTTGCTTTGCTTCAATCAATCAGTGCAATGTTATCTTCCTTGTTCCAATCTTTGACTTTGTATGTTTTTCACCCTACGCTCCCGGGGAGCTTGCCGGCAAGGGGCCCTTGCCGCGAGCGCTGAGTGCTGGACTCCGAGCAGCCTGCTGGCCAAGGTCCTCGCCGGCAAGCAACCTTGCCGCAGCTGGTCGCAACGCACTTAGCTTGCTGAGTGTACTCGGAAACGAGGAAAGGGCGCGACACTTGTCGCAGCTCACTTAAATCGTTGAGTGGACTCGAAAACAAGATAAGGGTGCGGCAAGCTACGGGTAGGTTCCTCCGCGCACAGGTTTTCCATACAAAGTGTGATCGTTCAAGGAAGACAACCAAATTTTAAAATTTGAACTGGTCAAATTCTAACAACTTATCTTTCATATGCTGCTTGCTCATGTTGCTTGCTTTTCGGTAAGGCTCTTCTTACTTGAATAGCACTTAGTTCCTCCTCCATCTCCTTCCCCCCCGGCAAACTTGTGCGCGAGGAACGTTCCTTCTGCTTAAGAGAAAAGGAAAGGGAGAGGGAAAAAGCATATTGCCTTTCGGCGTAATAGTGCTTACCGTACGTCTGAGTGTTGCATCAAATGCCAAACAGAACATGCAAATAGCAAAGAGAAGCACGCAAAAGGCAATCGATGCGAGAAACACGAAAACTTTACTGATGCACGGGGTCTGCGCCCGGCTTTGTACAAAGGGTTACATGCAACAGCGGCAAGGCTTGTACAAAAGGTGGTTGCCGGAGCGGATCACGGCAACCGCGCCTTAGGGGTGAAATTTGCGAAGATGCTCTATGTTCCAGGAGTTGCTCACCGGTAAGCCTTCTTCGGTCTCGAGGCGGACAGCGCCGGGCCTCGTAACTTGTCTCACCCGATAAGGGCCTTCCCACTTCGGCGTCAACTTGTTGGAATTCTTGGCGGACTGAACACGCCGAAGAACAAGGTCGCCTTCCTCGAGACTCCTGGCCTTGACTTTGCGGCTATGGTAGCGACGCAAAGCTTGCTGGTATCGAGCAGCTCGTACAGCAGCCTGGAGACGTCCCTCCTCAAGGAGCAATGCGTCATCTTGTCGCAGTTGCTCTTGCTCGAGCTCATTATAAGCGAGTACTCGAGGAGATCCGTATACGAGTTCCGTGGGGAGAACTGCCTCTGCTCCATAGACTAGAGCGAAAGGTGTCTGCCCGGTGGCTCGACTTGGTGTCGTTCTGATTGACCAAAGAGCCGCCGGGAGCTCCTCTATCCAATTCCTTCCGCACTTGCGCAGCCTGTCAAAGGTCCTTGTCTTGAGTCCGCGCAGCACTTCAGCATTTGCCCTCTCCGCTTGGCCGTTGCTCCTCGGGTGAGCAACAGAAGCGAAACAGACCTTGGCGCCAAGGTCTTGGACGTATTGCATGAAGGTGCGACTAGTGAATTGCGTACCGTTGTCGGTGATGATCCTGTTCGGGATCCCGAAACGGCAAACAATCGACCTGAAGAACCTGACTGCTGACTGTGCTGTCACCTTCCTCACCGGCTCCACTTCTGGCCACTTTGTGAACTTGTCGATTGCAACGTACAAGTACTCAAAGCCCCTGACAGCACGAGGGAAAGGGCCGAGGATATCGAGCCCCCAGACCGAGAAGGGCCATGACAAAGGGATTGTTTGGAGAGCTTGAGCTGGCTGATGGATTTGCTTTGCATGGAACTGGCACGCTTCACACTTGGTTACTAGTGCAGTTGCATCTTGGAGGGCTTCTTGCCAAAAGAACCCTTGCCGGAAAGCTTTCCCGGCAAGTGCCCTTGCGCCAATGTGGTGGCCGCATATGCCTCCGTGTATTTCTGCCAACAGCTTCTGTCCATCTTCTCTGGAGATGCATTTCAACCTGACACCGTTGAGTCTTCTTCTGTACAGCTCGTTATCCACAAACTGATACATACTTGACTGCCTGGTTATCTTCTCTATCTCTTGAGGGTCGTCGGGAAGTTCTCCAGTTTGCAGAAAACGGACGATCTGCTGCGCCCATGCTGGAGCTCGAGGCTCGACGGCAAGGACTAAAGGCTCGAGGGCCGCTGCGGGAACCCCAGCTTCTACGGCAAAGACCTCTGGTCCTGTCGGAGCTGACGGTCCCCCGGCAAACTCGCCGGAGCGAGGCTTGTCGGGAACGCTTGCTTCAACTGCACAAGCCCGAGGGCTTGCAGGAGCAAACTGTTCCTCAGCGTTGTTGTTGATCTTGGGAACTTTGGCGGCGGGTTCAGGAAGATCCGCCGGCAAGTAGTCGCCGGAGACCAACTTTCTCTTCTTGGGCTGCCCAATTGACGGTGTTACTGATGGCTGAGTCAGCTTGAGCAAAAAGGTCCCTGGTTCCACAGGTAACTTCATCGCGGCGCACTTTGAAAGGCCATCTGCAATCTCATTTTGAGCTCTTGGGACGTGCTCCATCTGCAGACCTTCAAAGTGCTCTTCAAGCTTCCTCACTTCATCGACGTATGCTTCCATCAAAGGGCTCTGGTAGCTCTTGTTAACTTGCCGGACCACCAACTGAGAATCGCCCCGCACAATCAGCTTTCTGATCCCAAGTTCGGCCGCAATCCTGAGGCCGGCAAGCAAGCCTTCATATTCTGCAGTGTTGTTTGTCGCTTGCTCCCTGGGAAAGTGCATCTGGATAACATATTTGAGGTGCTCTCCGGTGGGCGCGATGAGTACCACGCCGGCACCGGCGCCTTGCAGCGAGAAGGCACCGTCAAAATACATTACCCATTCACTTGTCGCTTCTTGCACGGGTACACTCGTTTCTTGAACTTCTTCTTCTGGTGTTGGGGTCCACTCAGCAATGAATTCTGCCAAGGCTCGGCTCTGTATGGTTGAAGTACTTTCAAACTTGAGCCCAAAGCTTGACAGCTCCAGTGCCCACTCGACGATCCTGCCTGTTGCCTCTGGATTATGCAATATCCTCTTCAACGGAAAGCGAGTGACCACTGTTATCTCATGGGCTTGGAAGTAGTGGCGCAGCTTCCTCGAGGCCATGAGGAGGCCGAAAAGCAATTTTTGCACGCCAGAGTACCTTGATCTAGCTCCCTGGAGAAGGGAACTTACAAAATACACTGGGCGCTGCACCATCTTCTTCCGCACCTCTCCTTGTTCCTGCGCAGAGTCTTCCTTGTCGGGGCCAGAGCTTGTCGGGATAGTCCCCTGCTTGTCGCTAGATTCGCTTGCCGGTGATGCTGACTCCTCGTCGGACTCCCTCTCCGCTACTAACGCAGCACTAACTACCTGGTTGGTTGCCGCTAAGTATAGCAACAACTTTTCCTGTGGTTTAGGTGCGACAAGTATAGGAGTGGAGGACAGGTACCGTTTCAAATCCTGCAACGCCGCCTCCGCTTCCGGAGTCCACTTCATGGGACCTGCCTTCTTCAAGATTTTGAAGAAAGGTAGGGCGCGTTCTGCAGATTTTGAAATGAACCTACTGAGGGCAGCAACGCAACCTGCAAGCCTTCTGACATCCTTGACGCGCTTTGGGGCTTCTATCTGCTCGATGGCTTTGATCTTGTCGGGGTTGGCCTCAATCCCCCTCTGTGATACAAAGAACCCGAGAAGCTTGCCGGAGGGAACTCCAAAGACGCACTTCTCGGGGTTCAACTTGAGCTGTATCCTGCGCAAGTTCTGAAACGTTTCTTCCAAGTCTTGAATCAGTGTTTCTTTGCTCTTGCTCTTCACCACGATGTCATCCATGTAAGCTTCTACATTCCTATGGATCTGTGGCTCAAAAGCAGTGTACACTACCCTTGCAAAAGTTGAGCCTGCATTCTTCAGTCCAAATGGCATGCGGATAAAGCAATAGGTGCCACATGGAGCGATAAATGCAGTCTTCTCTTCATCTTCCTTAGCCATGAAAATCTGATGATAACCTGAGTATGCATCAAGAAAACAGAGTAGCTCACATCCGGCAGTGGAGTCAACGATCTGGTCAATGCGCGGCAAAGGGAAGGGATCCTTGGGACATGCTTTATTGACATCAGTGAAGTCTATACACAGTCTCCACTTCCCGTTGGCCTTGCGCACGACGACTGGGTTTGCCAGCCACGTCGGATGGATCACACCTCTAACTAGGCCTGCTGCCTCTAGTTTCTTGATCTCCTCATTGATGAACTCTTGGCGCTCCACGGCTTGCTTCCTCACTTTCTGCTTGATGGGCCGCGCATGAGGACAGACAGCAAGCTTGTGCTCAATCACCTTCCTGGGAACACCGGGGATGTCAGATGGTTGCCAAGCAAACACATCGACATTCGCCCGCAGGAAGGCGACGAGCGCGCTTTCCTATTTGCTGTCAAGGGTGGCACTGATGGTGAAAGTACCACCAGTGCCATCCTCCTTTGCGGACACCTTCTTGGTTGCCGGAGGAGCAGCCATTCCTTTCTTGTTCTTGCCGGTGGAGCTCGATGGAACGTCCTCGACGGCGGCGCAGCACTCCGAAGAGGTGCGGTTGCCGGAGTGGGTCCCAGAGCACTTGCCGGACTTGGTCTTCGTCTTCTTCCCCCCGGGAGCTTCAGCGGCAAGAGTATCCTTCTCGGCCGCAGCTGCCGCATCCCGGTAAATCTTGTCGGCGCAAATAAGCGCATCTTTCTTGTCGCTGTGGACAGTGATGACGCTTATCGGCCCCGGCATCTTCAGTACGTTGTAGGCATAGTGGGAAGCTGCCATGAACTTGGCGAGGGCGGGACGGCCGAGTATTCCATTGTAGGGCAATGGAATATCGGCAACGTCAAAAGTGATGCGCTCAGTCCTGAAGTTGAGCTCCCCGCCAAAGGTCACCGGCAGAGTGATCTTTCCCTTGGGCTTGCTCCTTCCCGGGTTGATTCCTTGGAATGAACCGGTCTCTTCGAGCTCGCCGTCTTGAATTTGGAGCTTCTTGATCACAGCAGAGGAGATCAAGTTCAGCCCGGCCCCGCCGTCAACCAACATTTTGGTGACCTTGAGGTTGCGGATGGTGGGAGAAACCAGCATCGGCAAGCACCCGACCGCCGTGGTGCGGTCAGGGTGATCCTCAAGGTCAAAAACGATGGGCGTGCTGGACCATTTGAGGAGCCTGCGCGACTCCACGGGCGGCTCCGCTGCATTCACCTCACGCACCCACTGTTTCAGTTGGCGGTGGGAGGTGTGCAGGGAGGCGCCACCGTCGACGCACAGGACCTCCGTGGCCTTCTGGAACTCCTGCTCGCTGTTCTCGTCGTCCTCCATGTCTTCATCATCGTCTTCGTCGTTGTCGCGGCCCCGGGGAGGTCGATCTCCTTGCCGCTGCTTGGCCTTGCCGCGGCGTCCTCCCCGGCCGTTAAACGGCCGCTTCTTGCTGGGCTCTTCTCCGCCACCTTGGGCCTTCTCCTTGTCGCGCCTCTCGTACTCAGCTTTTTGTTGCTCGACGAGGTACTCGACGCGCTTGCAATTGGAGAGATCGTGACCCTTGGTGCGGTGAATCTTACAGTATTGCTTGTCGGAGCTACCCGGCTTGTCGGCCGCCGCCGCAGGGGCAGGTTCCTTGCCGGAGCCGCCAGCCTGCGCTTGCTTGGCGGGGGCCTCCTTGCCGGACTTCTCGACGGCAAGCACTTCCTTCTTGCCCTTCTTCCTGTTGTTCCGCCGCCGGCTCTTCTTTGCCGGGGCGGCGTCGTCGCTGTCGCTTCCCCCTGCGCCAGCATCCTCCCCGGGGAGTCTCCTCCCCTCTTCCGCGCGGGCGCACTTGTCAGCAAGAGCGTAAAGCTCGCTGACGTCCCTGATCTTGGTCATCGCCATCTCCTCACGCATGCGGCGGTTACGCACGTTCTGATGGAACGCGCTGATAACCGCGGCAGGGTGAACGTCTGGGATGTTGTGCTGTACCCGGCTGAAGCGTTGGATATATTTGCGCAGGGGCTCGCCTTCCTTCTGGGCCAAGATATGGAGATCGCTCTCCTGGCCATGGGGTTTGTGGCCGCCGGTGAAGGCGCCAACAAACTGATGGCAGAGGTCGGCCCAAGAAGAGATAGAGCCTTCCGGCAAGTGCATGAGCCACGAACGGACGTTCGGCTTCAGCACGAGCGGGAAGTAGTTGGCTAGGATCTTCTCGTCGCGCCCCCCGGCAGCTTGCACTGCGATAGTGTAGACGCTGAGAAACTCCGAGGGGTGCGTCTTGCCATCGTACTTCTCCGGTACGTCGGGCTTAAAGTTCTTCATGCTGGGCCACTGGACGCGCCGCAGCTCGCGGGTGAACGCAGGGCAGCCTGCCGCGTACGGCAAGTCGCCTGGTTCACCGGGCGCGGGTGCGTCGACAGTGTTCCCAGCTCTCTTGTCGGATTGTCGCCGAGCTTCTCGGCGGCGCTCGATCGTGGTCCGAGCGTCTTCATCTCGCCGGTCGTCGAGGACCTGGCGCTGGTCCCGACGGGCCCGCGGGTCCGACGAGGCCGTGGAGCCGTCGTCGGGGTTGTTCCGGCGGGGCGGCGTCTTCTGCTTCTGCGGCGGGGAGTGCACGCTTGTCGCACCCCCGGCAGTCTTGTCGCCGATAGCCTTCGTCTTCTCAGCCTGCCGCGGCCGTGAGGCCGACGGCTGCTGCGGAGAGTCGTTGTTGGCGAAGTCTATCAGGCTCCGGATAGTGGCCCTCCATTCTTCGGCCTTGTCGGCCGCCGGAGGAAAATCAAGAAGCAGCTGCGCCCTTGCGAGCGCTTCTGCCGGAGTAGTGGGGAACGCGGGCGAGCGGTGCGAGGAGCGGGATACGCTCGGACTTCTAACGACGTTAGAAGGAGCGGGGTCCCGCGCCGGCGCCTTCGCTTTGCTTGTGCCCGGACGGGGGTCCGGGGCGTCCCGCGAACCTCCAGTTTGGCCTTGTCCCAGCAAGCGGATACCACCTCGCGTGGTATGGCGCTGCGGGGTCGTCGTGTGCTGTGATGGGCGCGGCGCGTCCACGGAGACCGAGGTCCGGTCGTCCGTCTTGTTCTTGGATCTGGTGGCACCGTGAGTGTCCTCGCCGGCGACCACCCTTCCGACGGCGTCTCCCCCGCCCACCGTTGGCTCTGGTGGCGGCGGGTGAGACGCAGACGGGCCTCCGACCTCCGAAGGCTTCTTCTTCGGGGCCATGGAGTTGTCGCTGATGAAGTTGCTGATGAAACTGGAGAGGTTGATGAAGAATGCGCCCGCGCGAGCGCCGGATCAGGTTCGCACAACCTCGACGCCCCCTACCTGGCGCGCCAAAGATGTCGGGGGAAACTGTCCGCCACGAACACCTATGGGACCGGAGCCCCTTGTCTGTGCGGTACGAGGACGGAGGGAGCACAAAGAGCAGATCGAAGCAGACGCGCGGGCAGTTTTACCCAGGTTCGGGCCGCACGGATGCGTAAAACCCTACTCCTGCTTGGTTGTGTATTGAGTGGGGCGCTCGGGAGCTTGAAGAAGCAGCTACACCGTGCGTGAGAGTAATCTAGGTTTCGAACCCCCTCCACGTTGTGCATGGGCCTCCTTTTATAGTGTAAGGGGTCACCGACAGGTGTCAACGTAGGAGAAAGGGGTAAAAATGTAAAAGAGGTGGTGGTTGCAACAGTGCGGGAACAGTGGAGCTACAGTACAGAACAGTGGTCTATACCTACTTTAACAGTGGGGGACAAGGGCATTTAATGCCCGTCGCCGTCGACCCCAAAAGCTCCCGCCTTAGCGTCTCCGTCCGCCACGGCGACGGATTTATCGCCGTGGTGTGCCACCGTGTACCCCAGGCTGCACAGCCATCCGCCACACGTCCCTGGTTAGGCCCCAGGGCGACGCGTGGGCCGATGAGCTGGAGCGCGGGCACACAGCGTAGCCTTCCCGGCAAGCGCCTTGCCGGGGCCTTGATCTTGCCGGGCCCGGGAACTTGCCGCTCCCCGGGCCCCTTGCCGGGGCGTGCATAGCGCCGAGGCAATATCTTCTAATCTTCCTGGCAAGCTCCTCTTGCCAGGGTCTTGTGTTAGTGGAACAACCTTGAGCCTGGTACGGCCTTCCCGGCAAGCTCCTCTTGCCGGGGTCTCGTTCTTCTGTCTTGTATACTTTGTTTTTGAATGGTTTAATAGGAGGCAGGAAGGTCTCCGGCGAGCACGCAGTAAACCTTGCCGCGGGAAGCTGCAACTGCCCGTGCACAAGTTGGGGTACTGGGGTACCCCTACCTTAGTACACCGACAAGGTATAAGTGTTCTCCCTGAGTATGCACCGTTGCAAAAGTTCGTCGTGCCGAGACACCACGTGATGATCGGGTGTGATAAGCTCTACGTTCAAATACAACGGGTGTAAGCCAGTTTTGCACACGCAGAATACTCGGGTTAAACTTGAGGATCCTAGCATATGCAGATATGGCCTCGGAACACTGGAAACCGAAAGGTCGAGCGTGAATCATATAGTAGATATGATCAACATAAGATGTTCACCATTGAAACTACTCCATCTCACGTGATGATCGGACATGGTTTAGTTGATTTGGATCACGTGATCATTTAGATGACCGGAGGGATGTCTATCTAAGTGGGAGTTCTTTAAGTAATATGATTAATTGAACTTTAATTTATCATGAACTTAGTCCTGGTAGTATTAGCATATCTATGTTGTAAATCAATAGCTCGCGATGTTGCTCCCCGTTTATTTTTTTTACGTTCCTAGAGAAAACTAAGTTGAAAGATTTTAGTAGCAATGATGCGGACTAGGTCCGTGATCTGAGGATTATCCTCATTGCTACGCAGAAGAATTATGTTCTTGATGCACCGCTAGGTGACATACCTATTGCGGGAGCAGATGCAGACGTTATCAACGTTTTGACAAAATCTCGGTATGATGACTGCTTGATAGTTTAAGTGCACCATGCTTTACGGCTTAGAACCGGGACTTCAAAAACATTTTGAACGCGACGGAGCATATAAGATGTTCCAAGAGTTTAAATTAGTATTTCATACTCATGCCTGTGTCGAGAGGTATGAGACCTCTGATAGTACTTTGCCTACAAGATGGAGGAGAATAGCTCAACCAGTGAGCATGTGCTCAAATTGTCTGGGTACTACAATTGCTTGAATCAAGTGGGAGCTAATCTTCCAGATAAGATAGTAATTGACAAAGTTCTCTAGACACTATCACCAAGTTAGTAGAACTTCGTGATGAACTATAATATGCAAGGGATGACGAAAGTACTTCCCAAGCTCTTCGCGGTGCTGAAATCGGCGAAGGTAGAAATCAAGAAAGAGCATCAAGTGTTGATGGTTAACCAGACCACTTGTTTCAAGTAAAGGGCAAAGGGATAAAAGGGGAACTTCAAGAAGAATGATAAGCAAGTTGTCACTCCCGTGAAGAAACCCAAAGCTAAACTCAAGCCTGAAACTAAGTGCTTCTACTGCAAAGGAAATGGTCACTAGAAGTGGAACTGCCCTAGATACTCGGTGGATAAGAAGAATAGCAAAGTGAACAAAGGTATATTTGATATACAGATTATTGACGTGTACTTTACTAGTGTTCAAAGCAACCCCTGGGTATTTGATACTGGTTCAGTTGCTAAAATTAATAACTCAAAACGAGAGTTGCAGAGTGAACATAGACTAGTTAAAGGTGAAGTGACGATGTGTGTTGGAAGTGGTTCCAAGATTGATACGATCATCATCGCACACTCCTTATACTTTCGAGGTTAGCGTAAGAACCTAAATAAATTTTATATGGCATTTGCGTTAAGCATGAATATGATTTGATCATGTTTGTTGCAAAACAGTTATTCATTTAAAGTCATAGAATAATTGTTATTCTGTTTACATGAATAAAGCCTTCAATGGTCATACACCCAATGAAAATAGTTTGTTGGATCTCGATCGTAGTTATACACATATTCATAATATTGAAGCCAAAAGATGCAAGGTTAACAATGATAGTGCAAATTACTTGTGGCACTGCCGTTTAGGTCATATTGGTGTAAAGCGCATGAGGAAACTCCATAGTGATGGACTTTTGGAATCACTTGATTATGAATCACTTGGTACTTGCGAACCATGCCTCATGGGCAAGCTAACTAAAACTCCGTTCTCCGGAACAATGGAGCGAGCAACATATTTGTTGGAAATCATACATACCTATGTATGTGGACCAATAAGTATTGAGGCTCGCGGCGGGTATCATTATTTTCTGACCTTCACTGATGATTTAAGCAGATATGGGTATATCTACTTGATGAAGCACAAGTCTGAAACATTTGAAAAGTTTAAAGAATTTCAGAGTGAAGTAGAGAATCATCGTAACAAGAAAATAAAGTTTCAATGATCTGATCGTGGAGGTAAATATTTGAGTTACGAGTTTGGTCTTTATTTGAAACAATGTGGAATAGTTTCACAACTCACGCCACCCGGAAACACCACAGCGTAATGGTGTGTCCGAACGTCATGATCGTACTTTATTAGATATGGTGCGACCTATGATGTCTCTTAACGATTTATCAACTATCGTTTTGGGTTATGCATTAGAGACAACTGCATTCACGTTAAATAAGGGCACCATCTAAATCCGTTGAGACGACGCCTTATGAACTGTGGTTTGGGAAGAAACCAAAGTTGTCGTTTCTTAAAGTTTGGGGCTGCGATGCTTATGTGAAAAAGCTTCAACCTGATAAGCTCGAACCCAATTCGGAGAAATGCGTCTTCATAAGATACCCAAAGGAGACTGTTGGGTACACCTTCTATCACTGATTCGAAGGCAATATATTCGTTGCTAAGAATGGATCCTTTCTAGAGAAGGAGTTTCTCTCGAAAGAAGTGAGTGGGAGGAAAGTAGAACTTGATGAGGTAATTGTACCTTCTCCCGAATTGGAAGGTAGTACATCACAGAAACTAGTTCCAGTGATTCCTATACCAATTAGTGAGGTAGCTAATGATGATGATCATGAAACTTCGGACCAAGTTACTACTGAACTTCGTAGATCAACCAGAGTACGTTCCGCACCAGAGTGGTACGGCAACCCGGTTCTGGAAGTCATGTTACTGTACCATGATGAACCTACGAACTATGAGGAAGCGATGATGAACCCAGATTCCGCAAAATGGCTTGAGGCCATGAAATCTGAGATGGGATCCATGTATGAGAACAAAGTGTGGACTTTGGTTGACTTGCTCGATGATCGGCAAGCCATCGAAAATAAATGGATCTTCAAGAGGAAGACCGACGCAGACGGTAATGATACTATTTAGAAAGCTCGACTTGTTGCGAAAGGTTTTTCGACAAGTTCAAGGAGCTGACTACGATGAGATTTTCTCACTCGTAGCGATGCTTAAGTCTGTCTGAATCATGTTAGCAATTGCCGCATTTTTATGAAATCTGGAAAATGGATAACAAAACTACATTCTTTAATGGATTTATTAAAGAAGAGTTGTATATGATGCAACCAGAAGGTTTTGTCAATCCTAAAGGTTCTAACAAAATGTGCAAGCTCCAGCGATCCATCTATGGATTGGTGCAAGCATCTCGGAGTTGGAATATACACTTGGATAAGTTGATCAAATCATATAAGTTTTATACAGACTTGCGGTGGGAGCACTACAACATTTCTGATAAGTATATGTGAATGACATATTGTTGATCAGAAATAATGTAGAATATTCTGGAGAGCATAAAGGAGTGTTTGAAAGGAGTTTTTCAAAGAAAGACCTCGGTGAAGCTGCTAACATATTGAGCATCAAGATCTATAGATATAGATCAAGACGCTTGATAAGTTTTTTCAATGAGTACATACCTTGACAAATTTTGAAGTAGTTCAAAATGGATCAGTCAGAGAAGGAGTTCTTGCCTGAGTTAAAAGGTATGAAGTTGAGTAAGACTCAAAACCCGACCTCGACAGAAGATAGAGAAAGAATGAAAGTCATTCCCTATGCCTCAGCCATAGGTTCTATAAAGTATGCCCTGCTGTGTAACAAACCTGTTGTGTACCTTGCCATGAGTTTGGCAAGGAGGTACAATAGTGATCTAGGAGTAGATCACTGGACATCGGTCAAAATTATCCTTAGTAACTGGATGACTAAGGAAATGTTTCTCGATTATGGAGGTGATAAAGAGTTCGTTGTAAAGAGTTACAATGATGCAAGCTTTGACACTAATCCAGATGACTCTAAGTATCAATCTGGATGCGTATTAAAAGTGGGTGCAATCAGCTAGAGTAGCTCCATGCAAAGCATTGTAGACATAGAAATTTGCAAAATACATACGGATCTGAATGTAACAGACTCGCTAACTAAACTTCTCTCACGAAGCAAAACATGATCACACGTTAGTACTCTTTGGGTGTTAATCACATGGCGATGTGAACTAGATTGTTGACTCTAGTAAACCATTTGGGTATTAAATCACATGGTGATGTGAGCTAGATTATTGACTCTAGTGCAAGTGGGAGACTAAAGGAAATATGCCCTAGAGGCAATAATAAATTTGTTATTTATATTTCCTTATATCATGATAAATGTTTATTATTCATGCTAGAATTGTATTAACTGGAAACTTAGTACATGTGTGAATACATAGACAAAACAGAGTGTCCCTAGTATGCCTCTACTAGACTAGCTCATTGATCAAAGATGATTATGTTTCCTAACCATAGACATGAGTTGTCATTTGATTAACAGGATCACATCATTAGGAGAATGATGTGATGGACAAGACCCATCCGTTGGCTTAGCACTATGATCGTTTAGTTTTACTGCTATTACCTTCTTCATGACTTATACATGTTCCTATGACTATGAGATTATGCAACTCCCAAATACCGTAGGAACACCTTGTGTGCTATCAAATGTCACAACGTAACTGGGTGATCATAAAGATGCTCTACAGGTGTCTCCGAAAGTGTTCGTGGTGTTGGCATAGATCAAGACTAGGATTTGTCACTCTGAGTGTCGGAGAGGTATCTCTGGGCCCTCTCGGTAATGCACATCTTAATAAGCCTTGCAAGCAAAAGACTAATGAGTTAGTCACAAGATGATGTATTACGGAATGAGTAAAGAGACATGTCGGTAACGAGATTGAATTAGGTATAGAGATACCGACGATCGAATCTCGGGCAAGTAACATACCAATGACAAAAGGAACAACGTATGTTGTTATGCGGTTTGACCGATAAAGATCTTCATAGAATATGTAGGAGCCAATATGAGCATCCAGGTTCCGCTATTGGTTATTGACCGGAGATGAGTCTCGGTCATGTCTACATAGTTATCGAACCCGTAGGGTCCTCATGCTTAACGTTTGATGACGATCGGTATTATGAGTTTATGAGTTTTGATGTACCGAAGGAGTTTGGAGTCCCGGATGAGACCGGGGACATGACGAGGAGTCTCAAAATGGTCGAGACGTAAAGATCGATATATTGGATGACTATATTTGGACATCAGAAAGGTTCCGAGTGATTCGGGTATTTTTCGGAGTATATGGGCCTTATTGGGCCATACGGGAATAGAGGAGAAAGGCCAAAAGGAAGGAGGCGCCCCCCCCTCTGGTCTGGATTGGACAAGGGGTGCAGCCCCCTTTTCCTTCTCCCTCTCCACCTCTTTCCTTCTCTCCTACTCCGGAAAGGAAAGGGGAATCCTACTAGGACTTGGGAGTCCTAGTAGGACTCCCCACACTTGGCGCGTCCCCCTCTAGGGTCGGCCTCTCCCTTGCTCCTTTATATACGGGGGCAGGGGGGCACCCTTGGACACACAAGTTGAATTGTTTTAGCCGTATGCGGTGCCCCTCTCCACAGAAACACACCTCGGTCATACCGTTGCAGTGCTTAGGCGAAGCCCTGCGCCATTAGATACATCATATCTGTCACCACGCCGTCGTGCTGGCGAAACTCTCCCGTGAAGCTCAACTGGATCAAGAGCTCGTGGGACGTCATCAAGCTGAACGTGTGCTGAATGCGGAGGTGCTGTACGTTTGGTGCTTGATCGGTTGGATTGCGAAGAAGTTCGACTACATCAACCGCGTCACTTGACGCTTCCGCTCCCGGTCTACGAGGGTACATAGACACACTCTTCCCCTAGTTGTTATGCATCTAGTAGATAGATCTTGCGTGATCGTAGGAAAATGTTGAAAATACTACGTTCCCCAACAATAAGCACGTGTAAGACATACATCAAGTGTTCTAAAATCCATAAAGACTCAATCCGATAAGATAACTTCAAAGGGAAAAACTCAATCCATTACAAGAGAGTTGAGGGGGAGAAGAAGATCCAACTAGAATAGCAAAGCTCGCGATACATCAAGATCGTGCCATCTCAAGAACACGAGAGAGAGATCAAACACATAGCTTCTGATACATACCCTCAGCCCCGAGGGTGGACTACTCCCTCCTCGTCATGGAGAGCGCCGGGATGATGAAGATAGCCACTGGAGAGGGATTCCCCCCTCCGTCAGGGTGTCAGAACGGCTGTAGATTTGTTTTCGGTGGCTACAGAGGCTTTCGGCGGCGGAACTCCCGATCTAGGTTAATTTTTGGAGGTTTCAGTATTTATAGGATTTATTGGAGTCCGGGCCAAGTAAAGGGGAGCTACGGGCCCTCCTCGAGATAGGGGGGCGCGCCCCCCTGCCCAGGGCGTGGTCCCCACCCTCGAGGGCAGCCTGTGGCTCTCCTTGCCCAACTCTTTTGCTTCGGGGGCTTCTTTTGGTCCAGAAAAAAAAGGTCAAAAATTGGCTCATCAATTGGACTCCGTTTGATTTTCCTTTTCTATAAAACCCTAAAACAGGAGAAAAACAGAAACTGGCACTGGGCTCTGGGTTAATAGGTTATTCCCAAAAATCATATAAAAGTGTATTATAAAGCCCACAAGACATCCTAGAAGGATAATATAATAGCATGGAACAATCAAAAATTCTAGATACGTTGGAGACATATCAGTAACCCGTAGCGATGGCTCCGCGGCTAAGTCCTTTTGCTAGGACATCTGCCGTGACAAAACCACGACAGTTGGCGCCCACCGTGGGGCTATCACACGATGGTTTTGAGTTCTTGAAGGGCAGCTTTGAAGGACTCAAGGGCTACGCAGTGGGACGGATGATTAAGAGTCATCGTGGCAAGATCTACATCGACAATGCAGGCTAGGGTCCCGAGGCCGATTCAATCGAGTACGGGTACCGGGTCCCCTTTTGTAGCATCCACGTCTTCATTGGCAATATCAGCGAACCGGGCCCTGAGCCGGACATCTACTCTAACATCTTCGAGTCGGCTCAGCGTGCCAGACCAGCCCGGATTCGGCCCGCCATGAAGCTTGACTTCGTGGGAGCGGTTCACGAGGCACATGTCGAGGATGGATCAGAATCTGGTGGCGAGACCGTCGTTTATTCCGGCGACGGGTCATCCACTAGAGAAACCGAGTCTTTATATCTGTTGCAGGATGACCGGTCTGGGGGCTATTCCGATGGTGACAGTATTCCGGACACCCTTAACCCGCTGAGCCGGGTCGCAGTCTTCATGGTCGGATCACAATCTGTGCAACAATCTTCAACAGCGGCGGCGTTAACGTCCGACTTGGCGGCGGCAGCGGTAGCTGGGGCCGAAGGCCCTGTTCAGCCACCGGCTCAAGTTCTGACAGCTTTAGTCGACACTTTGACAGCGTTCCTAACCGTGGAAGTCGGTCAGGCTGAGGAGGTACAACATGACACGGAGGTTGCTAAGGTGAGGGGCCAAATAGATCAAGCTAAGCTGGACCTAGCTGTTGAGAACACTAGGATGATCGCGAGGCGGGCTGAGCTAGACGCTCAGGCTTATCGGCCCCTGTTGGATCAGATTGCATCAAATGACGTAATGAGGAGAAGGCGCCAATCTCGCTTGCCGCTGGTTTATGAGGCAAGGAACCTCTTCAGTACGCCAGGAGCGGGAACCAGCAATCAGCCGACGATAAACCGGGGAGAGGTGCCTGGCAGGGGGGCTTCGGTCCAGCCACAGGCTGCGGATCCAGCCCGTCAGATCGTTCCATCACAGCATGCACCAACGCCCCCTGGCGAATTACTCCAACCCCTTGGATAATATAGTTGCAGCCGCTTCATGATTGGCAGCCCTTCCCATTGAAGGGGGATCCCCTATAGTAGTGGAGGCACGGCGAGCTAGGGAGTTTCTGGAGATAGATTTAACTCAGCAGCAGGCTTATTCTCACATCCGCGAGAGGATTCCTTCCACCCCCCGCCCAAGCCGGAGTTACAGCAGGCACTTGGAAGAACCGGCCGTATCAAGTAGTGCGCGGAATCGTAACCCGCTGCGGACGGATAACCCGGCGGGAGGAGGTGCAAACGCTCAAGATGTGGTGGATCAGGGCAGACAGCGCCGAGAGGCGGAGTTAGTAGCACAGTATGAAGCCCGTCAGCCTACGCCGGTTCATCCATCTACCACGGTCGAATCGGGCGTTTCTTCCAGCTCCTTGGGAGTACCGTGTCTCACGCCCGCTTTACACAATGTACGTGTAATGCCCAGGAAGGGACTATATCTCCTACGTGTCGAGGCACGACTTAGAGACATAACCCCATGCTGGAATGATCGCAAGTTTGGTATCTTTGCACAACTCATGTAAAAGATGGGGATGGAAAAACATAAAATAGTTGGCTTACACTCGCCACGTCACACAATTACATTACATGTCCAAATCATCATTCTATAAAACATCACAACCCATCTAAGGGTAAAATCCAAATGACAAGATACCAAACATAATTTAAATCCACAGGTCGGATCGAATCCTAGTAGAAGTAACCACTACTGATCATCAGGATAACGAACATAGTAACGACTACGCTCCTCATCGTACTCCCAGTCTAGCTCGGTGCCATCACCTGGATAGCTCACCATCAGACCTGCATCTGGTGTGGTGAAGTAACTGTGAGCCACAGAGGACTCAGCAATCCTGTTCCCGGGTAACAAGACTATTTAAGCCTTGGGTGTGGAACAAGGCTGAAGAAAGAATAAGAAAGTGGTTGCAGCAGCACTAGCACTAGCTTACGTGAAAAAGAGCGAGAAGAGAAGGCGCCTCGGTCGAGAGATGATCATTAAGTGATCCTAACTAATCAAGTCAAACATAACCCCACCGTGTTCATCTCCCGAAACCCCTTTCGGAAAATGACAGTCACGGTACACACGCTGGTAGTGTATTGGTTCATTGTGTCAAGTTTTCTACAACCGGATATTAACAAGCTCCCATCTGCCACATAACCGCGGGCACGGCTTTCGGAAGTTCAAACCCTGCAGGGGTGTTCCAACTTGGCCCATGACAACCCCACGATCCGCGGAGTCGCAACTCCAAGGTGGGAAGACCCGAGTATTCTCGGAATCCCATGCTCAAGATACTCCGAACTAAGGTAAGGCTAATCCAGCAAATCCTCCCGGCGTGCCGACACCCTGACAATAGCCGCGCGTATCTAGTCTCAGGCCACGACCGGATGGGTGATGCTACAGGTTTATATCAATCCTCGAGTTTCCTCGTGGTGACCCCGCAGGACCCCCGTTTCGGACCAACACTCATGAGGAGCACTGGCCCGGGGTTGTTGATTAAGAACTCAGGTTTGCAAGGCCCTATGCATGTTTTATCAGTTATTAGGCGAATAGTACCAATGTTGGGACTTGCTGGAAAAGACTTAGCACTTAGCGGTTTATCGAGGGGGCCCCATAAACCCCAACCGTGTGAGGAACGCATAATCAAGGAACATAACACCAGTTTATACGGTTCCTAGCGGCATGAGTGGAACAAATCACCAAGCAAAAGGCTTAGCCTTCCACCCATTGCCAATATATAGATGATTTCATTTTAAGCATTTATATAGTGTGATATAACCCCACAAACTTCAACATGAAGCAAGCATCTTCAACTTCACCTGCAACTAGGAACGCTATAAGAGGGGCTGAGCGAAGCCTACGTATAGCCAATCAATGGTTTGCATATGTAGGGTGGTTAGACATGATCATGGTTACAAGTAAGAGGCTGACATGAAAGATATGGGCATCGAGGCAAAACTATAGATCGAGACTTCTAGCAATAGGCAAAAATAGTAATGGTATCCGGGTTCGGTCATCTTGCCTGAAGAGTTGTCGTACGGATCGTAAGAGGGGTCCTCGTTCTCAAGCTCGGTAGTAACCTCGTGCTCGTACTCGTACTCGGTCTCAGCTTCTGACTCTAAACAATAAAACCACACAAGGCACGCATCAACAAGATGCAATGCGCACGCAAAATGATGGATGCATGATGGATGCACTATGGGAGCACACGGGGCACGGGAAAACATAGCACTCAAAAAAAAATACTTCAAAACAAGATAATAATAGGATATTATGAATCTACACGAAAAATCAATCAAGTTTCATATAGGACTTGCTGCAATCGGAGCTACGGGCTAAAAGTTATGCCCGAAACAAGAAATATGCACAAGCTGAAAATTACAGCAACATAGCAACTTCGGAGCACTAGAAAAATAAGCTACAGCACTCAAACATCATGGCAAAGGGCATGAACATAAACTAGACATATCCTACAGCAAATAAGTCCATTGGTGCACCCCCAAAGGAGCCACGGATCAATAGCAACAATCTTGGACATATTGAACTTGACAACAAAATCATGACATCAGTAATTTATTGCAACTTTGGAGCAAAAGTTAAATATGCTACAGCCACTCAAATAGGCATGTGAGAGCATGAATGGATATCCAACAATATGTACAGCAAGGAATCATCAAGAGTCACCCCAAAACTATCATGGATTGTCCTAGAACAACAAGCAAACATGGCATCTGAAAATTACAGATTCCAGACTTAGTGAAATTTCACTAAGTGTTAAAACAGCAGTTTCAACATGGCATCTTTGAGAGCAAGTTTAAGTCACCTCAAAACTAAACATGGCAAGTGGTAAGCACCACATCAAAGTACATATGATGGTGATTCCAAAACACCTAAGCATGCATCAAGAGGACAATCTCATCAATAGCAATGAGCTCCTCAAAATGACATCTCATAACAAGTTTAACAACTAAACAGCCACATAGCACTATGCAACGGAGATAAACATGGCAAGATTAATTCTATCATGCAAGTCTAAGCATTCATCATGTAGAGCATGACAAGACGAACACGTGGACATGTCATTTGCATCATTCGGATACACGAGCACCAAGTTATCACTATGCAAAGGTGGCATGAAAATAACTACAACCAGCAGTTTATATCACAATGCACTCTTGCAACAGAATTTTAAGCACCTAGATGAACTCAAATAAGTATGGCACAATGGAATGAAACGTAGTGCAAGTCACCACGAACGTCTGGACATGTCATTTGCGCAAAACGGAGCACCACACAAAAAGTTATCACAGTTCTAATATTGCATCAGACAAGCAAAACTCACAGACTTAGGGGATTTAAAACAACCTTCAGATCTGGAAAAGGAAAACGGGCCTCGGGGATCTAGAGGAGGCCCGTTTCGGCGGCTGAGCAGATCGGGCCCGGCGGAGGAGACGAAGACGGGCCGCGCGGAAGGAGGCGGTGCGGGCCCGCGGTGGGGAGGCGATGGAGGCCCGCGGCCTCGGTCGAGCGGCGAAGGCGACACGGAGGAGGGACCGGCCCAGGCGGGGAGGTGGCCCACCTGGCGGCGGTGGCTGGAGGCTGGTCGGGCGGCCCACGCAGCGGGCGCCTGGCTGTGAGGCGGCCTGGACGGAGGCCTGGGGCTCGGGCCGGCCTGGATCTGGGCGGAGGAGCGGCCCGGCCCGAGTGGCGCTGGAGATCGGCGGACGAGGCGGTCGGCCTCGCGAGGGAGAGGCGACGCGCGGCGGCTGGGCCTTCGGTGGATCGGGGAGGCGGCCCAGTAGGGTTCACAGCGCAGGGGACGATCCGGCTGGATCCTCCCGATCCAGCCTGGCGGCGGCGGTTGCTCGATGCTGGCGCGGCTGGAAGGCTTCAGGAGGCTTGGAGCAGCGGCTCCGGTGACCTGGCCGGCCGGAGAGGCGGCGGGGTGGCCGGATCTGAGGCATGGGGCGGCGATTTGCTGCGGGGTGAGGTGGAACAACGCGGAGGAGAGGATGAGGTGGAGGAGAGGTGTTTTTTCCGGTGAGGTGGTCGTACTCCGGCGAGATTCCGGCAAAACTCCGGCGAGATTCCGGCGAGGTGATGGTGGCTGGAGGAAGGAGAAGATGGGGGCTAGGGTTTCCTTGGTTTGGGGCAAAAGTTGGGGGAAGTGGACAAATATATAGGCACAAGGAGCTAGGGTTGTCCAAATGGAGTGCGGTTTTCGGCCACACGATCAGGATTGGACGGCCTAGATGAAGGAAGTGGCTAGGAGTGGTTGGTGGGCTGTTGGAGGGGTGTCTTGGGCCTCAAAGTGGAGGCACTTTGAGCCCACGTGAATAACTGTTGGGGTAGCAAACGGACTCGAAACGCGACGAGATTTGACAGGCGGGATACACACACCAAAACAACACGGCAAGTCTCGCGCCAAACCGGTAACGTTACACGGCCAAACACCAAAGTAGGCCTACGGGACGCCACAGACACGTGAGGGAGCTCCGGAACGCGAAACGGACAACGGGAAGGAACGCGTGGGACCGGATGCAAACGACAACACAAATGCAATGCGATGCACATGACTACATGATATGAATGAATGCCACACACGCACACAACAAAACGACGAAAACCCGATAGACAAAGAACCCGAAATGGAATTGATGAAGCCAGAGATATATTATATGCCCAAAAGGGAAAGTATTACATCCGGGGCATTACAATACGGCTGCCTAAAGACTTCAAAGGACCGCGCAAGGTGCCCAACTATACCACGGACCTGTCCCCCAAAGCATGGGTTGAAAGCTACGAGATGGCGATGGAGATGCTGGATGTGGACGGTGCGGCATGGGCGAAATACTTCACCATCATCCTAGAGGGCACGGCTCGTCCCTGGTTAAAAGGCTTACCGCAGAACTCCATCGGATTATGGGCCGAGTTACGATGCCGGTTTATCAATAATTTCAAGGATACATGCAAGCAGCCCATGTCCATTGTAGAGTTTGCGGCCTGCGTGCAAGGGGTGAACGAATCAACAAGTCATTGGGTGCGCCAGGTATCAGAGATCCTGCATTCCTCAGACCGCATCAATCCAGACACAGCAGTGGTGACATTGGAAGGCAATTGCCGGTTTGAGCCTCTGAAGCTAAAGTTAGGACGGCTCAAGCGTCACTATAATGACATGGGAACACTTATGGGGGCCCTCGTGAAGTATGCAGATTCGGATAGTGCCAAATATCCAGAGTCTGACGATGAGAAGTCAGGAAAAGGAAAGAAGAATGGTAAAGCGCCGCAGTCTAATCCGGCGAATCAGGGATACAGTGGTAAGTGTAAAGCGGATAGTAACTCCGATTTTGTGGCTAACACAAATGTACAGGAGGATGGCCAGCGTCGCAAAGGTAGACCGCCCCCACGGAGCGGAGGATCAAACATTAATCTGGAGCGCCATTTGAATGTGCCTTGCCCTAGGCACGGCACGAAGGAAAAGCCAGCTACGCACCTCTGGAAGGACTACTTCATTATGAGGGAGTTCAGAAACCGGTTCTAGTACGATCATGGATCGTCCGGTGGTTCAGGCCCTGGCTTCCACGGCCGGGTTATCAAGGTGGTGGTTCCGGTACAGGATTCCAAGGTAACCAGGGCGGCCATGGAAATCAGAACGGACATAGCCAGCAGAACGGCCAGGGTGGTTATAATAATCAGAGCAATCATCAGCAACAACAACAATCAGGTTATCAAAGCAACCCGAAGCAGCTGAGTAGAGGGCAGTATCACGTCTTCACCACAAGCTTATGTAAACGTGATCAAAAAGTTTATAAGAGGGCGGTGCACTCTCTTGAACCGGCGGTGCCTCGTTATTTACGTTGGTCGGAATAGCCTATAGTGTGGAGCCGTGAGGATCATCCGCCCCGGATTGATAATCCAGGTCAACTGGCTCTAGTGGTGGCGCCACAGGTTGGGTGTTACAAGTTCACTAAGGTTCTCATGGACGGAGGAAGCAGCATCAATATTCTATATTATGAGACTTTTTGTCGCATGGGGTTGACAGACAAGAAGCTCAGACAGTCCAACACGCTTTAGAGGTCACTTTTGGAGATGAGCATGACTCAAGGTCGGAAACTTTGACCTTTGAAGTGGTAAAGATCAAGAGACCGTATCACGCCTTGTTCGGGCGGCCAGTTTATGCTAAGTTTATGGCTAGGCCTTCCTATGTTTATCTGCAGCTCAAGATGCCAGGTCATAAAGGAACTATTACGGTCCATGGGAGCCGTAAGATTGCTTTGGACTGTGAGGAAGGTGATGCAGCTTATGCTGAAGCGGTTTGTGCAACCGAGGAATTGAAATTTTACAAGGATAGTGTTGATCCAGCAGACATGTCTCCGTTGAAGAAGCCAACTACAGAGCATGATCCGGCCCCGAAGTTCAAGTCAGCTGATGAAACCAAGCAGGTTGACTTTGTTCCTAGCGATTCATCCAAGCTGTTTACCATTAGTGCTAACCTGGATCCGAAATAGGAAAGTGCGCTCATCGAGTTCGTCCGTGAGAATCGGGACATCTTCGCATGGAAGCCTTCTGACATGCCAGGTGTACCGAGGGGACTCGCTGAGCACACTCTTAATGTTGATCCCAAGTTTAAGCCGGTTAAACAGTTTCTCCGCCGCTTCAATGAAGAAAGGCGCAAGGCTATTGGTGAAGAGGTGGCCAGGCTCTTGGCGGCAGGTTTTATAGTTGAGGTATTTCATCCTGAGTGGTTGGCTAATCCGGTGCTGGTGCTTAAAAAGAATGGCACTTGGCGAATGTGTGTTGATTACATAGATCTGAACAAGGCTTGCCCAGTTGACCCCTTTGCCCTCCCCCGTATTGATCAAATATTGATGCTACGATGGGTTGTGAGTGCTTAAGTTTTTTGGATGCATATTCGGGTTATCATCGGATCAAAATGGAAGATAAGGACCATGAGAAAACAACCTTTATAACTCCCTTTGGAGCCTTCTACTATGTATCCATGCCTTTTGGGCTCAAGAGTGCCCAGGCGACCTATCAGCGTTGTGGACATAATTGTCTTCATAAACAGATTGGGCGGAACGTTCATGCATATGTGGATGATATTGTAGTAAAATCCAGGAAGGAAGAGACGTTGATAGCTGACTTGAAGGAAACTTTTGATAACCTTCGGGTTTATAAGATGATGCTTAATCCGGCCAAGTGCGTTTTTGGTGTACCAGCAGGCAAGCTCCTGGGGTTCTTGGTGTCAAACAAGGGAATCGAAGCTAATCCGGAGAAGATCAAGGCTATTACATCCTTGGCTAAACCGGCGTGCATCAACAATGTCCAGCGCTTGGCAGGCCGCATTGCGGCACTGAGCCGGTTTATCAGCCGTCTGGGAGAGAAGGCCATCCCGCTTTACCAGATGATGAAAAAGACAGACCGCTTTGTCTGGAGTGATGTTGCTGATGCTGCATTCAAAGACTTAAAGAAGCAGTAGGCAGAGCCGCCTATCCTTGCTGCACCAGTTGATAATGAGCCGATGTTGTTATACGTGGCTGCTAATGCCCGAGCTGTAAGCGTTGCCATTGTAATGGAACGCAAGGAGGCAGGAAAGGAATATCCGATTCAAAGGCCGGTTTACTATATCAACGAGGTGCTCATTGAGTCGAAGCAGAGATACCCGCATTGTCACAAGTTGGTATATGGAGTCTTCATGGCAAACCGGAAGCTTAAGCAATATTTTCACGGCCATCCAATCACTATGGTAAGTTCTGCCCCTCTGGGAGACATAATCCAGAACAGAGAAGCAACTGGTCGAGTTGCCAAGTGGGCCATTGAACTTAGTCCTCACGGGCTGAAATATGCGCCTCGCACTTCAATCAAATCTCAAGCACTAGTGGACTTCATCAACGATTGGCCGGAGTTGCAAGCATCGGAGCAAAAACCGGATCACACGTACCGGACTATTCACTTTGATTGATCCAGGCAATTGGAGGGCTCGGGGGCTGGAGTCGTATTAACTTCCCGATGAGGTCATAACTTCCGTTATGTCCTCCATTTAATGTTCCCTTGTACTAACAATGCAGCTGAGTATGAAGCTCCCCTCCATGGTCTGCGAATGGCTAAGGAGATGAATTTAAGCCGGGTTAAATGTTTCGGTCATTCGGACCTGGTAGTACAACAAGTATCAGGTACTTGGGATTCCAAGGACCCGCTCATGACAGCATATTGTTGAGAGGTGGACGATGTTGCTGGACATTTTAAGGGTTATCAGGTGGACCATGTGGACCGGCGAAAGAATGAAGCGGCTGACGCATTAAGCCGTCTAGGTTCCCAGCGTAAACCAGTTCCACCTAATGTTTTCCTATACGTATTGCATAATCCATCGGTGAAATTACCTTCAGAAGAGGATTTGGCTATTCCTGATCCGGAGGCCCAATTGGTGGCGGCACTTCACGCTATTCTGGATTGGACAATCCCGTATCTGGCGTACATGAACCGAGGTGAGTTACCAGAGGAGGAAGTCTTGGCTAGACAGATAGTCCAGCGGTCCAAATCGATGACTATTGTCAATGGAGAGCTGCATCATTGCAGCATTTCCGGGGCGTTTCAACGTTGCGTATCACCGGAGAAAGGCCATGCGATTCTTCGAGAGATTCACGAAGGAGATTGTGGTCACCACGCCGGTTCAAAGTCTTTAGTGGCTAAAGCTTTTCGTCATGGGTTCTATTGGCTGACGGCTCATGCTGATGCAGAGTACCTGGTCAAAAAGTGTGATGCTTGCCAGAAATTCTCACGGCTTGCTCATATACCGACTCAAGAATTAAGGATGATTCCAATTACTTGGCCGTTCGCGACTTGGGGGGCTAGACATGGTTGGGCCCTTTAAGAGATCTCCAGATAATAAGACCCACCTTCTGGTGGCTGTGGATAAGTTTACCAAGTGGGTCGAGGCGGAGCCAGTTAGCAAGTGTGATGCAGCAACAACGGTTCAATTCATCAAGAAGGTGATATTCCGGTTTGGCTTTCCACACAATATTATAACTGTTTATGGTACCAATTTTTCCAAGGGGGCTATGGAAGAATTTTGTCAATGAGAGCACATCCGGCTTTACGTATCTTCGATGGCTCACCCCCAGTCCAATGGTCAAGCTGAGAGAGCCAATCAAGAGATCTTGAGAGGGATCAAGCCCCGGCTCATCGCTCCTTTGCAGAGGACGCCGGGTTGTTGGGTGGAGGAATTACCCTCCGTGTTATGGAGCATCAACACCACACCTAACAGGTCTACAGGTTACACACCTTTCTTTATGGTATATGGAGCTGAAGCGGTCCTCCCTAGTGACATCCATCATGATTCGCCTCGAGTGGCGGCTTACGTTGAAGCTGATAACGAGAAGGCGCAGCAAGATGCGTTGGACCGGCTGGATGAAGAGCGTGACATTGCAGCAGCACGGTCGACAATTTATCAGCAGGATCTGCGTCGATACCACAATCGCCGAGTTAAAACCAGAACATTTCAAGAAGGCGATCTAGTGCTCCGGCTCATCCAAGACCAGACAGATATGCACACGCTATCCCCGCCTTGGGAAGGACCCTTTGTGGTCAGCAAGAATCTACACAATGGGTCATACTACCTTGTCGACGTTCGAGAACACAAGGACTCACGCACCGCGGAGGAGGAGACCCGACGCCCGTGGAACATCGCCCATCTTCGGCCTTACTACACCTAAGCCATAGACTCCGCTTTATGTACATATATTCACAATGTATATATTATGATCAATATAATAAACCGGCATCCCCGTTAAAGCGGGGTATCTGCTGCTTTTTCATAAGAGTTTGCCACATGGGGGCTTCTGTGTAGAAAGACGGAGTTCCTATGGCCCTCTTAGACCGGCTATCAAGCCAATATCATCTTAAGAGCACAGCTCTGGTTACTTTGGTGATCCGGCTATCAAGTCAACATGATGGTAAGGGGCAAAAGAGAGTTTGATGCATAGCACAACTCAAACATAGGCACCCGATGAGCACATCTCACAATGTTACTTGGGGGCTCCTGTCGCACAGCGGTAACGAGCTTTTAAGGCCCTTGTAATAGGCTATCAAGCCACGACTTGGAAGCCTGGTGTATACACCTAAAACCCCGGGTTAACCTGCCTGCTTCAAGTAAGTCACTCCGCCCAGGTAAACCTGGTATGACCCGTCGAATGATTGACAAGTCATTCTTATCACAGACGCTGAACTTGTCAACGTTAAAACGACGATTGGTTAAGGATTGAGGACCATCTTAACAGGCTTTGTGAAATGTTTTAACTCAGTGGCCTGGCAGCCCATGAAAAGCCTCGAATTTGGAGCCTGGCAGCTCGTGAAAAGCCTCTACTACAAGTTTTTATTTGCTTTGCTATCTGAATTTTTACTTCTCAAAGAGATTGTTGATGCGATATCTATTGATTCGGCAGAGTGCTTGACTACAAGTCGCCACCATTAATAAACCAGCGTTCATGGAACCTGGTCTGGTTTGATTACAAATCGCCAGTACAATTTACAGCTAAACCGGTGTTTATTACAACCCGGTATGATTTCATCATAAACCGGCAAAATATTACAGGAGTCATCAATGCTCACAAATTGGGATCATCGTCCTTGTTTTAAAATGTTGGTTAAGCCAATGACACAATTTTCTATCACAGGTATGATATGTGTTCATATTTTAATACAGTCTAGGTTATAAACCTAGATCATGTATTTGGGCATTATGACCCGTCCGGCAATAAACCGCCAGGACCCTTTAAATTTTGTTTTCTGCGAAAAGAGATTGAATAAAACTGTTCAGCATCATAAGCGGAACAATCATGAAACTGCCGGATTGAGCAATATTATGCAGAAGGAATACGCGGGAAGACATAACCAAATGTTTCACCTATCCTATTACAAGGCGTTTTTTCAGCCCAAAAGTGTATTTGTTCCTCGCCAAATGTTGCGGTACAATGAATGTTAAACCGGTGCCAGTTCATGGCTCTGCGTCAGCCCGACTAGAGGGTTGTGGACCATCCTGCGCCGTCTCTTCTTCGTCCTCATCCAGCAGCTGGAAGTTAGTGGTTGCCCAATTGATCTTTGTCAGAGCCTGGAAAATAGCTTCATCGCTTATGAGTTCAAACGGCTCAACATCAGGGGCGTAGGTATGCTTACAGACGGGCGGGATGAGATCTTCCACTTCATAGACCGGAGTATTAACCCGGCAATTGTCAGCATCGTAACCCGCCTGATAGCGGGACAGATCAGCTTCATCAGCTAATTTGCTAGCCAAGGGCCGCATTTCTCTTGTTAAAGCCCGCAAGTCTGCATCCGTGAACTCTGATCCATCCTCTTTCATGCTTGGATAGCCTCATCACATTGGCTGGATCAAGGTCAGGTACCCAAGCCTTTGCCCGAGTTAATGCAATTAAAGCGCCCGCCCTGGCAGCTGATTTCTTGAGCTCTCCAAACCGGGCGGGTAGCACTGATAACTTTTCCAAAGTCCCCTTGATCAACTTGGGAGCCGGTTTATTATGAGAAGCAGCGCAAACAATCCTTTGAGCGTATACAACTACTCTATAAGAGTATATGCGGCCTTCAATTTCTTCTGCATGTCAGTACCAAGATGAGCAGTACGTTTTCCTGCGTCAATGGAACTAGAGTTAAACCGGAAGATTACGGAATTATCATATTCAGAACTATGCTAAGAGTACTTACCAAAGACAGCAGTAGTCATGGCGTTTATCTGCCGCTTGAAGCCAGATAGCTCTTCTGACACTGGATTGAGCATGGCTTCTGCATCTACTACCCTTTTCTCCAAAGCGGCTCTTTCTGCATCCCAATCCGCCCGTTCCTTCTGGAAGTCTTTTTTCAATTTTTCCACGTTAGCTAAAGCAAGGGTCAGCTCTTCCTTGGTCTTGGAAGCGGAGGTTTGTTGGAACTTCAGGTCGTCTTGGAGCTCAGCCACTTGAGATTGTTTCTGATTCAGATCAGCCTGCAAAGAGAAGCACACATCATACATTGGTAAAGCATATTGGAAGTCCCAAGAACATAACAAGTTATATACTTGGCACTTGGGGGCTAATGCATATTTGCAGTTATCAGGCATCTTTAATAAAGTCCCAAGCACATAACAAGTTATACTTGGAACTTGGGGGCTATTGCATATTTGTAGTTATCACGCATCTTTAATAAAGTCCCAAGCACATAACAAGTTATACACTTGGCACTTGGGGGCTAATGCGTTATTGTTCAAAGAGGGTTACAAAAATAGAAGTCCCGGTTCATCTTGAAGAGATAAACTGACCCTTGGGGATTACACGTGAAAAAACTACATATTGGGTATTCTGAAGTCCCGGTTCATCCTGAAGGAGTAAACCGGCCCTTGGGGGCTACGGTGGAGTTGAAACAAGCTATTGGGATTAAACAGGAATAAGATGGAAGGAAATTAAGCAGAAGTTTACCTCATAATGTTCCTTCATCAGATTCACTAAACCGGCTTCATAATAACTGCTGGTATGCAACCGGTTCAGATATCCAGAATGAAGATCTTGGGCGCAGAGTTGAGCATAGCTCGACAAGTCGACATTCCATTTGCCTTTATCTTTCCCAGAGACTTATTCTTTAGCAGTATGCTTGGTTAACGCAACGGGTTCACCAGGGGCAGTATAACCAAAACCAGTAATTTGGACATCTTCTGTTGAAGCGGTAGCAGCTTTGGCAGGGCTGACCGGAGTATTACTGGCCCGGATTGGGCTAGTCAGATTATCGCCAAGGTCCATTGGCGCAACTTTTTGTTCAGTAAGGATTTCATGATCCATTGGAGGAGGATCATCATGCTAGACATCAACATTCTCTTCGGCTGGCTCAGGATTATTTCTCGGTTCAGGGTTTGTATTATCACCTGTCGGTTTATTCAGTTTAGCTTTTTTGCTAGGCTTTGGCTTACTGCGAAAGTTAAAGGTGAAGATAGTGAGTGAAGTAAAAGGAAAGGATTAACAGAAAAAATAAAAACTTACCCAGGAACGGTTTTGAGAGGAGGAAGCTGGGAAGCTGCTAACTCGCCGGATGACGAACGAGGAGTATCCTGATAATTTGAATCAGACGGATTAAGAGGCTGGTGAATATGACCCGCTTTGGGATAAAGAGCATCTGGAGTATGTAAAACCTCTGATCGACGTCTCCGGGCTGGTGTCTGTGGTAAACCGGTGGATTCGATAACTTGACCACTATGCCGCGTTGTGCGGCGAGCTTCATGTTGATGTTTCTTCAAAATAAAGTTTGGGTCCAAGTAAGCGAAAGGGTGAGATAATTGTACTTTCTGGCTTGCTCGACGAAATTTTTTGTTGGCAGAGGATCTGAACCGGAGGAAAGGGTAATTACCTCGACGTCATCGGCCTTGCTGCCTTCAGCGCTTCCCTGAGTACAATCATTATCAATAAGATGCAAGAAAAGGGAGTCAAGGGAGTCAAGTGATACCTCTGAGGCCATTTCATCATCATCATCAAGATTGGATTCAGATGCTTCAGTAGTTTTCTTCTTAATAGTTTTCTTAACAGTCTTGGTTTTCTGACGAGCTGCCTTTACCGGTTTATCCTGGGTTTTCCTCTTCCAGAACGGATCATTACCCTGATAAAGATTGTGAGGTCATTCAGAAAGGATACTAAAGACATATTGAAATAAAACAAATGATGTAAGGAAGATTTACCGATGGCGACTTATTGAACTCGCATAAAGGGGCCAGTCCGGTTTTGCTGCAGGCATCCACCGGTTCATTCAATAGCTTTTAATAGCTTCATTGACCTCATTCTTTGACAGCACAGCTTCAGTATGGCATAGAGGATCTTTGGGGTTTCCGGTATATTCACACATTAAACTGGAGCGCCGGCTTAGCGGGAGAATACTGCAAGAAATCCAACAGCAAACAAAGTCAATGCATGCCAAGCCGTTTGCGGTGAAGGCCCGGAGCTTTGAAAGCTGTGGTGCGTATTGGGCTCGCTCTTGGGCACTCAGCCGTTGAAGGAAAGGATGGTTCTCAGAAAGCCGATGAGAACGGTAACCCGGAAGAGGATTTTCGTCATCTGGAGACGTGTCTAAACAGTAAAACCAGGTCTGGTTCCAATCTTTAGGATGGCTGTGATGTTGGGCGTGAGGAAAGCTGACATCTTTCCACTTTTGGATGGACATTCCGCCAAGTTCAGTGTTGGGCCCGTCAGTGAACTTTGTGCGATGGTTTAAATGGAAGAAATCCCTGAACAGTTCAACTAAAGGTTCCTCTTGCAAATAAGCTTCACAGAATACTTGGAAGTTGCAGATGTTGGATACAGAATTCGGTCCGATATCTTGAGGGTGGAGCTAAAAGCTAGCCAGCACGTCACAAAAGAATTTTGATCCAGGAGGACTGAATGCTCGGGCTAGATGATCAAGAAATACGATAACCTCTCCATCTTTGGGCTCTGGAGGACATTCCGGACCAGGGACTCTCCAATGGAGGACATCCTTCTTGCCTAAAGCGCCAATTCCAGCCCGATTATGTAGTTCCTCTTCGGTAACCCGAGACTGGACCCAGTTGCAGGAAGTAAATTGTTTGGCTTGCTTTGCCATTTTAAAGGTAAAAGCTGAAAATATAGTGAAGGGCCGATTTATGATTTATGCAATGATAAATCGGCAGTGTTTCAAAGATAACTATAGACGGCGGTTTAAGTGGGGCCTAATGATATCTACCGGTTTATGTTTTTTTCTAAAGTTAAACCGCCGGAAAGAATATGAAGGGTGCAGATCTAAAGTCATGGAAAACTGGTTTCGCAAAATCAGCAACAGGATTACAGATCTACGGTATGTCAGAAATTTGGAAATATTCAGGGTCAATATTCAACGGATACAACAATGGTTCAAACAAACCTAGATTGGGGGAGTACTTTAGGGAAGAATAAGGCACATTAAGGAAGCGGAGTTATTACTGCAGTCGCAACCAAAGGTATCAGATCTACACTAGTTATCGGAGCCATGACGAAGAACAATGAAGAATAGTGTCCTAGCCAAGACAAACTCGCAGGAGAAACCCTAATGGGATCTATATAAGAAATAAGGAAGGAACTTACCGGAGCTGACGGGTGCGGAGGCGTGCTGGCGAGTTTCTGGTCCGAACATGTCGATGCAGCGGCCTGAGTGGACGAAGGTGCAAAGGTCGACGGCGGCGGCAGTGCTTGAGCACGGGCGAGCATGAGGAAGAAGAAGGGGCAAAGAAGCAAGGGAGAAAAAAGAAATGACCCTTCACCCTATTTATAATCCGAAAGGTGAAACGACAAGCGCGGGAATCAAGGAGCCCGAAAGGATGATATGGGACGATACTGTCGCCTCGATCTCTAGAGATTTTAATAAGTAAAGAATAAAAAATGTACAAGTATTAAATGCACAAATGACATCACGGCGGTTCAATGTGGTCCAGGAAGATGACATCATGGCGGTTTATGAAATATTTGAAGCCATGGAGGGACAAACTTTTACAAGGCGTTGAAGATTGACATGAACAGGTTCAAATCAATCAGGGGCCTAATGTCAAGGATATAACTATTAAGTATAAACCGCCCAGGGAGGGGCCGGTTTATGCCCGTAAGGATTACTTGTACTGAAGCCCAGCGAGGCATGGAGAATGGCGCTTTATTATAAAGACTAGAGATCCAGGGCCCAAGAGATGTTAAGGCCCATATGTGTAAACCGCCATACAGTGTATAACTTGTATTGTAAAGATAGGGAAGATAGAGACCGAGCCGGGCACGTCTATGAGCCAGCCTCGGGATTTTGTAAACCGGCCTGGGCGTCATCCTGTGTATATAAAGGGACGACCCGTCGACTGTTCAGGGACAGAGAACAATAACTCGAGACACAGGCAAAGCGGATTCGCTCCCTGGTCATCGAAAACCTAGCAATACTACACCAGACTAGACGTAGGCTTTTACCTTCATCGAAGGGGCCGAACTAGTATAAAAACCCTTGCGTCCTTGTCCGCTTTAACCCCTTTAAGCTAACCCGTAGCGATGGCTTTGTGACTAAGTCCTTTTGCTAGGACATCTGCCGTGACAAAACCACGACACCCAGGCCAAGCACCTCACCGCCATCGTTGTCCTTGGGGCAACACTCGGCGCGGCGCCTGTCTTCCCCAAACACCCTCACGAAGAGGGTCGAGTCGTCTCCATATCTGAAATGAAGGGTGCACCGACCCCCATGCCACGCGCACGGGCAAACGTCTGCCAGCCACGCGCCAAAGCCACGACGCCCGAGGCGGAGACCTCCACTGCGAACCACGAAGCTCTGCTGCAACAACCATCCGCCTGCAGCCAAAAGCCCCCGGAGCTCGCAGCGAGAAGTTCGTCGGCTAGGGAGCGCGGGAGCTGGATCCGGGTGCTGACTGGGCTCTCCGACCAGACGACGAACTCCAACGTCACCTCCGCCAAATGGGAGTTCGACTGGGGAGGCCTGGCGACCCTAGAGCGCCTTCCTTCGTTCACAGGACAGCCAGTGCCACGGCGGCCCCCACCGCTCGAAGAGCCGCCGCCATGGTTACCAGGAGCGGCTGCCGGCACCATGAGAGTCTGCCCACGCTCGCTAGCCGCTCCGACAGGAGTTGTGGCATGCTTGCGGGGATGGCCTCGTCCCCTCTTAGCTGGCGGTGAGCCGGGCCCCTCTTGTCGAGCCTTCCCCTTCTCCACGGATGAGAACTTCGTGGGCGGCGCCATGAGCGGCTCGATCAGGCGAAGGGCAAGGGGGAAGAGGGAGCGAGAGGAACGAAGGAAGACAGCAACAAGGACTCCGCCTACCGCCTTATTTATAACCGGAAGAAGGCCAACCGCCGGCCTCCTTAATCACAGGTAATGATGACTTCTGTCCATGCAGGGACTTGTCAAGTCGCGCAGTCTGCATGGGGAAGTGGAGACGCCCATGTCCCGTCAATCTCCACACACCAGTTGAGGCCACAGGCTTTTTGGGCCCGCGGCGCTTCGCACTTCACCCTTGGCTTCACCGCGAAGCCAATCCCGAGCGCGCCTTGGGCTCGGGGGCTACTATCGGCGTTCTAGGAATGGGGGTACCCAGACTTACTTGCCTGCGGCCCAGGGCGTGGCTCATCAGGCGGCATGGTACGACCCAGCATTTTCGGCAGAACACTCAAGACCCTCGCGAGGGGCCAAGCCTCACGAGGCGGATGACACAAGACATCCCCTGGGCCGGCCTCACTAGGTCGGCTCGTGAGGATCGGAGATATCGAGGCGAGGGACACCTCGCGAGGTCCTCGTGACGTGAGCAGTGACGACCAAGGTCAGGCGGGCGCCAGCGGGTGTAGAGTGCTAGTTTCCCCTTTGGTGCTAAAGGAGCAGGTGCAGGCGCGGAGTCCCAAGGCATCAGGCAAAGGTTTCCATATCGGTGCAACAAGACCAAGACCAGCAGCACGGCAGAACGGAGGTCACCGCCACTACAAAAAAATACACTTCCGTGATGATACGTGTTTGTCACAGTTGGTCACATTTTCTGTCATGCATGTACATCCATGACAAATTTATGACAGAATCAAGATAGTCATACCTGTGTTGTCGTAGAAGTGTTCCATGACATTACCAAAATTATCATCACGGAAGTGTCCACTTCCATGACGATAAATCGCGCGTCACATAAGTGCTTTCGTCAAGGGTGACCGACACATGGCATCCACCGTAGCAGAACGCCGTTAAGCTATCGGGTCCGGTTTTGGATCCGATAACCTGTTAACAGCCCCGACCAATGGGGATTTTCCACATGTAAAATCATCATTGGCTTGAGGAAACACGTGTCGGCTCACCGTTGGGACAGACGTCATCCACTCATTGGACCCAAAGCGCCTATGATATGTCGACACGTGGCACGGCCCAACAGAAGCCCATTCCTGTGAAAAGGCCAGGCCGTTTGACTTGGTCAAAAGGTGGCGTGCCGGCCCACGCAAGCCTGTTAACGGCATGTTCGCATATAGCCCATTTACAGCCCCGCTAACCCAGGGCCCGTTTACGGCCTATCCACGCGCGCGCTCATATGATGGGCACCAAAGGACATCAACATAACCACAAGCAAATTAAATCAATCATAGCAATTCACCAATCACCGATAGGACAACGATAATCTACTCGGACATCATAGTATGGCAACACATCATTGGATAATAATATGAAGCATAAAGCACCATGTTCAAGTAGAGGGTACAGCGGGTTGCGGGAGAGTGGACCGCTGTAGATAGATGGGGGAAGGTGATGGAGATGTTGGTGAAGATGACGGAGGTGTTGGTGTAGATCGCCGTCACACGATGATGGCCCCAGTGGCACTCCGGTGCCACCGGAAGCGAGGGGGAGAGAGCCCCCTTCCTTCTTCTTCTTCCTTGACCTTCTCCCTAGGTGGGAGAAGGGTTTCCCCTCTGGTCCATGGCCTCCATGGCGGCGGAGGGGCGAGAGCCCCTCCGAGATTGGATCTGTCTCTCTGTCTCTCTCTGTTTCTGTGTTCCCAGATTCTGTCCCTTCACCGTTTCTTAAATTTCGAGAGATCCGTAACTCCGATTGGGTTGATTTTTTGACACGGTTTTTATCCGGATATTATCTTTATTGCAGCGAAAGAATGGCATCAACCGCCTTACGGTGTGTCCACGAGGGCCCATGGCGCGCCTGCCCCTGGTGGGCGCGCCCCCCTGCCTCATGGCTCACTCGGGCATCGTCTCGTGTTGGTTCCGCTTCCCAAAATTCACATATATTCCAAAAACAATCTCCGTCCGTTTTTATTCCGTTTGGACTCCGTTTTATATGGATATTCTGCGAAACAAAAAACATGCAACCAACAGGAACTGGCACCGGGCACTGGATCAATATGTTAGTCCCAAAAAAATAGTATAAAAAGTTGCCAAAAGTATATGAAAGATGTAGAATATTGGCATGGAACAATCAAAAATTATAGATACGACAGAGATGTATCATGCATCCATGATTATCCGGCTTTGGGCACTATGTCAGGGCGAATGACACATGGTTACAATGCATGTGTTCACTGTGACAGGAATCCGCTGTCATACGCAATACTTAGCAAGATTTGTTACATTGGACAATGTTGTTTCCTTGCCAAGGACAAGCCGCATCCTAGAAAATACCGAAGACATGTGTTCAATGCAAAGCATTAAAACCGTGATGCGCCAAAGTGGCTCACCACCGATGAGTTGCAAGTGGAATTAGAGAAGGTCAGGCATATTACACAAGGAAACCATCCTGATAATGGTAGCGGGAAAAGGAAGCGTTGCAGGGTAGAAGAGAGATTATTGTTTACCCGCAGATCCACTTTGTGGGACTTGGAGTATTGGAAAGATTTGGATCTGCGTCATCATCTTGATGTGATGCACATCGAGAAAAATATATGTGACATCATTATCTGCAAACTTCTTAATATTGAAGGCAAGACGAAAGATACCTTAAAATCTAGGATTGATTTGACACACCTGGGTATCAGACAAGATGAAGGTAAACCACGGGATATGGCACCAGCTGTGTACGTCTTGGACAAGGTAAAAAGAAAAGAATTCTGCGAGGTCCTGTCACGTGTGAGATTCCCACATGGATTTGCTTCCAACCCTGAAAGGAGAGTCAGTGCAGATGGAAACAAGTTACAAGGGTTGAAAATTAATGATTGCCACGTCCTACTTCAAAGGGTTTTATCTGTTATCCTTAGAGGATTGGGCCGCCCTGACTTATACAGAGCAGTTGTAGAGTTGGGACAATTCTTCAGGGAACTCTGCAGTAGAAATATCAGGATAGATGCTTTGGAGCGCCTTAGAGACAAGATACCAACTATCCTATGCGACCTTGAGAAGATATATCCTCCAGCATTCTTTGATGTGATGGAGCATTTGGCTGTTCATCTACCTGATGAGGCACTACTTAGAGATCCAGTACCGTATGGCTGGATGTACCCTATTGAAAGGAGGCTAGGCACTTTCAAGGGCTATGTTAGGAACAGAGCTATACTCGAGGGTTCCATTGCAGAGGCCTACATTGCTACAGGAGCGTTGACATTCTGCTCAAAATACATTGAAACAGCTGATCAGCTTGGCAAAGAGGTGGATGAAGACAATCCCGGGCTCAATGTTTTCGATTATTCTGTTCGAGTTACAGGGAAGAGTCGACAGGAGGACTAACCTAAAGATTTGGACAAAATGGTTTGGTATGTGTTGAATAACTGTCCTGAGATACTACCTTATATCAAGTAAGTGCTAAGTACTGCAGCTTATACATCGTAATCTACTAAACTTGCAGCACACTCTTATATATTTAGATGTTTGACGCGATCACTATGTTGTGCAGCATCTACAAAAAGGAGTTACTGCCGCAAAATCCAAGAAACATTGACAAACTGGTTATGGCAGGATTTGCGAAATGGTTCAAGAGCCACGTAAGCTTTTGAATTGCACTGTCAGTTTTATTAAAAATATTGAGTACATAAGATGATCAGCTTGTCTATTTTCTAACCATAGGTTAAGAAGATGCAGGAGGATGGGCAGGCAGTTGATGATGCCCTTTACTCACTAGCAATGGGTCCTGATACTCGGGTAAGACATTATGAATCTTGCGTTGTTGGAGATGTGCGCTACAACACCCTTGCACGAGACGAAGGCAGGAAGACACAAAACAGTGCCATCATGAGCACGGATACGTATGACAAAGAGACAACTGAAATGTATGCTAACATAATAGACATTGTTCAGTTGCAGTATATCTCCAGATTCAAGGATCATTGGTGTGTGGTTCTGTTGTGCTGTCGTTGGTATAACATGTTTTCCATGATCGCAAAACCTAGAGTTGATGATTATTTCAAATCCATCAATGTCAAGGCGGCGTACCAGACCAACGAGCCTTTTATTTTGGCAAATCAAGCAACACAGATATTTTTCTTGGAAGACACATTTGCACGTAGCGATGCCTAGAGAGTATTGCAAAGGTTTGAGCAGAGGAATTCGTTTAAAGAAGTTGCACAACAAGATGATGCTTACACTGCTCCTGATGTACAAGATAACATAGATGTTCCTAATATCTTTGAGAACCATCACGTCAATGACGCTGGCGAAAAGATTGCTTGTCGTGCTTTGGACATACAAGAGTTGATCAAGAAGAAGCCAACGTTCGAGGACGTTGAGGACGAAGAAGAAGATGACACTATGGGGAATTACGATTCAGACTGATACACATGGCGAAGATGTTGACGCTACTGCTGCGGATGATGATTACATTGCTTTTGTCGTATTTGCATGTCAGAAGACGTTTTTTTATCTACTATGTGAAATTGTGTTTGCTATGACAACTGAAACCTCATGAACATGTTGTTTAGTATTTTTCCTGTGAGAACATCACTTGTTATGTATGCTGATTTGTGTTTGGTGATTGTATGACGACTAAAACATGATGACATTGTTGTTTAGTTGTACTCATATTTGGCTGTGAAACTTGAATTTGATAACATAGTTTGATGTTGGACTGCAATTTGCTCGACGTCTTCGAATGAGAACAAAGCTGACCCAACAGGGCTCTACTAATTTATTTATTTATTGCCAAAAGGGCCTCTGCTATTTATTTATTTATGAGAAAAAGGGGATACCCACTGATTTCTGTTAATATAAATCATTAGATGTTCACAACACTACACCCAGCCTGCTACACAGGTTTCGTTCATTACTAGTTTCACCAAAGTGATCATGTCATAGCAACTGAATACATCACGAGTGCTACATACACTGCAAATAAAGAGACAATCATCCTACAGAGCACATCGTTTTTTCCCATTATCTTCACAAGCTCTTTCATCTCCTCATTGTTGTCAAGGCCGTTCAGCAGCTGTTGCTTGGCCATGATCAGAGGAACTGCATCTTTAATCTTCTGCTCTGCATCTTCCTCTTCTGCCGTTCCTTCAGTTACTTGTCCAACACCCCAACCTACTGGTATTGGGATTCCTCGGCTAACCAAATAATCAGCGTAGTTGCACTCCCCCACATCAGCAACTTCCCAGAAATACAAATCACACGAATCTTCCCTTTTCTGCACGAATCAAATTGGAAGATCATCAACCAAACTATTAAAAAATCAGCAACTGAAAGTAGCAGAACAACACTTAAACATATTATTACCCCATGATTCGGGCATGTGTAGAAGACTCGTCCAGGGTTGAGGATTGTGGTTGAGACGCGATGGATGACTCTGTGTGATTTGCAGCAGTGGCACCACACCAACGGCAGCGGGTTGCGATGAGCAACCGGCTGCGGTGCGCGTGACGGCGGGGGTGTGATAAGACCCATAGGCGATGGTACGGGTGGCGACTTGGCGCATATTTGGTTGTTGCCTGCTAAAGAGCAGGTGGACGAGCAGCCAGCGGACATGGTTGCTGAGGCCAGAGCTTCTGATGCTAGGCAGAGTAGGTAGAGAAGAGGAGAAGCGAATGTTGGATATGTCAGTTTCATTACTTGCAGAGTAGCATAGCACCATATATAGTGATAGTCTAGGTTTGGATTCGAACCAGCTATAGGGGCACGTCTCTCTTTTTTCTAAAACTCAGCAACGTCTCTTTACTGGTACACTAGCTTCTTCTATACGTATTCTCAAGTCTTTGATTCCTCCACCTGACATCTGGGACCCACCGGAAGGGCCTCTGTATTTTGCGAAAAAAATGTGCCCCCTGCTGACTGGTCGGACCAACCAACTATCTTCGCACGCAAGGAAGTGCCTCCTTATTACGCACAAAAAACTGAATACTCCCCCTGCCAACTGGAACCCAGCATCTTGGGAGGCTGACTTGTGGGCCTACCAAGTTGACGTGGATGGAGGGCTTTGTCAACTTAGTCAATATGAACGATTCTAGCTCCAGTTACCGTACGATGTTCATCCAACGGCAGTAATGCTTCTTCCACCTCTGGTCTTCTTGATCCAGCCGCCCAAACCAGCGTCGGTCGTGTCGCGTGATCCTGCCACCCGTGGCTGGCTGTGATGCCACGGAGGCCTCACCACCCCCTACTACTCCCACCGCTGGCCAGGGCATCCCCTCTATTCACCCACACCCCCTGTTATTCTGCGACGACGGCAGCCTCGCACCGCAGCCGAACCAGTGAACCCTCGTACTCCTCTCCGCGTGGGCATCCACTGCCGCGTCTTCCTCGGCTCTGCGTCGTCCCCTTCCTAGGCCTCGCCGTCGTCCATCGCCTTGGTGCTCTCGGCACGGCGTGGTTAATGTGGTCAATGACCGATGATGATGTTACAGGCCTAGGGTAGGGTCGCGGGCCTAACCCAAGTACCCCACCCAAGGTCACTACCCCAGAAGCTCAGAGATAACTCGAAGACAGCAGGAACGATCGACTGTTACGGCCCAAGAGGACATTTCACTTCACCGTATACCCTCTCTCAGACAAGACAACTGCACTCGATTATGCAAGGACACTCGACTCCCGAAGGTCAAAGGTCCCTTAGGACAGCAATGGTCCTGCATTCATTTTGTGACAATGAATGCCTTTATCACTCTTTATTGCAGGCGTTATCAGTAACGCCCTTCCTTTATGTACATTGAACCCTTTGTAACGTGGGGATGGCTAGGGTCCTGGCGCACTCTATATAAGCCACCCCCTCCTCCAGTACAAGGGTTCGCACCCCTTGTAACTCAAACACACATATACATTCCAGTCAACCGCCTCCGGGCATCGAGACGTAGGGCTTTTACTTCTTCTGAGAAGGGCCTGAACTCGTAAAACACCTTGTGTACAACCTCGCCATAGCTAGGACCTTGCCTCCTCCTACGTACCCCCTACTCGTACTGTCAGGCTTAGAACCACGACAGTTGGCGCCCACGGTTGGGCCGGTGTCTTAGCGACTTCCGGTGAGGTTGCAAACTTTTTCTCCGACCTCCATCATCATGGTTTCTGGCGGTGGTTTGGCGCTGGGCCACGAGATCTGACACGGCGCGCTCGTCTTCGTCGCCGACAACTCCGCTTGGCTCCAGGAGGCCCCCCTCGACGTCAAGGCGTTGACCGTCCGCGGGGCCGCGCACTTCCGTGCTAGCGCCTGCGGTGTCCTTCTCCGGCAGCCGTCGACTCAGTATCGGCCAGCTCCTTCATCATTCGTCGTCTCGCTGGACGCCGGCGCAAGCGATCCTGTCGTTCGCGGCTCCAGCGTTAGGTGAAACACGCGGTGGCCCGCCAAATGGCCACCCCTCAAGTTGCAGCCATCGAGCCCGATGAATACCTCTACGGGCCGGTCGATCCATCGATTGAGCTCACAGATTCGCTTTGTGAGTGTGGAAGCAGCGATCCCGTAGCTGAAGTTCTCATGGTCGACTCACGTCACAGTCCGCCGGGGTACCCTCGCGGCGGAGACGGCGGCAGCGGCAATGGTCAGTCGTACGACCACGATGGGTACATTCCCCAACTCCTCACTACCGAGCAGAGGGACGAGCTCTGCCGCCGCAATGAAGATGCACTTTACACCCCTATCATGGGAGATTCCCCAAAGGCTCGGGCCCTAGAAGCCATGCGCCTAGCCACCGTGGCTGAGCGCGCGCGACTGGAAAATATCCAGCGCTCACTCGACAAACGGGCCCGCCGACTGATTCCCGAATCCAGTCGACGACCGCGGCAATCGTTCCCACGTGAAACTCAAGTGTCCTGAACGCCTATCCAGAACCTCGAAGCTGCGGCCCGCATCGCAGATTCTATCCAGCCATCTCAATCGGAGGCTGGAAGAGGCTTGCAGCACATCCGAGCGCTGCTCCGGATGGCAGGAGAGCAGAACGCGGCTGTCTCTTAGTCGCATAACAGGATTCACAGCAGATCAGTGGCGGTGGACACAGTATGGTCAGCTCATAGCCCAAGATTGCCCCTGAGACGTGAGGACCGTGGACCCCATCAAGACCGGCGTATGAGTCGGAATGATGAACAATATGATTGTCGACCCGGTCACAACGATCGCCGTCGAGTGCCTACGCCTCCTCCGGGGAGCGGATCGTACTCGCCCAGGCGACACAAAGGCAGGCGCTTGCGGGACGACGAGCGGAGGATTCCCCCAGATCCCAGAAGGCCAGGCTTTGACGTGAGATCTATCCTTGTGCAGGGCCTGGTCGACAAGAACCGAGCATACAGAGAAGAGCAAGGCAGAGATCGTCCAAGTGGTAGCCGAGCGTCTGTCTCTGGGCCCGAATGCTTTAGTAGTGCTATCAGGGCTGCTGAGATTCCTCCCAACTTCAGATTGGCGGCGGGAGTAAGTAAGTTCACCGGCGAGTCGAAGCCGGACACTTGGCTCGAGGATTACCGAGTGGCCATGCAGATCGGTGGCGACAATGATGACGTGGCCATGAAGCACCCCCCCCCCTGATGTTAGGCGGATTGGCCCGGGCGTGGTTAAATCAATTGGCCCCCGGGAGCATTTACTGTTGGGAAGAGCTAGCCCGAGTGTTTATCAGGACCTTCGAAGGCACCTGTAAACGACCCGCAGGGCTGGCGGAGTTGCAACATTGCGTACAGAAGCCGAATGAAACCCTGAGAGATTACATCCAAAGGTGGACCACCTTGCACCAGATAGTGGAAAACGTATCCGAGCATCAAGCAGTCTGCGCCTTCAAGGAGGGTGTACGGTACAGAGAGCTGAGCCTGAAGTTCGGTCGAACGGGAGATATGTCCCTGTCACAGATGATGGAAATAGGCAGTCGGTATGCCAACAGATAAGAAGCCGATCGACTCCGCAGCGGCAAGAAACCAGTCAGCCAAGATGACCAGAATTCCAATCGGAAGCCAAAGCGCAAAGTAGAACCGGCAGTTCAAGGAGAAGCTGCAGTCGTTAACCAAGGGAAGGGCAAAGGGAAGCCTAAAGGCCCCTGGGTCCCCAAGAAAGTAAAAGATCAAGCAAGGAATGACGTGCTCGACCTACCGTGTCCTATCCACACGAAGAAAGATGAAGAGGGGAACTTGGTTTATCCCAAGCACACCACTCGACAGTGTCGGCTCCTAATCCAGAATTTCCATAAAGAGCAGCCGATTGAGAAAGAGAAGGAATTAGAGGAGACCAAAGACAAAGAAGGGGATGGAGGTTATGTAATGCCCAGGATGGAGTTATACCTCCTACGTGTCGAGGCTCGACTTAAAGGCATAAGTCCATCCTAGAATGATCTCAAATTTGGTAATCTTTGCACAACTCATGTAAAAAGAGGGATAGTAAACTGAAAATAGTTGGCTTACAATCGCCACGTCACAGAATTTCAGTACAAGTCTCAAACATCATACATTAAGAGCACTACAACCCTCTAAGGGCAAAAGCCAAAAGTCAAAGTACCAAACTCAGATAAATAAACCACAGGCGGATCGAAACCTAGTAAGAGACTCCACTACTGATCGTCCGGGTAGCGCACGTAGTACCGACTACGCTCCTCGTCGTACTCCCAATCCAGCTCGGTGCCATCACCTGGATAGCTCACAGCTGGACCTGCATCTGGTGTGTGAAGTAACTGTGAGCCACAGAGGACTCAGCAATCCCGTCTCCGGGTAACAGAACTATCAAAGCCTTTGGGTGAGGGAAAGGCTGAAGAAAGAACAAGTCTGCAGCAGCAACTAGCATCTAACTTACGCAAGTGAGAGCGAGAAGAGAAGGCATCGGCGAGAAGTGATCACGAAGTGATCCTAGCTACAAGCTCACAAACATAACCCCTCCGTGTTCAACTCCCGAATCCCTATTCGGAAATTGACAGTCACGGAACACACGCTGGTAGTGTATTAGTATCATTGTGTCAAGTTATCTACAACCGGAATTAACAAGCTCCCATCTGCCACATAACCGCGGGCACGGCTTTCGAAAGTTCAAACCCTGAAGGGGTGTTCCAACTTGACCCATTACAAGCCCACGATCCGCGGAGTCGCAACTCCAAAGTGGGAAGACCCGAGTATCCTCGGAATCCCGTGCTCAAGATATACCGAGCTAAGGTAAGGCTAATCCAGCAAATCCTCCCGGCGTGTCGACACCCTGATAGTAGCCGAGCGTATCTAGGTCTCAGGACACGTCCGGATGAGCGCTACGTACAGATACCGAAGATCCCAGCGAACTGGGTAGTATCCGCAAGTGACTCTGGTTTGGACCAACACTCAAGTCGAGCACTGGCCCAGGGGGTTGAATTAATTAAGCCTCGGGTTAATTACTCCCTCGGAAAGTTTTTAGTTGTTTATGCAAATAGTACCAAGGTTGGGACTTGCTGGAAAAGACTTAGCACTTAGCGGTTTATCGAGGGGGTCCCATACACCCCAACCGTGTTAGGAACGCATAATCAAGGAACATAATACCGGCTTATACGGATCCTAACGGCATGAGTGGAACAAAACACCAAGCAAAAGGCTTAGCCTTCCACCCTTGCCAATATATAGATGATTTCAATTAAAGCATTTATATAGTGTGATATAACCCAACCAAACTTCATCATGAAGCAAGCATCTTCACTTCACCTGCAACTAGCAACGCTATAAGAAGGGGGCTGAGCGAAGCGTACTTAGCCAAGCAACGGTTTGCATAGGTAGGGTGGTTAAACATGGCAATTGGTTACAAGTAGGAGGCTGACAAGAAGAACATGGGCATCGAGGCAAAACTATAGATCGAGACTACTAGCAATAGACAAAGATAGTAATGTTATCGGGGTTCGGTCATCTTGCCTGAAGAGAAGACGTTCGGATCGTAAGAAGGGTCCTCGTGCTCAACCTCGTTGGAAAACTCGTGCTCAACTTCGTTCCCGGTCTCAGCTTCCGGCTCTAAACACAACAAACACACCAAGCACCAATCAACAAAATGCAATGCGCACTCGAAAAACATGAATGCATGATGGATGCACTAGGGATGCACACGGAGCACGTAAAACATCACTCAAGCAAAACACCTCAAAACAAGATAACAAGCTGATATTATTAATCTACACAGAAAATCACCCAAGTTTGATATAAGATTCTCTGAAATCGGAGTTACGGGCTAAAAGTTATGCCCGAAACAAGATTTGAGCGAAAACTGAAAATTACAGCAACATAGCATCTTTGGAGCTCAAAATAATTAATCTACAGCACCCAAAAAGCATGGTAAAGGACATGAACACAAACTAGATATATAGTACAGCAACTAGGTCCAAAGTGCACCCCCAACGGAGTCACGGATCAATAGCAATGATCTTGGACATATTGAACTTTGCAATAAAATTCTGGCAGCAGAATTTTATTGAAACTTTAGAGCAAAAGATAAGCATGCTACAGCCACTCAAATGGACATGTGAGTGCATGAATGGAAAGACAACAATATATACTACAAGGAACAATCAAAATCCACCCCAAAACTAACATGCTTTGTCCTACAACATCACACGAACATGGCATCGGAACGTTACAGATTTCAGACTTAGTGAAATTTCACTAAGTCCTAAAACAGCAATATCATCATAGCACACAAAAGAGCATGTTTAAGTCACCTCGAAACTAAACATGGCAAAGGGTAAGCACCTCATCAAAATACATATGAAGGTGATCCCGAAACACACAAGCATGCTTCATAGAGGTGAACACACCGATTACAACGAGCTCAACAAGATGGCATTTCATAACAAGTGAAAACACAACATGTGAACATGGCACTTTGCAAAGATGATAACAAGGCAACAATAAATCTAACATGCAACCTATCACACACAACACGTAGTTCGTGGCAAGACGAACACGTGGACATGTCATTTGCATCGTTTGGACAAACGAGCTAAAAGTTATCACAAGTCAAAGGTGGCATGAAACTAACACATAACAGCAGTTTATAACATGATGCACTCTTGCAACAGCAAAACAAGTGTCAAGATGACATCTAACATGCATGACTACAACAGGTAAAACGTAGAGGACATCTCCACGAACATCTGGACATGCTACACGCTCAAAACGGAGCAACAGGCACAAAGTTACAGCAGTTCAAAGTTTGCATTCCAGATCAGTTAAACAGGGACTTAGAGAGGAAGAAGTCAACCTTTAGCAGATCTGGGCTGAATCAGAAAAAAAACGGAGAGGACCCCCGCGACTGGATCTGGGCCTGGTAGAGCGAAGGCGGCGGCCCGCTGCGGTGGAGAAGGGCCCGGCGCTGCGCGGCGGCCCAACGCGGAGGCAGCCGGCTTGCGGTGGGAGGCCCGCTCGCGGTCGAGGCTGGTTGGGCCCGCGGGGCGGTGCGGCGGCGGCCCACCACGCGGAGGCGAGGCGGCCTGCGGGGTGGCGCTGGAGGCGGCGGCCCGCTGGCGGCCTGCGGTGCGGAGGCCGGGTGGCGCGCTGGGCCTGGGGTGGCGGTGTACGGGCCGGCGAGGAGGGAGCCCGCGGAGGCGCGGCGCTGGCGATCTGGTGAGGCGGAGCGGGGCGCCTGGGAACTGGCGGGCGAGGGAGGTGGCGGCCCACCGGGGCGACGCGGGAAGGAGCGGTCAAGTGGGGACCGAGCGGGATCCCTCGGCCGACCTGGCCCTCCAAGTGGCGACGGGCCTGCCCGGTGCGGTCGCTCTGAGCGGCGCGGGTGAGCTGGCGTACGGCCCGGTGAAGCGGTCCCCCTGGACCGGCCCGGTGCGGTCGGAGCGACCGAAGGATCTGGCGGTGGCGCCTCGAGGCGTTGACCTCGGGGAATCGATCCAGATCGGATCTGGCGAACAGTGGCTCGTTCCTCGGGAACCTGGCCAGCTCTGCGGGAGGAGTTTTGGGATCTGAAAGATAGGGAAAAAAAATAGAGGGGAAGGGGAAAGAAGAAGGGGATGCCCAAAATAGACTAGGGGGGTCTATATGTAGCAGTTTTTAGGGTTAGGAGGGGATTTAGGGGCGCTAGGAGCCCTCCGATCGCGATCCGACGGATCCGATCGCGGGGATAGTTTTAAAAGGCCTAGACGGAGATAAAAGAAAGCAGTAGGGGTATTTCCGGGACACGAAGCGAAGGCACTTCGGACCCACACGGACAACGGAGGGAAAAGTCAACGGAGTCCAAACGAGACGAAATTTGAGAGGCGGGTTGCACACAACAAAACAACAACACACAACACAACCTCACGGCACACCGGTAACGAAAAACGCCCGAACAACAAAGTAGGCCTACGGGACGTCACGGACACGTGAGGGAGCTCCGGAACACGAAACGGAGAACGGGAAGGAACACGACGAACCGGATGCAACCCACAACACAAATGCAATGCAATGCACATGTCTACATGATATGAATGAATGCCACACACTCACACAACAAAACGACGAAAGCCCGAAAGACAAAGAACCCGAAATGGAAATAGATGAAGCCGGAGATATATTATATACCCAAAAGGGAAAGTATTACATCCGGGGCATTACAAACTCTCCTCTACTACAAAAAAGATCTCGTCCCGAGATCTAGGACTGGAAAAAGGAAGGGTACTCGGAACGAAGATGATCTTCTCGTTCCCAGGTAGCTTCTCGGTCTGTGTGATGTGACCACTTGACTTTCAGAAACTTGATGGACTTGTTGCAAGTCTTGCGTTCGGTTTCTTCGAGAATTGCAACTGGATGCTCTCGGTAGGAAAGGTCTTGTTGAAGATCAATCTCCTCAAACGGAATCATGCGCTCAGGTGCCTTGAAGCATTTGCGAAGCTGAGACACATGGAAGACATCATGAACATTTGCAAAGTTGGAAGGGAGCTCGAGCTGATAGGCTAGATCGCCTCTTTTGCCAAGAATCTTGAAAGGCCCGACGTATCTAGGAGCAAGTTTTTCTTTGATACCGAATCTTTGGGTTCCTTTCATCGGAGAAACTCGGAGATAGACATGATCACCGATGTCGAAAACCAAATCACGATGCTTTCCGTCATAGTAGCTCTTCTGACGCGACTGAGCGGCCTTGAGATTCTCACGTATGACTTTGCACATTTCTTCGGCTTCAGAGATCAAATCATTGCCAAGAAGTTGGCGTTCGCCTGTTTCAGACCAGTTGAGAGGGGTACGGCACTTTCTGCCATAGAGAATTTCAAAAGGTGCTTTGCCTGCACTTGCTTGAAAGCTGTTGTTGTAAGAGAACTCGGCAAATGGAAGGCAGTCTTCCCATTTCATGCCGAAGGAGATGACACAGGCTCTGAGCATATCTTCTAGGATCTGATTCACACGCTCGACTTGACCACTAGTCTGAGGGTGAAAGGCAGTGCTGAACCTGATCTTCGTGCCCATGGCGGACTGAAAGGAGTCCCAGAACCTTGATGTGAACAAGCTGCCACGGTCTGAGGATATCACTTGAGGAATGCCATGTAGGGACACAATTCTGGAAGTGTACAGCTCTGCAAGCTGAGCTGCATTGATTGATTCTTTGACTGGAAGAAAGTGAGCGACTTTGGTAAGCTTGTCAATCACCACAAAGATAGCATCATTGCCTCGCTTGGATTTAGGAAAGCCAGTGACGAAGTCCATTTCAATGTGGTCGAACTTCCACTCGGGGATAGGAAGAGGTTGGAGAAGACCGGCTGGACGTTGATGTTCTGCTTTCACTCTTCTGCATACATCACATTCGTTCACGAATTGGGCAATCTCCCTTTTCATGCGTGTCCACCAGTAAGACTGCTTGAGGTCTTGGTACATCTTGGAACTGCCAGGATGAATGGAAAGGAGAGAATCATGAGCTTCTTCCATTATGAGCTTCCTGAGATCACCTTTGGGAACAACGAGTCTGTCCTCGAAGAACAAGGTATCTCTCCCATCAACACGGAAGCACTTGTATTTTGGAGTGCCCTTTGCAATCCCATGTTTCACCTTCTTCACCATGGTATCACTGAGCTGGGCCTCACGGACTTGATCTTCCAAGGTAGGAGCAATTTGGAGATTTGCAAGAAAACCCTGCGGAACAACCTGAAGGTTGAGCTTCCTGAAAGCTTCACAAAGCTCAGGCTGGTGTGGCTTGATAAGAAGGCTGTTGCAATATGCCTTTCTGCTCAAAGCATCTGCAATCACATTCGCCTTGCCTGGAGTGTATTCAATGATGGGGTTGTACTCTTGGATCATCTCGACCCAACGAGTCTGGCGGAGGTTCAGATGCGGCTGTGTGAAGATGTACTTCAAACTCTTGTGATCAGTGAAGATGTCGACCTTTCTGCCCAACAACAGATGTCTCCACGTAATTAGAGCATGTACCACAGCTGCTAGCTCGAGATCATGTGTGGGATAGTTCTTCTCACTGGGCTTGAGCTGCCCGAGAAGTATATGCCACAATTTTCTTATCTTGCATAAGCACACCACCAAGGCCTTGAAGAGAAGCGTCACAGAACACTTCATAGGGCTTGGTTTCATCCGGAGGAGTCAGAACTGGAGCTGAGACAAGCTTCTCTTTGAGTGTTTTGAAAGCCACTTCACACTCGGGAGACCAAAAGTATTTGACATTCTTCTGAAGGAGGTTGGAAAGAGGCTTGGCAATCTTGGAGAAGTTTTCCACAAACCTTCTGCAATAGCTGGCAAGACCCAGAAAACTGCGGAGCTGCTTGACGTTCTGAGGAGCTTCCCAGTTGACAATTGCTTCAACTTTCTCGGGATTTACCGCAATACCGTCAGCTGAGATGATGTGGCCCAGGTACAAAACCTTATCGAGCCAAAACTCGCACTTTGTGAACTTGGCATAGAATTTATGCTCTCGGAATCGATCAAGAACCAGACGCAAGTGCTTTTCGTGATCTTCTGCATTCTTGGAAAACACCAGAATATCATCCAGATACACAAGCACGAACTCGCCAGTATAGGGGTTGAAGATGTAATGCATCATCCTTGAAAAGGTAGGAGGAGCATTGGCGAGACCGAAGGACATGACGGTATACTCATATGAACCGTAGCTCGTTCTGAAGGCCGTCTTGGGAATGTCTTCCTCGTGAATGCGAATTTGATGGTAGCCCATTCGGAGGTCAAGCTTAGAGAACACTTTAGCTCCTTTGAGCTGCTCAAAGAGTTTGTTGATGTTGGGGAGCGGATACTTGTTCTTAATCGTCTTCTTGTTCAATGGCCGGTAGTCAACACAGAGATGCTCCGTGCCATCTTTCTTCTTGACAAATAAGACACCACAGCCCCACGGAGATGTACTCGGTCTGATGAGACCCATACTCTCCTGCTTATCAAGCTGCTTCTTCAATTCCTTCAATTCATCCGGAGAGAGTTTGTAAGGACGCCGGCAAGCAGGTTCGGTGCCCGGCTCGAGTTCAATGACAAACTCCACCTGACGGTGTGGAGGCATGCCTGGAAGATCTTCTGGAAAGACGTCTTGATATTCATTCACCACTGGAATTTGCTCTATGGCATTAATTTCACCCTTATCATTAAGAGAGAAAAGCCGAATAGTATTATCCCTGGAGGCGAAGATAATCACATCTTCATCAGAATGAGTCAATTTGACTTCCTTTTGAGCACAATCAATGTGAGCATCGTGCTGAGAAAGCCAATCCATTCCGAGGATGAGGTCGATGTCAGAATGACCAAGAACCACCGGAGAAGCCAAAAATCGATAATCACCCATGCGAATAGAAATATCCGGAACAAATGTGTTGGAAGTCATTTGCAAACCCGGAGAAATAATCTTCAAAGGTCTAGGAATCCTCTCCGGAACCAATTCATGCTTAGCAACAAAAGGTCTTGAAATGAAGGACAAAGATGCACCCGAATCAAACAAAACTTTAGCTGGAAAAGAGTTCACTGAGAGGTTACCCAAAATGACATCAGACGAGTTCTCCGCTTCAGCTGCATTCATCAGATTGACCCTTGCAGACTTTGGATCATGCTTGACAATAGCTGAACTCATAGGTGGAGGAGGTGGAAGACGCTTCGGATTCGGACATCTGTTGGCATAATGACCCTTCTGGCCACACTTGTTGCACACCACTTCAGAGAGAGGACGGAACTGAGAGCCACTGGACTTGGAGCCTTGAGACTGAAACTGCTTCTTCGACTGGTTGCTCGGGTTGGGTGGGTGGGAGAAACCACGACCACTAGAGTTCTTGTTGTTGGAGTTGTTGAAGTTGTTGGAGTTGTTGTATGGAGCTCGAATCACTGGAGGAGGAGGAAGCCAGAATTTCTGTTGTTTCGCAGCCAACTGAGACGATGAGGTAGAGTGAACAGCATCTCGAATTCTCTTCTTAGAAGCCTCCATCTTGAGCTGAGCTGCTTCTTGTTTCAAAGCCATATTATAGAACTTATCGTATTCGTCTGGCTCGAACAAAGTGAGAGCAAGCTGAAGTTCATCTTTGAGACCTCCACGGAACTGATAGATTTTACTCTTGGCATCAGGAATGTCTTGCTTTGCATAGCGAGCGAGGTTTTGGAACTTGACATTATACTGATAGACTGACATGGAGCCCTGCTTGAGGTTGCGGAATTGCTCACGCATACCCTCGATAACACTTGTAGGAATGTGATGCGAGCGGAAATCCTTGCAGAAATTCTCCCAAGAGATCACTTGACCCGGCCTTGAGTCTTTGTACTGCTGCCACCAGTCAGCTGCTTGATCTTTCAGTTGGAAGGCTGCAAACTTCACATAGTCATCTTCTTTCACGTTACTGCACTCAAAATGCTTCTTGATATCGGTCAGCCAATCTTCAGCATCAAGAGGGTCGACACAGTAACTGAAAGCTTTAGGATTGTTGGCCAAGAACTGGTTGAGGGTAGCATGGTGCTGCTGGAAGAAGTTGCCTTGGTTCATTGGAACGCCCTGATTAGCTTGATTAGCTTGCATCATCTGCATCATCTGCATCATCAACTGAGTGTTCTGAGCAGTAGTCTGCATAATTGCTCTCCAAGCCTCAGGCGGAGGAGGAGGTGAAGGAGGATGCTCTGGGACCTCTTCCACCTCTGGGTTGGCATTCGGAACCTTTTTCGGAGCCATCCTGTAAGAGATGACCACGAATCAGCAATTGATTGACAAAAGGAATAAGCTGAATCAATGGATTGAATTGCAACAAGTCTTCACAATAATCATTCGAACAATAAGAACGAATGAAATCATCCGAACAAGAGGAACGAATGATATTCTTAGTTAAATGATAACATCAGTCTTCACGAGAAGCCACATAGGGATCAAAAGGATAAAATAAGAAAACAACAAGGTACAGACGGGAACAAACACAAGAGAGGAGTTTCATTCTAACATCTTTGTGCTGAAAGCATATGAACGCGTTACGAAAAGGTTTTGCAATCCCCGGATCAGCATAGCCAAGGACCCTTTAAGATGCAACTCCTGATAGTAACCTCGGTCATATAACTCCTTCACTCCATGTCGAACCCCGAACTCACTAACCTGCATTCGTTGGAAGAATGCCTACGATCTACTGGATAAAACCCACCTATAGTTCTCCGAAAGATTCCAGTTATGCAATCAGGTGTTGGGGATACACGGGAAGCACCGCGCAATCAACTCTAACCTACATCCAGGTGTATCCATCCTTCAACACATAACCAGTCTTTCTCGGAAACTGTGTACCTCGGACCTTCGAAAAGCATCCACTATAACAAGCTATGGCAATACTCCCGAACTACCTCCCCAGTACTGGGTGATGTCGGGGTTATCTTGCCACTGGCCGTATAGGGGAGATTTTCGATGTCGGCCGTCTTAAGTATTTAGTACTGTCGCGATAAGCTTGTTACAATGATACCCCGAAGCTCAACTCCTCGGTAACAGGAGGCATCAGGAACAATATCCTTGTCACAAGAACATCGAAACAATCCCAGAATGCTCGCGGGATTCCTAAAAAAAATTTGTGCAAATTTTGAAGATAGGAGAGACAAGAGTAGACGTCAGGAGTCCTCACCAGAGAGAAAGGGGATGAGAAGCAAAGAAATCCTACTCTCCGATATAATATAGGACTCAAAAAGTTTTCAGTGTGTGCCTAGACTCAACCGTCAACGGTTCGATCAAACAGTGGGGGCTCCTAGGTCGGAGAAGGCTCTGATACCAACTTGTAATGCCCAGGATGGAGTTATACCTCCTACGTGTCGAGGCACGACTTAAAGGCATAAGTCCATCCTAGAATGATCTCAAATTTGGTAATCTTTGCACAACTCATGTAAAAAGAGGGATAGTAAACTGAAAATAGTTGGCTTACAATCGCCACGTCACATAATTTCAGTACAAGTCTCAAACATCATACATTAAGAGCACTACAACCCTCTAAGGGCAAAAGCCAAAAGTCAAAGTACCAAACTCAGATAAATCAACCACAGGCGGATCGAATCCTAGTAAGAGACTCCACTACTGATCGTCCGGGTACCGCACATAGTACCGACTACGCTCCTCGTCGTACTCCCAATCCAGCTCGGTGCCATCACCTGGATAGCTCACAGCTGGACCTGCATCTGGTGTGTGAAGTAACTGTGAGCCACAGAGGACTCAGCAATCCCGTCTCCGGGTAACAGAACTATCAAAGCCTTTGGGTGAGGGAAAGGCTGAAGAAAGAACAAGTCTGCAGCAGCAACTAGCATCTAACTTACGCAAGTGAGAGCGAGAAGAGAAGGCATCGGCGAGAAGTGATCACGAAATGATCCTAGCTACAAGCTCACAAACATAACCCCTCTGTGTTCAACTCCCGAATCCCTATTCGGAAATTGACAGTCACGGAACACACGCTGGTAGTGTATTAGTATCATTGTGTCAAGTTATCTACAACCGGAATTAACAAGCTCCCATCTGCCACATAACCGCGGGCACGGCTTTCGAAAGTTCAAACCCTGCAGGGGTGTTCCAACTTGACCCATTACAAGCCCACGATCCGCGGAGTCGCAACTCCAAAGTGGGAAGACCCGAGTATCCTCGGAATCCCGTGCTCAAGATATACCGAGCTAAGGTAAGGCTAATCCAGCAAATCCTCCCGGCGTGTCGACACCCTGATAGTAGCCGCGCGTATCTAGGTCTCAGGACACGTCCGGATGAGCGCTACGTACAGATACCGAAGATCCCAGCGAACTGGGTAGTATCCGCAAGTGACTCTGGTTTGGACCAACACTCAAGTCGAGCACTGGCCCAGGGGGTTGAATTAATTAAGCCTCGGGTTAATTACTCCCTCGGAAAGTTTTTAGTTGTTTATGCAAATAGTACCAAGGTTGGGACTTGCTGGAAAAGACTTAGCACTTAGCGGTTTATCGAGGGGGTCCCATACACCCCAACCGTGTTAGGAACGCATAATCAAGGAACATAAAACCGGCTTATACGGATCCTAACGGCATGAGTGGAACAAATCACCAAGCAAAAGGCTTAGCCTTCCACCCTTGCCAATATATAGATGATTTCAATTAAAGCATTTATATAGTGTGATATAACCCCAACCAAACTTCAACATGGAGCAAGCATCTTCACTTCACCTGCAACTAGCAACGCTATAAGAAGGGCTGAGCGAAGCGTACTTAGCCAAGCAACGGTTTGCATAGGTAGGGTGGTTAAACATGGCAATTGGTTACAAGTAGGAGGCTGACAAGAAGAACATGGGCATCGAGGCAAAGCTATAGATCGAGACTACTAGCAATAGGCAAAGATAGTAATGTTATCGGGGTTCGGTCATCTTGCCTGAAGAGAAGACGTTCGGATCGTAAGAAGGGTCCTCGTGCTCAACCTCGTTGGAAAACTCGTGCTCAACTTCGTTCCCGGTCTCAGCTTCCGGCTCTAAACACAACAAACACACCAAGCACCAATCAACAAAATGCAATGCGCACTCGAAAAACATGAATGCATGATGGATGCACTAGGGATGCACACGGAGCACGTAAAACATCACTCAAGCAAAACACCTCAAAACAAGATAACAAGCTGATATTATTAATCTACACAGAAAATCACCCAAGTTTGATATAAGATTCGCTGAAATCGGAGTTACGGGCTAAAAGTTATGCCCGAAACAAGATTTGAGCGAAAACTGAAAATTACAGCAACATAGCATCTTTGGAGCTCAAAATAATTAATCTACAGCACCCAAAAAGCATGGCAAAGGACATGAACACAAACTAGATATATAGTACAGCAACTAGGTCCAAAGTGCACCCCCAACGGAGTCACGGATCAATAGCAATGATCTTGGACATATTGAACTTTGCAATAAAATTCTGGCAGCAGAATTTTATTGAAACTTTAGAGCAAAAGATAAGCATGCTACAGCCACTCAAATGGACATGTGAGTGCATAAATGGAAAGACAACAATATATACTACAAGGAACAATCAAAATGCACCCCAAAACTATCATGCTTTGTCCTACAACATCACACGAACATGGCATCGGAACGTTACAGATTTCAGACTTAGTGAAATTTCACTAAGTCCTAAAACAGCAATATCATCATAGCACACAAAAGAGCATGTTTAAGTCACCTCGAAACTAAACATGGCAAAGGGTAAGCACCTCATCAAAATACATATGAAGGTGATCCCGAAACACACAAGCATGCTTCATAGAGGTGAACACACCGATTACAACGAGCTCAACAAGATGGCATTTCATAACAAGTGAAAACACAACATGTGAACATGGCACTTTGCAAAGATGATAACAAGGCAACAATAAATCTAACATGCAACCTATCACACACAACACGTAGTTCGTGGCAAGACGAACACGTGGACATGTCATTTGCATCGTTTGGACAAACGAGCTAAAAGTTATCACAAGTCAAAGGTGGCATGAAACTAACACATAACAGCAGTTTATAACATGATGCACTCTTGCAACAGCAAAACAAGTGTCAAGATGACATCTAACATGCATGACAACAACAGGTAAAACGTAGAGGACAACTCCACGAACATCTGGACATGCTACACGCGCAAAACGGAGCAACAGGCACAAAGTTAGAGCAGGTCAAAGTTTGCATTCCAGATCAGTTAAACAGGGACTTAGAGAGGAAGTAGTCAACCTTTAGCAGATCTGGGCTGAATAAAAAAAAACGGAGAGGACCCCGGCGACTGGATCTGGGCCTGGTAGAGCGAAGGCGGCGGCCCGCTGCGGTGGAGAAGGGCCCGGCGCTGCGCGGCGGCCCAACGCGGAGGCAGCCGGCTTGCGGTGGAAGGCCCGCTCGCGGTCGAGGCTGGTTGGGCCCGCGGGGCGGTGCGGAGGCGGCCTGCGGGGTGGCGCTGGAGGCGGCGGCCCGCTGGCGGCCTGCGGTGCGGAGGCCGGGTGGCGCGCTGGGCCTGGGGTGGCGGTGTACGGGCCGGCGAGGAGGGAGCCCGCGGAGGCGCGGCGCTGGCGATCTGGTGAGGCGGAGCGGGGCGCCTGGGAACTGGCAGGCGAGGGAGGTGGCGGCCCACCGGGGCGACGCGGGAAGGAGCGGTCAAGTGGGGACCGAGCGGGATCCCTCGGCCGACCTGGCCCTCCAAGTGGCGACGGGCCTGCCCGGTGCGGTCGCTCTGAGCGGCGCGGGTGAGCTGGCGTACGGCCCGGCGAAGCGGTCCCCCTGGACCGGCCCGGTGCGGTCGGAGCGACCGAAGGATCTGGCGGTGGCGCCTCGAGGCGTTGACCTCGGGGAATCGATCCAGATCGGATCTGGCGAACGGCGGCTCGTTCCTCGGGAACCTGGCCAGCTCTGCGGGAGGAGTTTTGGGATCTGAAAGATAGGGGAAAAAAATAGAGGGGAAGGGGAAAGAAGAAGGGGATGCCCAAAATAGACTAGGGGGGTCTATATGTAGCAGTTTTTAGGGTTAGGAGGGGATTTAGGGGCGCTAGGAGCCCTCCGATCGCGATCCGACGGATCCGATCGCGGGGATAGTTTTAAAAGGCCTAGACGGAGATAAAAGAAAGCAGTAGGGGTATTTCCGGGACACGAAGCGAAGGCACTTCGGACCCACACGGACAACGGAGGGAAAAGTCAACGGAGTCCAAACGAGACGAGATTTGAGAGGCGGGTTGCACACAACAAAACAACAACACACAACACAACCTCACGGCACACCGGTAACGAAAAACGCCCGAACAACAAAGTAGGCCTACGGGACGTCACGGACACGTGAGGGAGCTCCGGAACACGAAACGGAGAACGGGAAGGAACACGACGAACCGGATGCAACCCACAACACAAATGCAATGCAATGCACATGTCTACATGATATGAATGAATGCCACACACTCACACAACAAAACGACGAAAGCCCGAAAGACAAAGAACCCGAAATGGAAATAGATGAAGCCGGAGATATATTATATACCCAAAAGGGAAAGTATTACATCCGGGGCATTACAGGTTACCCCCAGATCAACTCCACCCTGATGATTTTTGCTGACGTAGAAAGCAAAAGTCGACTGAAAGTTATCAACAGAGAAGTCCACATGGTTACTCCGGCAACAATGACATACCTGAAATGGTCCAAAACCCCCATCACATTTGACCAGTCCGACCATCCCGCACACATTGCAACCCCTAGGCGGCAAGCGTTGGTGGTCAACCCAGTTGTCGACGACACTCGCTTGACCAAGGTCCTGATGGATGGCGGCAGTGGCCTGAACATTCTGTATGCTGAAACCCTCCGTGGGATGGGCATTCCGATGTCCAAGCTAAGTGAGAGTAACATAAGATTTCACGGGGTCATCCCCAGAAAGAAAGCCGACTCACTTGGTAAAATCTCACTCGACGTGGTTTTCGGCGATTCAAAGAATTTCCGCAAAGAGAAGCTCACATTTGAGGTGGTGGACTTCCACATCGCCTATCATGCCATTTTGGGTTGGCCCGCCTACGCCATATTCATGGCTCGACCGTGCTATGTGTACCTCAAACAAAAGATGCCGGGGCCCAACAGTGTTATAACCGTCACGGGGAACCGGCAGAAGGCGGAAGAGTGCTTCCAGAAAGGCTTGAAAATTGCTGATGAGCATATGGCAGTAGTAGAGATGGAGGAGTATTAGAAGAAGGTGGATCTGAGTGATTTGCTGCGGGCTAAGAAGCCAGCTTCCGAGTGAGCTTTCCAATCGGCACGGGAGACGAAGCATGTGCACATTCACCCCACCGACCCCAATGCAGCCCCGACCCACATCTCAACTACACTCGGCAGCAAATAGGAAGAAGCGCTCATCCAGTTCCTCCATGAGAACTGGGACATCCTCGCATGGAAACCATCCGACATGCGAGATGTACCCAGGGGACTAGCTGAGCACCCTTTGCGAGTCTACCCAAAAGTGAAGCCCGTAAAGGAACACCTCCGTCGGTCCGCCGCGGAGAAGAGAAAAGCGATTGGCGAAGAGGTGGCTCATCTCTTGGCAGATGAGTTCATCCGTGAGATCTACCACTCCGAGTGGCTTGACAATGTGGTCATGGTCCCCAAGAAGGACAAATCCCTTCGCATGTGCATCGATTTCAAGCATATCAATCGGGCATGTCCGAAAGATCATTTTCCTCTCCCCTGCATCGATTAGATAGTCAACTCGACCGCGGGGTGGGAGCATTTCTCTTTTCTGGACGCGTATTCCGGGTACCATCAGATCCGACTGTTCGGACCCGATGAAGTCAAGACAGCCTTCATCACCCCATTCGGGTGTTTTTGTTATGTCACCATGCCTTTCGGTCTCAAGAATGCCGTCGCTACCTTCATGCGCATGATTCAAAAGTGTCTGCTGAAGCAAATCAGTTGGAACGTGGAAGCATACATGGATGACATCGTGATCAAGTCACGCAAAGGCTCCGACCTGCTGACCGACCTCGCTGAGACATTCGCAATTTTAAGAAGCTATGATATCAATCTTAATCCGTCGAAGTGTACATTCGGAGTTCCAGGCGGTAAGTTGCTCGGTTTCCTTGTTTCAAAATGAGGAATCGATGCCAACCCATAGAAAGTCAGCGCCATCCTCCGAATGAAGCGTCCCGTACGTATACACGACGTTCAGAAGATAACTGGTTGCTTGGCCGCATTGAGTCGATTCATTTCTCGTCTCGATGAGAAGGCATTGCCTCTCTACCAACTCATGAAGAAATCCGAAAAGTTCGAGTGGAATTCTGAAGCCGAAGCAGTGTTTGAAGAGCTCAAAGCCCTGCTTTCCGCCCAGCCGGTGCTTGCTGCCCCAGTCAGCAAGGAGCCTCTTTTATTGTATTGCAGCCACTGGACAAGTCGTTAGCACTGTACTCACGGTCGAGCGGGAAGAAGAAGGTAAAGCCTATAAAGTCCAACGCTCAGTCTTCTACATTTCCAAAGTATTGACTCCCTCCAAGCAAAGATACCTGCATTACCAGAAGCTTGTGTATGGGATTTACTTGACCGCAAAGAAAGTTGCTCATTACTTCTCGGATCATTCAATCTCAGTCGTCAGCGACGCCCCACTTTCAGAAATCCTGAACAACCGAGATGCAACTGGTCAAGTGGCCAAATGGGCGATTGAACTCCTTCTGCTAGATATCAAGTTTGAAGCGAAGAAAGCTATCAAGTCTCAGGCAATAGCAGATTTTGTGGCCGAATGGATCGAGCAGGAGCAGCCGACTCAGATCCAGTCGGATCACTAGACCATGTTCTTCGACGGATCTAAGATGTTGAATGGATCTGGTGTAGGTGTGGTTTTAGTGTCCCCCAGAGGCGACAAGCTCAGTTATGTCCTTCAAATCCACTTTGATTCTTCAAACAATGAAGCCGAATACGAGGCGCTTTTGTATGGGTTGCGTATGGCCTTCTCACTCGGCGTCCGTCGCCTGATGGTTTACGGCGACTCGGACTTAGTTGTCAATCAGGTAATGAAGGAGTGGGACGTCAGAATCCCAGCAATGACCAGTTACTGCAGTGCGGTGCGGAAGTTAGAAAAGAAGTTTGAAAGTTTAGAGCTCCACACATGCCCAGAATCAAGAACCAGCTTGCTGATGATCTCGCGAAGATAGGGCCCACTCGGAAGCCTATACCCAAGAATGTGTTTTTGGAGCACCTGCACACCCCCTCAGTCAAAGAAGACCCCTTCCGGAGGAGCCCCCGCAGCCAATCAGCGCATCTGATCGAACTGAGGTCAAAATTCCTGTAGTGGTCGACCTAATCATGGAGATTTTGGTGATCACACCCGACTGGACTGTGCCATACATAGCGTAATTGCTCAGGTAAGAACTCCCCGAGGATGAAGAGGAGGCGTGCCAGATCGTCTGTCGATCCAAAGCCTTCACTGTCATTCAGGGCCAGCTCTTCAGGGAGAGTGTCACGGGAGTCGCTCAGCGCTGCATCGCCCCGGAAGAAGGTCGACTGATTCTGAACGAGATTCAGTCGGGAACTTGTGGCCACCACGCTTCCTCTCGGACTATTGTGGCCAAGGCATACCGAGCTGGATTTTACTGGCCCCGAGCAAACGAGATGGCAAAGGATATCGTAGACAAGTGCGAAGGTTGCCAGTTCTACCCCAACTCGTCTCATAAACATGCGTCTGCCTTGAAGACTGATACGTCTCCAATGTATCTATAATTTTTGATTGTTCCATGCTATTATTTATGAAGTCTTGAATGTTTAATGGGCTTTATCATTCACTTTTATGTCATTTTTGGGACTAACCTACTAACCCAAAGGCCCAGTCCAGATTGCTAATTTTTGCCTATTTCAGGGTTTTTCACAAAAAAGAATATCAAACGGAGTCCAAATGGAATGAAACCTTCGCGAGAGATATTTTTGGAGAAAATCACGCACAAGAAACTTCAGGACCAAGTCAGGGGACAGAGGGGCTGCCCTCGAGGGTGGGGGCGCGCCCCCATTCCCAGGGCGCGCCCCCTGCCTCGAGGCTTCCTCGTGTGGCCCCCGGTGCCCTCTTTCTTCCTATATATATCCACGTACCCTAGAAACTCCATACGCAGAGAGAAAACCCTAATTCCACCATCGTAGCTTTTGTTACTGTGGAGATCCCATCTTGGAGCCTGTTCCGGAGCTCCACCGGAGGGGGATCCATCACGGAGGCCTTCATCATCATCATCATTGCCCTCACCATGAGTTGTGAGTAGTTTACCACAGACCTTCGGGTCCATAGCTAGTATCTAGATGGCTTCTTCTCTCTCTCTGGATCTCAATACAAAGTTCTCCTCGGTCTTCGAGGAGATCTATTCGATGTAACCACTTTTTGCGGTGTGTTTGTCGAAATCCGATGAATTGTGAGTTTATGATCAAGGTTATCTATGAAAGATATTTGGTTCTTCTCTGAACTTTTTATGTGTGCTCATAATATCCTTGCAAGTCTCTTCGAATTATTGGTTTGGTTTGGCCTACTAGATCTATAGTTCTTGCAATGGGAGAAGTGCTTGGTTTTGGGTTCAATCTTGCGGTGTCCTTTCCGAGTGATAGTAGGGGCAGCAAGGCACGTATTGTATTGTTGCCATCGAAGATAAAAATATGGGGTGTACATCATATTGCCTGAGTTTATCCCTCTACATCATGTCATCTTGCTTAAGGTGATACTCTGTTCGTATGAACTCAGTACACTAGATGCATGCTGGATAGCGGTCGATGTGTGGAGTAATAGTAGTCGATGCAGGCAGTAGTCGGTCTACTTGTCTCGGACGTGATGCATATATACAATGATCATGCCTAGATAGTCTCATAATTATTCGCTTTTCTATCAATTGCTCGACAGTAATTTGTTTACCCGCCGTAGAATACCGCTATCATGAGAGAAGCCACTAGAGAAAACTATGGCCCCCGGGTCTATTCTCAACATATCAATCTACATCTACTTTACTTTTACCGCTTTTATTTGATGTTTTATTAAACCAAAAATACCAAAAATATAAACTATCATCTCTATCAGATCTCACTCTCGTAAGTGACCGTAAAGGGATTGACAACCCCTTATCGCGTTGGCTGTGAAGTTCTTATTTGTTTTCGCAGGTGCGAGGGACTCGCGTGTGGTCTCCTACTGGATTGATATCTTGGTTCTCAAAAACTAAGGGAAATACTTATGCTACTGTGCTGCATCTCCCTTTCCTCTTCGAGGGAATACAACGCAAGCTCAAGAGGTAGCAAAGACCATCCCGTTGGTTTGGCCATTTGCTGTTTGGGGGTTTGACATGGTCGGTCCCTTCAAAACCGGCAGGAGCGGATTCACTCACTTGCTCGTGGCAGTCGAAAAGTTTACCAAATGGATCGAAGCCCAGCCCATCAAGAACCTCGGCTCGAGCACCGCCATCAGCTTCATCAGAGAATTGATATTCAGATACGGAGTCCCCCACAGCATCATTATGGATAACAGCTCCACCTTTGACTCGGACGAATTCAGAGCTTTTTGTTCCTCCCAAGGTACTCGGGTTGATTATGCATCCGTAGCGCATCCGTAGTCGAATGTACAAGCAGAAAGAGCTAATGGTCTGATCCTCCAGGGCCTAAAACCGCGGCTCATGTGCGACCTCAAGCACGCCGCTGGAGCTTGGGTGACTGAACTGTCGTCTGTCTTGTGGGGGCTAAGGACAACTCTGAACCGGTCGACTGACCGTACCCCCTTCTTCATGGTCTATGGAGCTGAGGCCGTGCTACCAAGCGATTTGTTGCACAACGCCCCTCGAGTGGAACTCTTCTCCTAGGCAGAAGCAGAGCAAGCCCGTCAAGATGCAGTCGACCTCTTGGAGGAAGGACGCGAGATGGCCTTGATCCGCTCAACCATTTATCAACAGGACCTGCGTCGATTCCATGCCCGCAATGTCTGAAGTCGAGCATTCAAGGAAGGAGACCTGGCTCTCCGAGTGCGCCAAAAGCGACTGCACAAGCTTGCCCCAGCTTGGGAAGGCACCTTCACCGTCACGAAGGTACTACACAATGGGGCTTACCACATCTACAACATGGCCAACAAGAAAGATGAGCTCGTTCGTGGAACGTAGATCTGCTTCGCAGCTTCTATACTTGAAGCACTCGACCAGTCGAGTTGTAATAAGAATCTTCCAGTTTGTTTTCAAAGACAAGTTCGCAACAATTCCATAATAATTGTTGGTTACAAAGATGCCTGCCCTCAAATCCCCCAGTGGGTGCTTAGCCGCAAATCCGATTCGCCTAAGTTACAAAAATCACTCCGAGTGAAGAGCAACCCTCTCACTAGGGGGCTTACCTGTGACCCCGTAATCGCCTATGTTACAAAAATCACACCGAGTGAGGAGCAACCCTCTCACTCGGGGGCTTAGCTACGACCCCGTAATCGCCCAAGTTACAAAAATCACTCCGAGTGAAGAGCAACCCTCCCACTCGGGGGCTTAGCTGCGACCCCGTAATCGCCTAAGTTACAAAAATCACTTCGAGTGAAGTGCAACCCTCTCACTCGGGGGCTTAGCTACGATCCTCTGAGCTACGCCATAAGTACAATGTGGCTCTGTCCTCTGAGCTCCGTCACAAGTACAACGTGGCTCGTAATCGCCTAAGTTAC
>LR738710.1:588787463-588955008 GCA_902687465.1 Secale cereale
GCTTAGGTGCGACCCCGTAATCGCCAAGTTACAAAAATCACTCCGAGTGAAGAGCAACCCTCTCACTCGGGAGCTTAGCTGCGATCCTCCGAGCTACACCACAAGTACAATGTGACTTGTAATCGCCTAAGTTACAAAAATCACTACGAGTGAAGAGCAACCCTCTCACTCGGGGGCTTAGCTGCGATCCTCCGAGCTACGCCATAAGTACAACGTGGCTCTGTCCTCTGAGCTCCGCCACAAGTACAACGTGGCTCGTAATCACCTAAGTCACAAAAATCACTCCGAGTGAAGAGCAACCCTCTCACTCGGAGGCTTAGCTGTGATCCTCCGAGCTACGCCATAAGTATAATGTGGCTCTGTCCTCCGAGCTCCGCCACAAGTACAACATGGCTCGTAATTGCCTAAGTTACAAAAACCGCTACGGGCGAAGAGCAACCTCTCACTCGGGGGCTTAGCTGCGACCCCGCAGTCGCCTAAGTAGCAACGTGACTCGATCCTCCGAGCTATGCCATAAGTACAACGTGGTTCTGTTCTCCGAGCCACGCCGCAAATGCAACGCGGTCAAGCCTTCAGAGTCATACTGCAGGCATCAGGTGGCTCGACCCTCCGAGATGTACTGCAAACACGACGTCGACTCAAAACTCAAAAAAGATCGAAGGGAGTCGGAAGCAAAGCGAACATGTCCCAAAAAGGAATCAAGTGCAGATAAAGCCCTGCAAGATTCGGGCAGAAGTACTCACGCATCAAGCCCGCGAGAGTTTAACGGTTACAAAGTCACTTAGCATACCGAGGCAAATTGAATCAGAGTATCAAAGTTTGTTCACTCCTCGGGGGGAGGAGGGCTTGTAGGCACAATGAACTCGTCCAAGTCAATCCCGTCAGCAATACGGGTAGCGGCTTCCAGGAAGGTCTCCATGAACGACTGGAACTGGAGCTTCTTCGTGTTCGCAACCTTGAGCGCGGCCAGCCTCTCCTCCTTCACCTCCTTGCAATGCACCTGAACCAGAGACAGCGCAACGTAAGCTCCACCACGGGCGGATGATTGCTATCACTCCTCCACTCGAATGGGGATCTCATTGAGTCGAGTCATCAGAGACTCGAGGTCATTCTCTTGCACCGTCCCTCTCCAGAGTGCGGCGTCGATCCGAGACATCACTGCCTTCAGTCGACCGAGGTAGCCTGTGGCGCTGGTGAGGCGAGACTCCAGTCTCAAGATGTTCATAGCCACTTCGTCCTTGACAAGGGAGTTGGCAGGGTCCAGACCTGGCTCGACCCGCCCAGTCTCCTCCTCGAAGTTGCGATAGAATTATACATAGGCGAAAGCACGATGAATCAGCAGGCAAAGTATGAGTCGGTCGCCTTGATTCAGTCGAGCAAAAGGAACATACCTTCAAGCACGAGGTACCACTTCTTGGTGAGGTCGCCCAGATAAGCCTCCAACTCGTTCTTCTTCTGGAAAAGGCCTCCAAACTTCTCGTCCAGAGCGATGTTGGCCCTCTTCAGTCGAGTCACCTCTTTGTTGGCCGCACCAAGGGAATCCTTCAGCCTAGCAATCTCCTCCTCAAGCTTGCCGACCGAAGCCAGCTTCTGTTCTGCGAGCTCAATTTTCTCCTGCGCCTTCTGTTGCGCTGCCGCCAGGTCACGGTCCTTCTACTCCAGGGATGCCTTCATTTGATATACAAGGGACATTACAAGACAGATGAACATAAGGATACACATGACACGTTTGCTAAAGATCAGTCGACAAGCTATACACTTTAATTACCAGACGCTTCGTCCTGGGATTTCTTCAAATGCTCCCTGGCCAGTTGCAGGTCAAGATTGAGTTGGACCTGCTTCTTCTCAAGATCCGCGAATTTCGCTCCAAACTCGCAAGATTTCTGCATTGACAAAACAAGACAGACTTCTAAGACTACAGCCGAGCCAAATACTCAACAGCAGTCTCGGGGACTACACCTAGTGGGTGCACTGAGAGTGCCCCCACTAGTTCTCACTCGGCCGGATCAGTCCTGCTCGAGCTAAAAGAAACACAGATGCATTTCGTTCTCACACCATGGCTGACTACGATCAGTCGACCACGGTCTCGGGGACTACACCCAGTGGGTGCACTGAGCGTGCCCCCATTGGTTCTCACTCGGCCGGACCAGTCCTGCGCGAGTGAGAAGAGTTCAAAACAAATGAACAAGACAAATTCTAAAGACCACCGCCGACTGACTTCAATCGACCGTTGGCCTTGGGGACTACACCCAGTGGGTGCACTAAGCGTGCCCCCACCGGTCCAAATGACTCAAGACTGATTGGATTACAAGAGCTAAAGCTACAAGAAAAAACACCCAGTGTGTGTAACATCATCTTACGATCAAAGCGGCAGTTTTCAGAGCGAAGATTCCAACAACACAACAAGCCAGTCAGAAAAGACAAACCTGGACATTGGTTCGAAGAGCCGAGCTGGCATTATAGGTAGCCATGCTAGCCTCATACGCCGCCTTTGTCCGCTCCATCATCAATCCCGCCTGACAAAAGGCCTCCTTGGCCGCACTCACGGGGTCCTCCGGGACGTGATGGGTGGTGAAAAGCATGGACGGTGCGGCAGTCGGAGCAGTCACAGGGTCAGTAGCTGGAACAGTCGACGCAGAGGGACGGTCAGTCGACACAGGAACAACAAAGGAGACCGTGGTCCGAGCCACGTCCCCCTATTGCTGAGCCTCAGGGCCAAAGGGTGCCTTCCGACCCCTCCTTCCCGTGCCTCGTCGAGTCACCTCCGCGCGATCCTCCGCGTCATCATCGTCATCAGGAAGCTCAATGACATTGTGTGGCCCTTCAGGAAACAATCAAGAAAAATTCAGTCGACTGAGAATCCAAAATAGCAAAGGACAAAGCATAGTCAAGAATCCACACCTGGGTGGGACGTGGCGGCGTCTGCTTTCTCCTCGTCATCACGACCCTTGTCAACATCCATCGAACTCGCAGAAGCAGCAGCCCTGGAAATTTCACAGAAAGTGAGTCGGCAAAGGCAAATCTGGTCTCCAAAATGGAAGAAAAATGAAGGAGAGTAACACTTACATGGAGGCAATCGGGACGTCTACTTTGATCTTTGGCAAGGCCTTCCGGGGTTTGGAAGCGGCGACCTTGGGCTGCTTTTGCGCTTTCTCAGTCGGATCTGGAGTGGACGTGCGAGTTCGATTCTGCACTTGGGAGCTGGAAGGGCCCGCCCTGGTACGCGCGGCCTCTGGGTCGTGCTTCTCCTTGGAGAGCTTCTCGACGCGGGGAGGTGACTCGACCTCCTCGCTGCTGCTGGAGTCCTCGCTCTCCTCCTCAGTCTCCTCGCCAGACTTCCAGTCGGAAGCTTCGCCTACGCCCTCTGCCCCTCCTAGACCTACTCGCCGTTGGGCACCGAATACATCTCGGTATAGATCTGCGGAAAGGAAGAATAATCATACGCCAGTCAGATTCATCAAACGTCTGCAAACAAGAAACATAAAATCCACTTGGGGACTGAAGCCAAACCTTGTCTGGTTGGTGGTCTACGTCAAACGGGCGAACCCTTCCGGTCCCCCGAGACGTGTCATCGACGCCCGAGTACATCCACATCGAATGGTCCCGAGCTTGGAGAGGCTAGATCCTCCTCTTGAGGAACACCTCGAGCAGGTCCACCCCAGTGACCCCGTCGCAGACCAGCTGAACCACCCACTCCACCAACATGTCCACCTCTACTTTCTCATCCCGACTCACAAGCAACGTCGATGGTTGGCCGACTCGATCTTAAGAAAATGGAGGGAGTCCGGTCAACTGACCGGGAGTCGGGACGTCCTTGCAATAAAACCAAGTCGACTGCCATCCCCGGACCGACTCAGGAAGGACCCTGCCAGGGTAAGTGATCCAACCCCTAGTCTGGATGCCCAATCCAGCGCACATCTGGATAACATGCGTCCTCTCGTCACTCGGATTCGCTTTCTTGACGGTTTGGGAGCGGCAAGTGAAGATATGCTTAAACAGGCCCCAGTGTGGTCGACACCCGAGGAAGTTCTCGCACATCGAAACGAATGCGGCCAAGTATGTGATGGTGTTAGGAGTGAAATGGTGCAACTGGGCGCCGTAAAAATCCAGAAAACCGCGGAATAAAGGGTGCGGGGGCAAAGAAAAACCTCGGTCGATGTGGGTCGCGAGGAGAACACACTCGCCCTCCTGCGGCTGGGGCTCGAGCTCGTCCTCCGGCAGCCGCCAGGAGTCGCGGACGATCAGGCCCTCCTCCACCAGCTCCTCCATGTCCTCCGGCGTCATCGTGGACCTGATCTAGTCCACCTGGATCCAGCCAGGCGGGAGCCCAGACCTCGACGACGACCCTCCTCGGTTGGATCTCTTCCCCTTCCCCATCGCCGTCGCCTTCTTCGAGCGCTCCAGAGCCGCCATCCTGTCCTTGCCCATGGAGGGCGAGCCGATGCAGACCGAGCGGCAGAAAGCAAAGAGGAGGGGTGCGGCGAAGGAGAGGAGGAGGAAGAGGCAAAGATTGGGCGCACAGTGCCTCCGCCTCGGCCGCGGCGCATATTTATAGCGCGGCGGTCGAGTGACTGACTGGTGGCCCCAAGCTATCCCGTCAAATCCCGCAACAGGCGCGCACCCGATACGTGGCGAAAAAGGCGGTGTGGAGATCGAGGCGCCCCGAGCGTATCCGATCTGATTGCTGCGGCACGACCCGTCCCGCGCGCTTCCCCAAATTTCAAAGCCTGCAAAATTCGGAGGCCAGAGAATGGCCAATCTCGCCGAAAACTGCGCACCACGCCGATGCTCGGAGCTGCGCACAAAGTTCACTCGACGGTCAACACAAACAAGTACACTTGGTAGTTCTTGAATCAATTAAGGCGATCAAGTCAAGGTTGAAGAGTCAGCCTGGTCCATGAACTCAAAGAAGATCCCCCAGGGGCATCAAACCTGAGCCAAGGCCAACTTCACCACTCTCCTCCACTCGAACCTCAATCCATTCGGGGGCTACTGATGATGTTACAGGCCTAGGGTAGGGTCACGGGCCTGACCCAGATACCCCACCGAAGGTCACTACCCGAGAGGCTCAAGAGATAACTCGAAGACAGCAGGAACGGTCGACTGTTACGGCCCAAGAGGACATTTCACTCGCCCGTATACCCTCTCTTAGACGAGACAACTCCACTCGACCATTCAAGGACACTCGACTCCCGAAGGTCAAAGGTCCCTTAGGACAGCAACGGTCCTACATTCATTCTGTGACAATGAATGCCTCTATCACTCTTTATTGTAGGCGTTATCAGTGACGCCCTGCCTTTATGTACATTGAACCCTTTGTAACGTGGGGATGGTTGGGGTCCTGGCGCACTCTATATAAGCCACCCCCTCCTCCAGTACAAGGGTTCGCACCCGTGTAACTCAAACACACATATACATTCCAGTCGACCGCCTCCGGGCACCGAGACGTAGGGCTTTTACTTCTTCTGAGAAGGGCCTGAACTCGTAAAACACCTTGTGTACAACCTCGCCGTAGCTAGGAACTTGCCTCCTCCTACGTACCCCCTACTCATACTGTCAGACTTAGAACCATGACAACCGACTTCCATCGAAAGAGTACTGTACGTGGAGAGGCTTACAGCTGGGTCCACTACCGCAGGTGGGTCCACGGCCACAGCCCAGTTTTTTTGTGATTCGCCAAGTAAGTCGCTTTGTCAGGTCTGTTGGGCTGCAAATCTTTCAAGATGAGGAGAGCTTCATTCGGCTAGTCGAGAAAATGGCCTATCAGTAATGAGAAATGGGTTGTACATTTTTAAAACACATCAAACCGGCAATTAGTTTCAAATTTCTCTTTTTTTCATTTCTAGATTTTAAATTGCATTGATTTTTATGCGTGGACAATTTGTTGGATTTTATATTGATATACATTTATTTTTAAAATCAGTTTGAATGTGACTCGAAATTTCTGGATTAAAAACAGTTCGGACCGCAACGAAATATGGAAAATTTCGTATAATTTTTTAACCGTGGCCACAATATGGGATGTAATGCTAACAAAAAGAATATGGGCTCCAAAAAAACCTTAAGAATTAGCAAATGGGCTGTAAATTATTAGAAATAATGGCAGATGGGTTGTATGATGTTTTCCACAGATTTGAGGCTTTCCTAAAAAAAGGTTGACGCACAAGCAGTGACTGTTGGTTGTCCATCCAATGGCCGTCGTGCTTCTTCAATCTCTGCTCTTCCTGCTCCAGCCGCTTAAACAAGCGCTGACGGGACTGCCTGCTCCCTCCTCCCCGCGGCCGGCCATGCTACCGCGCAGGCCTCACCGCCACACCGTACTCCCATCGCTGGCCTAGCCATCCCTCTACTCACCCACACCAGCTGTTATTCTCCGGCGACGGCAGACGAACCAGTAAACCCTCATACAGTCGTACTCCCCTCCCCGTGGGAAACAACTGCTGAGTCTTCCCTGCCTCCATGTTGTTCCCTTCCAAGGCCTCGCCGTCGTCCACCGCCTTGGTGCTCTCGGCGTGGCGTGGTCAATGTGCTCAAGGAATGACTTCCATCGGAAGAGTACTGTATGTGGAGAGGCTGACAGCTGGGTCCACGGCAGCTGCAAGGAAGTACCTCCTTATTACGCGGAAAATAATTATTCCTCCACCTGACAGCAGGGACCCATCGGATTGGCCACCGTATTTGGCGAAAAAATGTTCCCCTGACTACTGGGACCCACCGGACGGGCCACCGTATTTCGCAAAAAGATGTTCCCCCCGCTGTCAGCTCGAACCCACCGGAAGTGCCTCCTTATTACACACAAACAAATGAATACTCCCGCTGCTAGTTGGGACCCACCTTGGTGGGTGGCTAACTTCTGGGCCTACTAAGCTGACGGGGACGGAGTGCTTTGTCAACTTAGTCAATATGAACGATTCTAGCACCAGTGACCGTACGATGTCCATCCAACGGCCAAAGTCTTCTTCAACCTCTGGTCTTCTTGCTCCAGCCGCCCAAAGCAACGCCGGTCGTGCCGCATGCTCCTGCCTCCCGTGGCCGGCTGTGCTGCCGCGAAGGCCTTACTGCCCCCTACTATTCCCACCTCTAACCAGGCCATGCGGCGACGGCAGCCTCACTCCGTAGCCGAACCAGTGAACCCTCGTACTCCTCTCCACGCGGGCTTCCACTGCCACGTCTTCCCCGGCTCCGCGTCATCCCCTTCCTAGGCCTCGCCGTCCTCCATCGCCCTAGTGCTCTCGGCGCAGCGTGGTCAACGTGATCAAGGAACGACTTCCATCAGAAGAGTACTGTACGTGGAGAGGCTGACAGCTGGGTCCATGGCCGCAGCAAGGAAGTGCCTCCTTATTACGCGCAAAATCATTATTCCTCCACCTGACAGCGGGGACCCACCGGACGGGCCACGGTATTTCACGAAAAAATGTTTCCCCCTGACTGCTGGGACCCACCAGCTACATCTTCGCATGCAAGGAAGTGCGTCCGGGAAAAAAAATGATCCGCCCCCTGACTGCTGGGACCCACCAGCTACATCTTTGCACGCAAGGAAGTGCCTCACAGTCGGGACCTGATACGTCTCCAACGTATCTATAATTTTTTATTGTTCCATGCTATTATATTATCCTTCTAGGATGTTTAATGGGCTTTGTCATACACTTTTATATGATTTTTGGGACTAACCTATTAACCTAGAGCCCAGTGCCAGTTTCTGTTTTTCCTTATTTTTGAGTTTTACAGAAAAGAAGTATCTAACGGAGTCCAATTGACGTGCCAATTTTTTGATGATTTTTTCTGGACCAAAAGAAGCCCCCGAAGTAAAAGAGTTGGGCCAGGAGAGCCACGGGCTGCCCACGAGGGTGGGGGCACGCCCTAGGCAGGTGGTGGCGCCCCCTATCTCGTGGGCACCCCGAAGACCCCCCCCCCTGACGTGGGACCTACGCCAAAAAATCCTATAAATAATGAAACCTTCGAAAATTAACCTAGATCGGGAGTTCCGCCGCCGAAAGCCTCTGTAGCCACCAAAAACCAATCTAGACCCCGTTCCGGCACCCTGCCGGAGGGGGAACCCTCACCGGTGGCCATCTTCATCATCCCGGCGCTGTCCATGACGAGGAGGGAGTAGTCCATCCTCGGGGCTGACGGTATGTACCAGTAGCTATGTGTTTGATCTCTCTCTCTCCTATTCTTGAGATGGCACGATCTTGATGTATCGCAAGCTTTGCTATTTTAGTTGGATCTTATGATGCTTCTCCCCCTCTACTCTCTTGTAATGGATTGAGTTTTCCCTTTGAAGTTATCTTATCGGATTGAGTCTTCAAGGATTTGAGAACACTTGATGTATGTCTTGCACGTGCTTATCTGTGGTGACAATGGGATCATGTGATCTACTCGATGTATGTTTTGGTGAACAACTTGCGGGTTCCGCGACCTTGGGAACCTATGCATAGGGGTTAGCACACGTTTTCGTATTGACTTTCCGGTAGAAACTTTGGGGCACTCTTTGAAGTTCTATGTTTTGGTTGAATAGATGATTCTAAGAATGTGTGATGCATATCGTATAATCATGCCCACGGATACTTGAGGTGACAATGGAGTATCTAGGTGACATTAGGGTTTTGGTTGATTTGTATCTTAAGGTGTTATTCTAGTACGAACTCTATGATAGATTGAACATTACTACGGACTCTTAAATAGATCGATCAGAAAGAATAACTTTGAGGTGGTTTCGTACCCTACCATAATCTCTTCGTTTGTTCTCCGCTATTAGTGACTTTGGAGTGACTCTTTGTTGCATGTTGAGGGCTAGTAATATGATCCAATTATGTTATCCTTGTTGAGAGAACTTGCACTAGTGAAAGTATGAAGCCTAGGCCTTGTCTACTATCATTGCAACACCGTTTATGCTCACTTTTACCACTTTCTACCTTGCTGTTTTTATATTTTCTTATTACCAAAACCTGTATCTACCATTCATATTGCACTTGTATCACCATCTCTTCCCGAACTAGTGCACCTATACAATTTACCATTGTATTGGGTGTGTTGGGGACACAAGAGACTCTTTGTTATTTGGTTTCAGGGTTGTTTGAGAGAGACCATCTTCATCCTACGCCTCCCATGGATTGATAAACCTTAGGTCATCCGCTTGAGGGAAATTTGCTACTGTCCTACAAACCTCTGCACTTGGAGGCCCAACAACGTCTATAAGAAGAAGGTTGTGTAGTAGACATTAAGCTCTTTTCTGGCGCCGTTGCCGGGGAGGCGAGGAAAGCGGCACTAACACCCCGTCAACTAAGCTCTTTTCTGGCGCCGTTGCCACGGAGGTTAGTGCTTGAAGGTATATCTTTAGATCTTGCAATCGAATCTTTTTGTTTCTTGTTTTATCACTAGTTTAGTTTATAAAAGAAAACTACCAAAAAAATTGGAATTAGCGTTACCTCATATGCTTCATCGTTTTAATATCTTTCATGAAAATGATGGGAAGGAAAATTGTGCTCAAGTACTAGAAGAAGAATTACATAGAATGCTTGGCATAAAATATGTGCATGATGAGCATGATTGCAATGTTGTTAGTATGAATTCTTTGAATACCCATGATGCTAATGATATGCAAAGCCACAAGCTTGGGGAAGCTATGTTTGATGAAGATGATATTTTTAGTCCCCCAAGTTTTGATGTGCAAATTTATTATGATGAAAGCATGCCTCCTATTTATGATGATTATATTGATGAAAGTGGATTTGGAGAGGTCATGACTTTATTTAGTGATGAATCCACTATTTCGGAAGGGGTTCCAATTGATTATGAGAACAAAGTTGCTATCTATGATGATTATTGTGATGACACATATGCTATAAAGAATAAAGATAACCATGAAACTTGTTATCATGATTTTAATTTTCAATTGGATTATGCTTCACATGATAGTTATTTTGTTGAATTTGCTCCTCCCACTACTATGAATGAGAAGAATTTTGCTTATGTGGAGAGTAATAAAATTTATATGCTTGGGGATCATGAAAAGAATGCTTTATGTGCTGGTTATATTGTTGAATTCATTCATGATGCCTCTGAAAATTATTATGAGAGAGGATCATATGCTTCTACATATTGAAATAATATCAAGTATCCTCTCTATGTGCTTAAAGTTTTGAAGCTATGCTTGTTTTCCTTTCCTAGGCTAGTTGATTATTGTTCCCATAAGTTGTTTGCTCACAAAATCCCTATGCATAGGAAGTGGGTTAGACTTAAATGTGCTAGCCATATTCTTCATGATGCTCCCCTTATGTTTCAATTCTTATCTTTTATGCGAGCATCATTGAAATCATCATGCCTAGCTAGGGGCGTTAAACGATAGCGCTTGTTGGGAGGCAACCCAACTTTATTTTGTTTTCTTTGCTTTTTCTTCTGTTTAGGAATAAATATTGCATCTAGCTTCTGTTTAGATGTGGTTTTGTATTTTAATTAGTGTTTGTGCCAAGTAGAACCTTTGGGAAGACTTGTGTGAAGTTTATATGATCTTGCTGTGAAAAACAGAATCGTTAGCGCTCGCTAGAATGGTCATCAGATTTTACTGGAGCGTGCTATTTAGTTGATTCTTTTTGCATATGATTAATAGACAAATTCCTCACGTTTACCAATTTAGTTTGAATTTTTTGGAGTTACAGAAGTATGTGAAACCTGCAGATTACTACAGACTATTCTGTTTTTCGTGTGTTGTTTGCTTATTTCAATGCATCTATGAGTAGTATTGGGAAGTATGAATCATAGAGAAGTTGGAATACAGTAGGTTTAACACCAATATAAACAAAGAATGTGTTCATTGCAGTACCTTTGAGTAGTGGTTTGCTTTCTTATACTAACGGAGCTCACAAGATTTTTGTCTAAGTTTTGTGTTGTGAAGTTTTCAAGTTTTGAGTATTGCTTTGATGGACTATGGAACAAAGAGTGGCAAGAGCCTAAGCTTGGGGATGACCAAGGCACCCCAAGGTAAAATTAAAGGACAACCAAAAGCCTAAGCTTGGGGATGCCCCGGGAAGGCATCCCCTCTTTCGTCTTCATCTATCGGTAACTATACTCGGAGCTATATTTTTATTCACCACGTGATATGTGTTTTGCTTGGAGCGTCAATTTATTTTAGTTTGTTTTGCTTGATGTTTGAATAATATCCCAAGATCTGAATTTATCAAATGTTAGAGAGTCTTCACATAGTTACATAATTATTCAACAACTCATTGATCTTCACTTATATCTTTCGGAGTAGTTTGTCATTGCTCTAGTGCTTCACTTATATCTTTTAGAGCACGGTGGTGGTTTAATTTTATAGAAATTGTTGATCTCTCATGATTCACTTATATCTATTTGAGAGTCTATTAAAACAGCATGGTAATGTGTTTAGGCTATAAAACTAGTCTTCACATGATAGACATCCAATATCAATGTAGTAAAATCTTTCACACTAAGTGCATTGAATATGATGAGAAGTTGGATGCTTGATAAATGTTTTGAGATATGAGGATAGTGATATTAGAGTCATGCTAGTGGAGTTATTATGAAATTGAGAAATACTTGTGTTATGGTTAGTGATTCCCGTAGCATGCACGTATGGTGAACCGCTATGTGACGAAGTTAGAGCATGAGGTATTTGTAAAGTGTCAACCTTTGTGTGGAGGTCGGGGGCGCGCGATGGTTAACTCCTACCAACCTCCCCCCTAGGAGCATGCGTTGATTGCTTTGTTTTGATGACTCGTAAATTTTTGCAATAAGTATATGTGTTCTTATGACTAATGTTGAGTCCATGGATTATACGCACTCTCACCCTTCCACCATTGCTAGCCTCTCTTGTACTACGCAACTTTCGCCGGTACCATACACCCACTATATATCCTTCCTCAAAACAGCCACCATATATCTTCCTCAAAACAGCCACCATACCTACCTATCATGGCATTTCCATAGCCATTCCGAGATATATTGACATTTAACTTTCCACCGTTCCGTTCATATGACACGCTTCATATTGTCATATTGCCATGCATGATCATGTAGTTGACATCGTATTTGTGGCAAAGCCACCATGCATAATTTTTCATACATGTCACTCTTGATTCATTACACATCCCGGTACACCACTGGAGGCATTCATATAGAGTCATACTTTGTTCTAGTATCGAGTTGTAAATCAATATAAGTGTGATGATCTTCATTATTAGAGCATTGTCCCGTGTGAGGAAAAAAAAGATAAATGCCAAATAAAAAAGAGATGGCCCAAAAAAATATAGAGAGGGGCTAAATAAAAAAAAGAGGAAGCCCCTCCAAAAAAATGAGAGAAAAGAGAGAAGGGACAATTGCTACTATCCTTTTCCACACTTGTGCTTCAAAGTAGCACCATGTTATTCATGATAGAGAGTCTCATGTTTAGTCACTTTCATATACTAGTGGGAATTTTCATTATAGAACTTGGCTTGTATATTCCAATGATGGGCTTCCTCAAATGCCCTAGGTCTTCGTGAGCAAGCAAGTTGGATGCACATCCACTAGTTTCTTTTGTTGAGCTTTCATACATATTTAGCTCTAGTGCATCCGTTGCATGGCAATCCCTACTTACTCACATTGATATCTATTGATGGGCATCTCCATAGCCCGTTGATACGCCTAGTCGATGTGAGACTATCTCCCTCCTTTTTGTCTTCTCCACAACCACCTCTCTATTCCACCCATAGTGCTATGTCCATGGCTCACGCTCATGTATTGCGTGAAAGTTGAAAGGTTTGAAAGAATAGAGTATGAAAATAAGTGCTTGGCTGAAATCGGGGTTGTGCATGATATGAATACTTTGTGTGATGAAGAGGGAGCATAGCTAGACTATATGATTTTGTAGGGATAACTTTCTTTAGCCATAGTATTTTGAGAAGACATGATTGCTTTGCTAGTATGCTTGAAGTATTATTATTTCTTATGTCAATATAAACTGTTATCTTGAATCTTTCAGATCTGAACATTCATGCGAAAATTAAGAGAATTACATTGAAAATTATGTTAGGTAGCATTCCACATCAAAAAATTTGTTTTATCATTTACCTACTGGAGGACGAGCAGGAATTAAGCTTGGGGATGCTGATATGTCTCCAACGTATCTATAATTTTTTATTGTTCCATGCTATTATATTATCCTTCTAGGATGTTTAATGGGCTTTGTCATACACTTCTATATGATTTTTGGGACTAACCTATTAACCTAGAGCCCAGTGCTAGTTTCTTTTTTTCCTTGTTTTTGAGTTTTACCGAAAAGGAATATCAAACGGAGTCCAATTGACGTGCCATTTTTGATGATTTTTTCTGGACCAAAAGAAGCCCTCGAAGTAAAAGAGTTGGGCCAGGAGAGCCACGGGCTGCCCACGAGGGTGGGGGGCGCGCCTTGGGCAGGTGGTGGCACCCCCCTATCTCGTGGACAGCCCAGAGACCCCCCTGACGTGGGACCTACGCCAACAAATCCTATAAATACTGAAATCTTCGGAAATTAACCTAGATCGGGAGTTCCGCTGCCGAAAGCCTTTGTAGGCACCGAAAACCAATCTAGACCCCGTTCCGACACCCTGCCGGAGGGGGGAACCCTCACCGGTGGCCATCTTCATCATCCCGGCGCTCTCCATGACGAGGAGGGAGTAGTCCATCCTCGGGGCTGATGGTATGTACCAGTAGCTATGTGTTTGATCTCTCTCTCTCTCTCATGTTCTTGAGATGGCACTATCTTGATGTATCGCGAGCTTTGCTATTTTAGTTGGATCTTATGATGCTTCTCCCCCTCTACTCTCTTGTAATGGATTGAGTTTTCCCTTTGAAGTTATCTTATCGGATTGAGTCTTTAAGGATTTGAGAACACTTGATGTATGTCTTGCACGTGCTTATCTATAGTGACAATGGGATATCATGTGATCTACTTGATGTATGTTTTGGTGATCAACTTGCGGGTTCCGTGACCTTGGGAACCTATGCATAGGGGTTGGCACGCGTTTTCGTCTTGACTTTCCGGTAGAAACTTTGGGGCACTCTTTCAAGTTCTATGTGTTGGTTGAATAGATGATTATGAGATTGTGTGATGCATATCATATAATCATGCCCACGGATACTTGAGGTGACAATGGAGTATCTAGGTGACATTAGGGTTTTGGTTGATTTGTATCTTAAGGTGTTATTCTAGTACGAACTCTATGATAGATTGAACATTTCTACGGACTCTTAAATAGATCGATCAGAAAGAATAACTTTGAGGTGGTTTCGTACCCTACCATAATCTCTTCGTTTGTTCTCCGCTATTAGTGACTTTGGAGTGACTCTTTGTTGCATGTTGAGGGCTAGTAATATGATCCAATTATGTTATCCTTGTTGAGAGAACTTGCACTAGTGAAAGTATGAAGCCTAGGCCTTGTCTACTATCATTGCAACACCGTTTATGCTCACTTTTACCACTTGCTACCTTGCTGTTTTTATATTTTCTTATTACCAAAACCTATATATACCATCCATATTGCACTTGTATCACCATCTCTTCGCCGAACTAGTGCACCTATACAATTTACCATTGTATTGGGTGTGTTGTTGACACAAGAGACTCTTTGTTATTTGGTTGCAGGGTTGTTTGAGAGAGACCGTCTTCATCCTACGCCTCCCACGAATTGATAAACCTTAGGTCATCCACTTGAGGGAAATTTTCTACTGTCCTACAAACCTCTGCACTTGGAGGCCCAACAACGTCTACAAGAAGAAGGTTGTGTAGTAGACATCGGGACCCACCTGGTCGAAGCGTACTTAGTGTTGTCATTCTGGTCGCGAACGTGTACGTACATACTGGTCGATTTAGAGGCGCGCACGTGTTGTAGTAGAGGCGCGCACGTAGCATGTACACGTATGTCCAGCGGCCAGTGTGCAAGAAAGAAAATACAGCCACGTACGTACATACGGGCATGGTCTCGAACGCCTACTCGCGCATACGTACGGCCAGGGCTCATGTACATGGCTGGGTCGGAACGGAGAAACTGCGTCGTCGTCGTGTTCATGGGGAGGCAACAGAATGCGTCGTGTTCATCTGGAGGCAACGGAATGCGTGGGAGCCAACCGGCTTGGACGAAATAACCGACGGAAACGAGGCCTAGCGTACCCCAGAACGGAGGAAACTTCCTTGTGTTCGACCGGCCATGGTCAAAACGGGATCCTGTTCATCGGGAGGGGTCTAGCGTATCGCAAAACGGAGGAAACGGACCTCCTACGGTCGAAACGGGGGTCCTGTTGATCGGGAGGGGTGCGGCGTACCGCAAAACGGAGGAAAAGGACTTGTGTTGGAGCACTACGGTCAAAACAGGGGTCCTGTTCATCGGGTGGGGTGTGGCGTACCGCAAAACGGGACTCCACGGGATACTGTTCATCTCCACCGTCGACCCCCTCCAACCTCCATGGGCTACTATTCATCCACCGTCGACCTCCTCCAGCCTCCACCTGCGACTGTTCATCCACGGGCTCTTGTTCATCCAGCCTCCACCACGCGCTACTCCACCAGCTATTGTTCAACCAGCCCTCTCCACGGGCTCCTGTTCAACCACCCCTCCACGGGCTATTGTTCATCCAGCCCTCCACCGTCTACTGTTCATCCTGCCCTCCACGGGGTGGTCCTATGCATCCAGCCCTCCACGGGGTCCTGTTCATCCAGCCCCAACCGGCTCGATCGATCGGGGTCCTGTTCATCCAGAGGCAACACCACGGGGTCCTGTTCATCCACCCCCACCGAGAACTGTTCTTCCAAACCCCCCCAGCAAAGCTCACTGTTCATCCAGAGGCAGCATCGATCGGCTTCAGTTAGCAGGAGTAGCAAAGGAATCGCTCGATCGGGTTCAGTTAATAGCCATCGATCGATCGCTCGGGTTCAGTAACGTGTAGCCTGCAGCGCAATCGCTCGGGTTCAGTTAGAGCCCAACGCCTCGCTCGGGTTCAGTTAGAGCGCAATGCCTCGCAGCCACGCGCGTGCGTGTACGAGAGAAACGCACATCGCTCGGCCATGACCACCTACCTTAACCGGGAACACCCCGATATTTTCCTCGCCCTCGCTTCTACCATGGTTTTTTCCGTCATGGATGGCCCAAAGAATGTCATGTAGCTGTGTCTCCGGCCCGCCCAGGACGAAAAGCCCATTTTCTGTCATGATTTTTTGTCATAGAAGTAGGACCCCACCACATCTATGATGATAGCGGGTTTTGTCACAATTATCGTCATAGAAGTGTAATAGTATGACAGAAAAAATTATGTTCGGCCCAAAGTGTCACGGATGTGTCTTTTTTTGTAGTGCGCGGAGCCCACGGCGGTGTCACCACCAGAGCCTTTGGCAGGCTAAGACCACCTTTTGTCAGGATAGCTTGTACTAGATGTCCCCCTTCAAATTTGGCCGTTGTGGGATCCCTTCCCGCTCAATATTTGGGAAGAGGACTCGGACCACTATAAATAGGACTAGCCACCAACATTGGGATCATCTCATCTGGAGCTGATCGGATAGAAGGCCACACACCATATGCTTACCCGAGCACATGAACCCCTCTCCTTAGGAGGCAGTTCATCCATGTACTAGTTCTTCATCAGCCTACAAGGCAATCCACCACACCACACTGGATTAGGGTATTACACCACAACGGTGGCCCGAACCAGTATAAACTTCATGTCCCTTATTCTACGGATCTGGCGAGCTAGGCCTAGGGTTGTTGAGTAGACGAGCTAGGGCAGAAGGAGAGATCTTCATGCGCACCCCAGAGTTCGAACCTTGAGGGTTTTGCCGGAACCCGAGATCCGACATCGTCAACCTTCCCACATCACCAATTCCATGATGCTCATCGTCGTGCGTGCGTAATTCCATCATAGGCTTGCTCGACGGTGATGGGTTGGATGAGATTTACCATGTAATCGAGTTAGTTTTGTTAGGGTTTGATCCCTAGTATCCATTATGTTCCAAGATTGATGTCGCTATGACTTTGCCATGCTTAATGCTTGTCACTAGGGCCCAAGTGCCATGATTTCAGATCTGAACCTATTATGTGTTCATGAATATATGTGAGTTCTTGATCCTATCTTGCAAGTCAATAGTCACCTAATATGTGTTATGATCCGGCAACCCCGAAGTGACAATAATCGGGACCACTCTCGGTGATGACCGTAGTTTGAGGAGTTCATGTATTCACTAAGTGTTAATGCTTTGGTCCGGTACTCTATTAAAAGGAGGCCTTAATATCCCTTAGTTTCCAATAGGACCCCGCTGCCACGGGAGGGTAGGACAAAAGATGGCATGCAAGTTCTTTTCCATAAGCACGTATGACTATATTCAGAATACATGCCTACATTACATTGATGAATTGGGGCTAGTTCTATGTCACCCTAGGTTATAACTATTACATGAGGAATTGCATCCGACATAATTATCCATCACTGATCCAATGCCTATGAGCTTTTCACATATTGATCTTTGCTTAGTTACTTTTCCGTTGCCACTGTTACGATTGCTACAAAACTGCTACTGTTACTTTTGCCACCGTTGCCATTACTTCCGTACTACTTTGCTACTAAATAATTTGTTGCAGATATTAAGTCTTTCAGGTGTTGTTGAATAGACAACTCAACTGCTAATATTTGAGAATATTCTTTGGCTCCCCTTGTGTCGAATCAATAAATTTGGGTCGAATACTCTACCTTTGAAAACTGTTGCGATCCCCTATACTTGTGGGTTATCAAGACTATTTTCTGGCGGCGTTGCCGGGGAGCATAGTTATATTCTTTGAGTCACTTGGGATTTATATCCATTGATCACTATGAAGAACTTGAGAGATGAAAAAACCAAGATCTTTCCCTCAACTACGAGGGGAGGTAAGGAACTGACATCTAGCTCTGCACTTGATTCACCTTCTGTTATGAGTAAATTGGCGACACCTACACATGCTATTGAATTTGATATGTCACATGTTCTTGATGATGCCACTTCTGCTATGCATAAAACTTATGATGAAACTACTTCTATGTTTGATAATACTGTGCCACTAATTGAATTTCTTGATGATCAACTTGCTAGGCCTAGAGAGAATGAAATTATTGAAACTGATAATATTGATGAAAGTGATGATGAAGATTCTCCCCCTAGATATGAATTGCCTGTTGTGCCTGAGGGTTATGTTATGGATGAAGAAACTGCTAGAGATGTTTTAGCTTGCAAAGATAGATGTGATCTTAAGAAACTTTTAGCCAATCTGAAAGAAAAGTCTTTGAATGCTAGAATGAAATATGACCCTGCTTTTGCTACTTCACCTATCTGTATTTCTGATAAGGATTATGATTTCTCTGTCAATCCTGAGTTAATTACTTTGGTTGAATCTGATCCTTTCAATGGCTATGAATCTAAAATTGTTGTGGCACATCTTACTAAGCTGAATGATATAGCCACCCTATTCAGCAATGAGGAAAACATTCGTTACTATTATATCCTTAAGCTATTTCCGCTCTCGTTAAAGGGTAATGCTAAAACATGGTTTAATTCTCTTGATCCTGGCTGTGTGCGTAGTCCCTAGGACATGATTTATTACTTCTCTGCGAAATATTTCCCCGCTCATAAGAAACAAGTTGCCGTAAGGGAAATGTATAATTTTGTGCAAACTGAAGAAGAGAGTCTCCCACAAGCTTGGGGGAGGCTTCTCCAATTACTTAAAGCTTTGCGTGATCATCCTCTTAAGAAAAATTAAATACTTGATATCTTTTATAATGGACTAACTGATGCTTCTAGAGACCATCTGGATAGTTGTGCTGGTTGTGTTTTCAGGGAAAGAACTATTGATCAAGCTGAATTGCTATTGAATAATATGTTGTGTAATGAAAATAATTGGACACTTCCTAAACCAACTCCTAAGCCAGCTCCAAAGAAAAGGGGTATTCTATTTCTCAGTCCTAAAGATATGCAAGAGGCAAAGAAATCTATGGAAGAAAAAGGTATTGAAGCTGAAGATGTTAAGAATTTACCACCTATTGAAGAAATACAAGGTCTTGATAACCCGACACGGGTAGTAAAGGTAAATTCTCTGTATATATTTCATGAAGGTGATATTCCTTGTTATAAGTCTGCTAGCCAATGTTTAGATGAGTTTGACAATTTTATTGTTAAACAAGAAAACTTCAATGCTTATGTTGGTAGACAACTGAAACGTAATGCTTATATGATTGAACACTTGAGTGATTATATGTCAAGAGTTAAAGGAGAACTTAAACTCATTAGTAAACATGCTTATATGGTTACCACTCAGGTAGAACAAGTGCTTAAAGCATAAAATGATTTGCTCAATGAATTAAATAGTAAGAAAAATGATAATGTTGTTAGAGTTATGACTAGAGTGGGTAGAATGACTCAGGAACCTTTGTGTCCTGAGGGCCACCCTAAGAGAATTGAGAAATATTCTCACAGAACTAATGTTGATGCACCTAGTTCTTCTAAGAAGAAGAAATAGAAAAATGATAGGACTTTACATGCTTCTAGTGAACCTGTTGTTGACACACCTAAGATTCCCAATGATATTTCTATTTATGATACTGAAACACAATCTGGTAATGAACATGAACCTAGTGATAATGTTAATAATGATGTTCATGATGATGCTCAACCTAGAAATAACGATGATGTAGAGATAGAACCTGTTGTTGATCTTGATAACCCACAATCAAACAATCAACATTATGATAAAAGAGACTTTGTTTCTAGGAAGCACGGTAAAGAAAGAGAACCATGGGTTCAGAAACCCATGCCTTTTCCTCCTAAACCATCCAAGAAAAAGGATGATGAGGATTTTGGGTGCTTTGCAGAAATGATTAGACCTATCTTTTTGCGTATGCGTTTGACTGATATGCTTAAAACAAATCCTTATGCTAAGTATATGAAAGATATTGTGATGAATAAAAGAAAGATACCGGAAGTTGAAATCTCCACCATGTTTGCCAATTGTACTTTTAAAGGTGGAATATCAAAGAAACTAGGAGATCCAGGAGTACCAACTATACCTTGCTCCATTAAAAGAAACTATGTTAAAACTGCTTTATGTGATCTTGGAGCCGGTGTTAGTGTTATGCGTCTCTCTTTATAACGTAGACTTGATTTCAATAAGTTTACACCTACTAAAATATCTTTGCAAATGGCCGATAAATCAACTGCTATACCTATCGGTATTTGTGAGGATGTGCCTGTTGTGGTTGCAAACGTTACTATTTTAACGAACTTTGTTATTCTTGGTATTCCCGAGGATGATAGTATGTCGATTATCCTTGGTAGACCCTTTTTGAATACTGCAGGGGCTGTTATTGATTGCAACAAAGGCAATGTCACTTTTCATGTTAATGGTAATGAGCATACGGTACACTTTCCGAGGAAACAACCTCAAGTCCACAGTATCAACTCTATTTGAAAATTTTCAATGATTGCTATTGCAGGTTTTGAATTTCCTCTTACTATTGTCAAGAAGAAATATGATATTCTTATTGTTGGGGATATACATATCCCCATTGAGGTAACCTAGTGTTATTCAAAAATTCTCCAGTTTCATGTTATACGGAAAGAGTTTGTTAACAAGACTTGATCAACCTTGTTAATGGATTCCTTTTTATGAGCATGAGATTGATGAATTTAGAAAGCACAACTCTCTGTACCCTCCTTTTACTTTCTGTTATTTAGATTTTAAAAAGCAAAAATAGTATTTTCTGTCTGTTTTCTGAATTATCCTTACAATAAAAAATACCCCGAAAATAAAAGTTCTCCAAATGCCCCGAAAATGAAATATGATTTTATCTAGAATATTTAAGAATATCTGGCACCGAGAAAACAGCCCTGGGAGCCACCACCTGGACTCGAGGGTACAGGGCACGCCCCTGCCTCATGGGCCCCACGTGGCCCCCCTCCACTTATTCCAGCACCCATACACTTCATCTTCCTCCAGAAAAAATCCTCCCATAGCTCAAACCCGTGTTCTAGCTCATCTTGCTGTCATTTTTGATCTCCTTGCTCAAAGCTCCATTCACAAACTGTTTGGGGAGATTGTTCTTCGGTATGTGACTCCTCCAATGGTCCAACTGGTTTTTGTTCTAGTTCTTTATTTATTGCAAATTTTTGCTGCTAAGGTGACCCTGTTCTTGAGCTTGCATGTCAAATTTATGTGGTCCCAAGTAGTTCTAATGCATGATATAGTCTATAGGCACTTGTGGGAGTAGTTGCTATCAATCTTGTTATGTTTGGTTCACTTTTATTGTGAGTCACTAAAAAATTCCAGAAATATTTTAGAGGAAGAAAAGGATGAGGAGATTATTGAGAGGATCTTCGAGCCAAAGCTCAAAGGATAAGAAGAAGGAGGAGAATAAAAAGCCCAAATACAATCTTTCTCGCACTGCGGAAGTTAGACCGTGTGAATGGCCTTGTGATGAGTTCTTGAGAGCCACCAGGATTTATAAAGACTTTTATTACTTGGCTGAGAATGCAGGCCTCACCAACTTCCTCCACGAGCAGCGTGAACAGTATCTCTTACTCACTAATATTTTCGTGCAAAATTTCTATTTCCATGCTAAGAAATCACCACCTTCAGTGGAGTTTCACTTATATGATGAGGTTAGGGAGATGTCACTATATGATTTTTGTCAAGTTTGTATGATACCCTTTGCGGGTAGCTTAGAGGAACCACATCGTAAGGATGTGGAAGGGTTTATTGGTACAATCGCTGTAGGGGAATCGAGGTAAGTTTCAGAGGCAAGAATCACTAGTATACATTTTCCTGTTCTACGCTATGTTGCTATATTTGCTAGTAGATGCTTAATCGGTCGCGGGAACAGTGGAAATCTTAGTGCCCCTGATATTATTATTTTGCGCCATGCTTTGTTTTGAGATACCACTTTTAGCTTAGGCGTTGTTGATGCTAAACGATTAAGTCTGAACCATACAAAGGGCCCCATCTTCGGAGGTATATTTGCTTCACGCCTTGCTAAACACTTTAGGATACCTATTAGGCATCATGAGAAGGAGGAGAAGTTGCTGGCCCCGGCTTTTCTAAATTATAAGAGTATGTTAGCGCATGATTTTATTGTTAAAGATAAAAAGATGTTGCTTAAGTATAAATTGATATTTGATAAAAAGTACTGTGAGATTATTACCTTGCCTGCACTCTCTTTGTTTGATATACTTTCAGGCACGTACCTTGTCTTTCCAGACGCCGTTTATGCGTATTGGAGCCTGACACAAGCTCCAGAGCCGGAGCCGGAGCCTCCACTTGACCCTTATCGGCAGTCTGTTTATCAGTGGGATCCAGAGGAGATTGCCAACCAGTGGCACCCAGAGGACACTCCTCCGTACACCGGAGGGAGTAGCTTTGATCCATGGCCATAGACCAACTTAGACCAAAAGCCTAAGCTTGGGGGAGTACGCATTTCTCACTGACATTACATTCATGTTCACACACTCATTCTAGTTGTCGGTGCTCATACTCTTTCATTGTACTATCCATGCTAGTTTATTTTCTTTTCGTAGTCTTTTTCTTGTGTGTCAGAAAAACCAAAAAAATTAGTTGTAGCTTTTAGCTAATTTACTTTCCATGCCTGTAGTAGTAATTAAAAGAAAACCCAAAAAGATTTCTCGTTCTTCTTTTGCTTGTTGGGAGCTTTCCCGTGTAAATAGTTTTATTTCTTTTCTTTCCTTTGGGGTCAAGAGGAGAATACCATGATGAAAATGTTTAGTGGCTCTCATATGCATTACTGTTGATTTAACCAAGAGCCATATTACCTTGTCTTCTCCCTTGTAATAAATGCTTGCAGATTCCAGCTTAGTCCAATGCACGTGCACTATTATTATTGTCCACACCGTTCGGTCGTGCGAGTGAAAGGCAATAATGACGATATATGATGAACTGATAGATATGAGAGAAGCTGGTATGAACTCGACCTATCTTGTTTTTGTAAATATGATTAGTTCATCGTTCCTGATTCAGCCTATTATGAATTAAACATGCTTGCAATGACAATTAGAGATTATAGCTGCTCATGCCATGCTTAATTAGCTAGGAGTTTATAATGGTCTACCTTGCGTGCCGAGATGCTATTAAAATGGTTTTGATGTGTTATGATAGGGTGGTATCCTCCTTTGAATGATTCAGGTGGTTTGACTTGGCACATGTTCACGCATGTAGTTGAAACAAAATCTACATAGCCTCCACGATATTTATGTTCATGGTGATTTATATCCTACTCATGCTTGCACTCATTGTTGATTAATCTTAATGCATGTTCATTCCTGGTGTCGCTCTCTAGCTGGTCGCTTCCCAGTCTCTTTCTAGCCTTCACTTGTACTAAGCGGGAATACTGCTTGTGCATCCACTTCCATAAACCCCAAAGTAATTCCATATGAGTCCACCATACCTTCCTATATGTAGTATTTACCTGTCGTTCCAAGTAAATTTGTATGTGCCAAAATCTAAACCTTCAAATGAACTTCTGTTTTGTATGCTCGAACAGATCATGTATCAACTAGGGTTGTTTATATCTTCCATGCTAGGTGGGTTATTCTCACGATGAGTGGACTCCGCTCATCATTCACGAGAAAATGGCCGGTAACCGGGATGCCCAGTCCCATGCTCAAATCAAATCAAAATAATTAAACAAAACTCCCCCAAGATTATTGTTGGTATGGACGGTACCCATTGTTTCGGGTCAGCCGTGGAGTGTGCTTGTTGGTGGTGGGGGAGTATAAACATTACCATTCTGTTTGGGAACCGCCTATAATGTGTGTAGCATGGAAGATATCGATATCTCTTGGTTGTTATGTTGACAATGAAAGTATACCCCTCAAAACATTATTCATCTCTATTTCAAAACTCGAGCCCTGGCACCTCTACAAATCCGTGCTTCCCTCTGCGAAGGGCCTATCTATTTACTTTTATGTTGAGTCATCATCCTCTTATTAGAAAGCACCAGTTGGAGAGCACCACTGTCATTTGCATGCATTGCTATTAATTTACATTGAGTATGACTGTGACTGGATCTCTTTTACCATGAATTACAATGTCTAGTCAGTCCTTGATCTTCAGAGGTGCTCTGCATTTATGTTTTGCGGTCTGAGAAAGGGCTAGCGAGATACCATGTTGTTATATCATATTATGATTGTTTTGAGAAAGTGTTGTCATCCGAGGTTTATTATGCCATTGATATGAATAAACATGAGACCTGAAAGTCATTGTGAATGTGGTTAGTTCATAATATTAGCTGAAAACTTGAATGTTGGCTTCACATATTTGCAACAACAAGAGCAAACAGAGTTTGTAAAAGTTTTTATTTCTCACTTTCAGTCTGTCAACTGAATTGCTTGAGGACAAGCAAAGGTTTAAGCTTGGGGGAGTTGATACGTCTCCAACGTATCTACTTTTCCAAACACTTTTGCCCTTGTTTTGGACTCTAACTTGCATGATTTGAATGGAACTAACCCGGACTAACGCTGTTTTCAGCAGAATTGCCATGGTGTTATTTGTGTGCAGAAATAAAAGTTCTCGGAATGACCTGAAAATCCACGGTGAATATTTTGGAATATATAAAAAATACTGGCAAAAGAATCTAGACTAGGGGCCCACACCCTTCCCACAAGGGTGGGGGGCGCGCCCTCCCTGTCTCGTGGGCCCCCTGAGGCTCCACCGACCTCGACTCCAACTCCATATATTCACGTTCGGGGAGAAAAATCAGAGAGAAGGATTCATCGCGTTTTACGATACAGAGCCGCCGCCAAATCCTAAACTCTCTCGGGTGGGCTGATCTGGAGTCCGTTTGGGGCTCCGGAGAGTGGAGATCGTTGTCATCGTCATCATCAACCTTCCTCCATCACCAATTCCATGATGCTCACCGCCATGCGTGAGTAATTCCATCGTAGGCTTGCTGGACGGTGATGGGTTGGATGAGATTTACCATGTAATCGAGTTAGTTTTGTTAGGGTTTGATCCCTAGTATCTATTATGTTCTAAGATTGATGTTACTATGACTTTGCCATGCTTAATGCTTGTCATTAGGGGCCGAATGCCATGATTTTAGATCTGAACCTTGATGACCCACAAGTGTAGGGGATCTATCGTAGTCCTTTCCATAAGTAAGAGTGTCGAACCCAACGAGGAGCAGAAGGAAATGATAGGCAGTTTTCAGTAAGGTATTTTCTGCAAGCACTGAAATTATAGCTAACAGATAGTTTTGTGATAAGATAATTGGTAGCAAGTGACAAAAGGTAAAAGTAAATAAGGTGCAGCAAGGTGGCCCAATCCCTTTTGTAGCAAAGGACAAGCCTGGAAAAACTCTTATATAAAGGAAAGCGCTCCCGAGGACACATGGGAATTATCGTCAAACTAGTTTTCATCACGATCATCTGATTCGCGTTCGGTACTTTGATAATTTGGTATGTGGGTGGACCAGTGCTTGGGTGCTGCCCTTACTTGGGCAAGCCTCTCACTTATGATTAACCTCTAATGCAAGCGTCCGCAATTACAAAAGAAGTATTAAGGTAAACCTAACCATAGCCTGAAACATATGGATCCAAATCAGCCCCTTACGAAGCAACGAATAAACTAGGGTTTAAGCTTCTGTCACTATAGCAACCCATCCTCTACTTATTACTTCCCAATGCCTTCCTCTAGGCCCAAATAATGGTGAAGTGTCATGTAGTCGACATTCACATGACACCACTAGAGGAGAGACAACATACATCTCATCAAAATATCGAACAAAGACCAAATTCACATGACTACTAATAGCAAGACTTCTCCCATGTCCTCAGGAACAAAAGTAACTACTCACAAGCCATAACTGTGTTCATGATCAGAGGGGTATTAATATGCATGATGGATCTGAACATATGATCTTCCACCAAATAAACTAACTAGCATCAACTACAAGGAGTAATCAACACTACTAGCAACCCACAGGTACTAATCTGAGGTTTGGGTACAAAGATTGGATACAAGAGATGAACTAGGGTTTGAGAGGAGATGGTGCTGGTGAAGATGTTGATGAAGATAGCCCTCCCCAAGATGGGAGAGTTGTTGGTGATGACGGCGGTGACGATTTCCCCCTCCCGGAGGGAAGTATCCCTAGCAGAACAGCTCTACCGGAGCCCTAGATTGGTTTCCGCCTCAGTTCCGCCTCCAGACGGCGGCGTCTGGTCCCGAAAACCTCCTCCTGGTTTTTCCAGGTCAAAACACCTCATATAGGAGAAGATGGGCATCGGGGGCCTTCCGGCTGGCCCACGAGGCAGGGGGCGCGCCCTGGGAAGGGGGGCGCGCCCCCCACCCTCGTGGACAGCCGGTGGCCCCCCTCGTGGACTTCTTTTTCCAGATATTTTTTATATTTTCTGAAACGAAGTTCTGTTGAGTTTCGGGGCTTTTGGAGTTGTGCAGAATAAGTTTCCCGAGTTTGCTCCTTTTCCAGCCCATAATTCCAGCTATCCGCATTCTCCCTCTTCATGTAAACCTTGTAAAATAAGAGAGAAAAGGCATAAGTATTATGACAAAACATGTAATAACAGCCCATAGTGCAATAAATATCAACATATAAGCATGATGCAAAATGGACGTATCAACTCCCCCAAGCTTAGACCTTGCTTGTCCTCAAGCGAAAGCCGATATCAAAAAATATGTCCACATGTTTAGAGATAGAGGTGTCGATAAAAACAAAATACAGACATGAGGGCATCATGTTCATTCTCATAACAGCAACTTATATAAATATTGTCATATGATTCTTATGCTAAAGTAACAATTCATTCACAATATCAAGCATGAATCATAAACTTCATTGGGAACTAACAAACTTTGATCTCGGTCATTGAAGCAATTGCAATTTATCGTAACATCGGAAAGAGTCAATACAAGAGTTTTTCATCAAGCCTACATACTCAACTATCATATAGTCTTTCACAATTGCTCACACTCACGCAATACTTATGTTTATGGAGTTTTAATCGGACACAGAGAAAGATAGGGGCTTATGGTGTTGCATCCCAACCTTTTACCTCAAGGGTAATGTCAACAGTAATAGACCATGAAAACTTACATCCAAGTGGGTATATATGTCAGGATCTTTCCAACACAATGTGCTTGCCAAAGGATAAAATGTAAAAAGGAAAGGTGGATTTCACCTTGACACTTATAAGGCAAGAATAATAGATAGGCCCTTCGCAGAGGGAAGCAGAGGTTGTCATGTGTTTTTATGGTTGGATGCACAAAGTCTTAGCATAGAAGAACTTCACTTTATATTGCCACTTGTGATAAGGACCTTTATTATGCAGTCGGTCGTTTTTATTACTTCCATATCACAAGATCGTATAAAGCTAATTTCTCCCACACTAATAAATAATACATATTTTAGCGAGTTTGCAACATGACAACTTACTTGGAAGGATCTTTCTCAATCCATAGGCAGGTATGGTGGACTCTCATGGCAAAACTGGGTTTAAGGATATATGGAAGCACAAGTAGTATCTATACTTAGTGCGAGGAGTCTTGGCTAGCATGAGGGGGAAAGGCAAGCTCAACATGTTGGATGATCCATGACAATATACTTTATTTCGGATATAAGAAGACATAACCCATTATGTTGTCTTCCTTGTCCAACATCAACTCTTTAGCATGTCATATTTTAATGAGTGCTCACAATCATAAAAGATGTCCAAGATAGTATATTTGTATGTGAAGCCTCTCTTCTTTTATTACTTCCTATTAATTGCAACGATGACCAAAACTATGTTTGTCAACTCCCAACCATTTTTATTTATCATACTCTTATATGTGAAGTCATTACTTCCCACAAGATCAATATGATCTGTTTGGTACTTTTCATATTTTCTTTCCTTTTATCATGACCCAAGTGAGGGAATCAAGCCCTTGACTCAACACTAATCTTTATTATATAGCTCACGGACTCGATTACAAAGGGTAAAGCTCACAAAGCAAAACCTCACAACTAGATCATGCTAACTTTATTCTACTAGATCAAGATACTACCAAAAGGATCGAACTAAGTAAAACGGTAAAGATAGGAGTGATGGTGATACGATACCGGGGTCACTCCCCCAAGCTTGGCAGTTGCCAAGGGGAGTGCCCATACCCATATTATTATGTCTCCTTCTTCGCGGGTGGTGATGATGGAGTTGAAAGTAGTGACGATAGATCATCATATATCGAGCGTAGGAGATCCTCCAGCTTGCGGATAATACCTTTGAGTGCAGCTATGTAATCCTTCAACAAAATATTTTCAGTTGTGAGATGCTTGTTTCGAATCTGAGCTAACTCAATCATCCTGAAAGCTTCTATCTCATTTGAGGTAAAGAGATTAGGAAGGGATTTAGAGGTGTCTTCTTCTCCCGATGCCGGAGCCTGATCTTCCACCTCCATCTTGATCTTCTTCTCCTTGTGGATCTCCTCAGGTCCTTTCCTCTTTAGATCTATCTTCATTATCCAAGCATCGGTGCCTTCATTATTGGAGGAGGGATACGACATGATGCCTGGCTTCGCAAACCCTAGCAGAAAACAGCCCTAAAGAAGAACAGAGGATTTTTGCGTGATACAGAGGTCAAAACCTTCGGGAGTATATATAATGAATTTTTACCAACCACAAGGAGTAACCCACAATAAAACGGAGTCCGGGGGACACATGGGGTGCCCACGAGGCAGGGGGCGCGCCCTCCACCCTCGTGGATGCCTCGTGTCTCCTCCGGAATGCTTCTTATTTTCTATTTTTCTAAATATTCCAAAACGGAGAAAAATGGCCTTTAAAACTGTTTTGGAGTCGGTTTACTTACCGTATCACATACCTCTTCCTTTTCGGAGGCTGAATCATTCTAGAAAGTGTCCCTTATGTATTCCTCCGGGGTTACGATTTCAATAACATTGGTTTCAACATTTATAGGATTACCTGAGATATAATGTTTGATTCTTTGACCATTCACCACCTTCGGATTTGTGCCTTCGAAGTTGTTGATTTTTATGGCACCGAAACGATAGACCTCCTTGATAACGTAAACTCCTTCCCACTTGGAGAGAAGATTTCCTGCAAAAAATCTTAAATGAGAGTTGTATAGCAAAGACATAGTCACCTACATTAAACTCACGCTTTTGTATCCTTTTGTCATGCCATCTTTTAACTTTTTCTTTAAACAGTTTGGCATTCTCATAGGCCTGGGTTCTCCATTCATCGAGACAGCTAATATCAAATAGCCTCTTCTCACCAGCAAGTTTGAAATCATAATTGAGCTCTTTAATAGCCCAATATGCCTTATGTTCTAGCTCAAGAGGTAAGTGACAAGCTTTTCCATACACCATCTTAATGGAGACATACCCATAGGATTTTTGTATGCAGTTCTATAGGCCCATAATGCATCATCAAGTTTCTTGGACCAATTCTTCCTAGACCTATTAACTGTCTTTTGCAAGATTAGTTTCAATTCCCTATTACTTAGTTCTACTTGACCACTAGTCTGTGGGTGATAGGGGGATGCAATTCTATGGTTGACATCATACTTTGTAAGCATCTTACGGAAAGCACCATGAATAAAGTGTGAACCACCATCAGCCATTAGATATCTAGGGACTCCAAACCTCAGAAATATAACTTCTTTAAGCATCTTAATAGAGGTGCTGTGATCAGCACTACTAGTTGGAATAGCTTCTACCCACTTAGTAACGTAATCAACAGCAAGTAGAATGTGTGTGTACCCATTAGAGGCAGGAAACGGTCCCATATAATCAAAGCCCCATACATCAAATGGTTCAATAACAAGTGAATAATTCATAGGCATTTCTTGACGTCTACTAATATTACCAATTCTTTGACATTCATCACAAGATAAGACAAACTTACGAGCATCCTTGAAGAGAGTAGGCCAATAAAAACCGGATTGCAATACCTTATGTGCAGTTCTATCTCCCGCATGGTGTCCTCCATAAGCTTCAGAGTGGCACTTGCGTAGGATCTATTCCTGTTCATGCTCAGGTACACAACGTCTAATAATACCATCTACTCCTTCTTTATAAAGATGTGGGTCATCCCAGAAGTAATGTCTCAAATCATAGAAGAACTTTTTCGTTTGCTGGTATGTGAAGCTAGGAGGTATAAACTTAGCAACAATATAATTAGCATAATCAGCATACCATGGAGGAGTACGAGAAGTATTTATGACAGCTAACTATTCATCAGGAAAGCTATCATCAATAAGTTGTGGGTCATCAAGTATATTCTCTAACCTAGACAAGTTATCTGCTACGGGGTTCTCAGCTCCCTTTCTATCAATAATATGCAAGTCAAATTCTTGCAGCAAGAGAACCCATCTAATAAGTCTAGGTTTAGCATCTTTCTTTTCCATAAGGTATTTGATAGCAGCATGATCAGTGTGAATAGTTACTTTAGAATCAACGATATAGGGTCAACACTTATCACAAGCAAATACAACTGCTAAAAATTCTTTCTTAGTAGTGGCATAATTTCTTTGGGCACTATCTAGAGTTTTACTAGCATACTGGATAACATTCAATTTCTTATCAACTATCTGCCCTAGAACAGCACCTACAGCATAATCACTAGCATCGCACATAATCTCAAAGGGTAAATTCCAGTCAGGAGGCTGGACAATAGGTGCAGAGATCAATGCTTTCTTAAGTATTTCAAATGCTTCTAGACAATCATCATCAAAGACAAAAGAAATATCTTTTTGCAAGAGATTAGTCAGAGGCCTGGAGATTTTGGAGAAGTCCTTAATGAACCTCCTATAAAACCCGGGATGACCAAGGAAACTTCGTATACCTTTGATGTCCTTAGGGCATGGCATCTTTTCAATAGCATCAACTTTAGCATTGTCAACTTCAATACCTCTTTCAGAAATTTATATCCCAAGACAATGCCTTCATTAACCATAAAGTGGCACTTCTCCCAATTCAAGACAAGGTTAGTGTCTTCACATCTCTGCAAAACTCAATCAAGGTTGCTTAAGCAATCATCAAAAGAAGTTCTGTAAACGGAGAAATCATCCATGAAAACCTCAACAATCTTTTCACAAAAATCTGAGAATATAGCCATCATGCATCTTTGAAAGGTAGCAGGTGCATTACATAAACCAAAAGGCATACGTCTATAAGCAAAAGTACCGAAAGGACAAGTAAAAGTGGTCTTTTCTTGATCCCCTTTTGACACAGGTATTTGAGAGAAACCAGAATAACCATCTAGAAAGCAGAAATGAGTATGTTTCAATAACCTTTCTAGTATTTGATCAATAAATGGCAAGGGGTAATGATCTTTCTTAGTAGCTTTATTTAACTTACGGAAATCAATTACCATCGTATAACCTGTAACTATCCTTTGCAGGATCAATTCATCTTTATCATTAGGAATGACAGTCATACCTCCTTTCTTAGGGACACAATGGACAGGACTTACCCACTGGCTATCAGCAACTGGATAGATAATTCCTGCCTCTAGAAGCTTTAGTATTTCCTTCCTTACCACTTCTTTCATCTTAGGATTTAACCGTCGCTGATGATCAATAACTGGTTTAGCATTTTCTTCCAATTTTATCTTGTGTTGGCATATAGTGGGACTAATTCCCTTAAGATCATCCAGAGTATATCCAATAGCAGCACGATGCTTCTTCAGAGTTTTCAATAATTTTTCTTCTTCCTGCTCTGAAAGGTTAGCACCAACAATAATAGGATATATCTTCTTTTCATCAAGATAAACATACTTAAGATTATCAGGTAAAGGTTTAAGTTCAAACACGGGATCTCCCTTGGGTGGAGGAGGATCCCCTAGGATTTCAACATGCAAGTTGTTTTTCTATACGGGTCCCTGTTTAAAGATTATTTCATCTATTTCCCTTCTCTCATTCATATGCATATCATTTTCATGGTCTAGCAAGTATTGTTCTAAAGGATCATTAGGTGGTACGGCAATAGAAGCAAGACCAATAATTTCATCCTTACTGGGTTGTTCCTTTTCAAGGGGTTGTCTACGGAATTTAGCAAAGTTAAAATCATGAGACATGTCCCCTAACCCCATAGTAACAATATATTTCACACAGTCTATCTTGGCATTAACAGTATTCAAGAAGGGTCGACCAAATATAATGGGACAAAATTCATCTTGTGGGGAACTAAGAACGAGAAAATAGCAGGGTATTTAACCTTCCCACACAAGACTTCAATATCTCTAACAATCCCAACTGGTGAAATAGTGTCCCTATTAGCAAGCTTAATAGTAACATCAATCCCTTCTAACTCAATAGGTGCAATATCATGCATAATTTTGTTTTACAAATCAAGAGGGATAATACTTGCACTAGCACCTACGTCACATAAACCATGATAGCAATGATCTCCTATCTTAACAGAGATAACAGGCAAGCCTACAACCGGTCTATGTCTATTCCTAGCATTGGGTTTGGCTATTCTAGCAGACTCTTCTTGGAGGTAAATAACATGTCCATCTAAATATTCTACCAAGAGATCTTTAACCATAGCAACACTAGGTTCAACTTTAATTTGCTCAGGGGGTGTAGGTGTTCTAGTATTACTCTTACGAACTATAGTTGAAGCTTGAGCATGATTCTTTATCCTAACAGGGAAAGGTGGTTTCTCAATATAAGCGGTAGGTATAACATGATCAACATTATAAGTGATAGTCTTTTCTTCAACTTTAATAGGTTCAACTACTTTTACTTCAATGTGTGGATGGTATTTAAACCACTTCTCCTTGGGGAGATCAACATGAGTAGCAAAAGATTCACAGAAAGAAGCTACTATCTCAGAGTCAAGTCCATATTTAGTGCTAAACTCACGGAAAACATTGGTATCCATAAAAGCTTTAACACAATCAAACTTAGGGGCATACCTGACTCCTTACCTTCGTCGAGATCCCAATCTTCAGAGTTGCGTTTAATTCTTTCCAATAAATCCCATTTGAATTCAATAGTCTTCATCATATAAGAGCCAGAACGAGAAGTATCGAGCATGGAGCGATTATTAAGAGAAAGTCGAGCATAAAAATTTTGAATGATCATTTCTCTTGAGATCTCATGATTGGAGCATGAATATAACATTGACTTAAGACTCCCCAAAGCTTGAGCAATGCTTTCTCCTTTGCGAGGCCAGAAATTATAAATATAATTACAATCACAATGAACCTGGTGCATAGGGTAGAACTTCTCATGAAATTCCAACTTCAGACGATTATAGTTCCATGATCCCATATCATCGCATAGCCTAAACCATGTCAATGCATCTACCTTCAAAGATAAAGGGAAGACCTTCTTCTTGATAACATCCTTAGCCATACTTGCAAGCTTAAATAATCCACAAACTTCATCCACATAGATTAATGTAAATCGGGATGGAGTGTTCCGTCTCCTGTAAAAGGATCTTCAAGCAGTTTCTCTATCATACCCGAAGGAATCTCAAAGCAAACATTTTCAATAGGTGCAGTAGGTTGAGGAGCAACTCTTTGCCCTTCTGGTCGGGATGAAGATACCCCGAACAAGCCTCTCAAAGGGTTTTGAGCCATAGTAACAAGTGACAATAAATTTCAGCACACTATATAGTTTTTTCCTTACCAAATTCCACTTACCAAATGCGCTTCACTCCCCGGCAACGGCGCCAGAAAAGAGTCTTGATGACCCACAAGTGTAGGGGATCTCTCGTAGTCCTTTCGATAAGTAAGAGTGTCGAACCCAACGAGGAGCAGAAGGAAATGATAGGCAGTTTTCAGTAAGGTATTTTCTGCAAGCACTGAAATTATAGGTAACAAATAGTTTTGTGATAAGATAATTGGTAGCAAGTGACAAAAGGTAAAAGTAAATAAGGTGCAGCAAGGTGGCCCAATCCTTTTTTTAGCAAAGGACAAGCCTGGGCAAACTCTTATATAAAGGAAAGCGCTCCCGTGGACACATGGGAATTATCGTCAAGCTAGTTTTCATCACGATCATCTGATTCGCGTTGGGTACTTTGTTAATTTGGTATGTGGGTGGACCGGTGCTTGTGTGCTTCCCTTACTTGGACAAGCCTCCCACTTATGATTAACCTCTAATGCAAGCATTCGCAACTACAGAAGAAGTATTAAGGTAAACCTAACCATAGCCTGAAACATATGGATCCAAATCAGCCCCTTACGAAGCAACGCATAAACTAGGGCTTAAGCTTCTGTCACTCTAGCAACCCATCATCTACTTATTACTCCCTCCGTTTCTTTTTAGTCTGCATATAAGATTTGGTCAAAGTCAATCTTTGTTAACTTTGACTAAGTTTATAGAACAATATATCAAGATTCACAATATGAAATCAATATTGTTAGATGCATCATGAAATTAATTATCATACCATACAACTTTAGTATTGTAGATGTTGATATTTTTTCCCATAAAGTTGGTCAAACTTTACAAAGTTTGACTTTGACTAAATCTTATATGCAGACTAAAAAGAAACGGAGGGAGTACTTCCCAATGCCTTCCTCTAGGCCAAAATAATGGTGAAGTGTCATGTAGTCGACGTTCACATGACACCACTAGAGGAGAGACAACATACATCTCATCAAAATATCAAACGAAGACCAAATTCACATGACTACTAATAGCAAGACTTCTCCCATGTCCTCAGGAACAAAAGTAACTAATCACAAGACATAATATTGTTCATGATCAGAGGGGTATTAATATGCATAATGGATCTGAACATATGATCTTCCACCAAATAAACCAACTAGCATCAACTACAAGGAGTAATCAACACTACTAGCAACCCACAGGTACCAATCTGAGGTTTGGGTACAAAGATTGGATACAAGAGATGAACTAGGGTTTGAGAGGAGATGGTGTTGGTGAAGATGTTGATGAAGATAGCCCTCCCCAAGATGGGAGAGTTGTTGGTGATGACGGCGGTGACGATTTCCCCCTCCCGAAGGGAAGTATCCCCAGCAGAACAGCTCTGCCGGAGCTCTAGATTGGTTTCCGCCTCGAGATGGCGGCGTCTGGTCCCGAAAACCTCCTCCTAATTTTTTCCAGGTCAAAACACCTCATATAGGACAAGATGGGCATCGGGGGCCTTCCGGCTGGCCCACGAGGCAGGGGGTGCGCCCTGGGAAGGGGGGCGTGCCCCCACCCTCGTGGACAGCCGGTGGCCCCCTCGTGGACTACTTTCACCAGATATTTTTTATATTTTCTGAAATGAAGTTTTGTTGAGTTTCGGGGCTTTTGGAGTTGTGCAGAATAGGTTTCCAGAGTTTGCTCCTTTTCCAGCCCAGAATTCCAGCTGCCGGCATTCTCCCTCTTCATGTAAACCTTGTAAAATAAGAGAGAAAAGGCATATGTATTGTGACAAAACATGTAATAATAGCCCATAGTGCAATAAATATCAACATATAAGCATGATGCAAAATGGACGTATCAAACCTATTACGTTTTCATGAATATATGTGAGTTCTTGATCCTATCTTGCAAGTCAATAGTCACCTACTATGTGTTATGATCCGGCAACCCCGAAGTGGCAATAATCGGGACCACTCTCAGTGATGACCGTAGTTTGAGGAGTTCATGTATTCACTAAGTGTTAATGCTTTGGTCCGGTACTCTATTAAAAGGAGGCCTTAGAATCCCTTAGTATCCAATAGGACGCCGCTGCCACGAGAGGGTAGGACAAAAGATGTCATGAAAATTCTTTTCCATAAGCACGTATGACTATATTCGGAATAGATGCCTACATTACATTGATGAATTGGGGCTAGTTCTATGCCGCCCTAGGTTATAACTATTACATGAGGAATCGCATCCGACATAATTATCCATCACTGATCCAATGCCTACGAGCTTTTCACATTTTGATCTTTGCTTAGTTACTTTTCCGCTGCCACTGTTACAATTACTACAAAACTGCTATTGTTACTTTTGCCACCAGTACCGTTACTTCCATACTACATTGCCACTAAATACTTTGTTGCAGATATTAAGTCTTTCAGGTGTGGTTGAATTGACAATTAAACTACTAATAGTTGATAATATTCTTTGGATCCCCTTGTGTCGAATCAATAAATTTGGGTTGAATACTCTACCCTCGAAAACTGTTGCGATCCCTTATACGTGTGGGTTATCAATGCACAAGTAGTATCTCTACTTAGTGCGGAATTTTTGGCTAGAAAATATATTGAGCAAGTACCACATGTTAAAGGATCTATGACAATATGACTTCTATGTGAATATAAACAAACATAAATCATTAAGTTGTCTTCCTTGTCCAACGTCAACAATTTTGGCATATAATATTTTGATCGGGGCTCACAATCACAAAAGATTTCTAGGATAGTATATTTATATGTGAATCTTCAATTCCCATATTAATTCTTTCATGAGTTGCATCATTGACCAATGCTATGTTTTTCAATCTCTAATAAAATTTTCTACTGATACTTTTCTTTATGTGGTGCCATCACCTACCATAAGATCATCATATGATCTTCTTAATTTATTTCCTTTATTTTATTCATTCAATTACAACCTTTCTTTTTATTGCAACAGGAAGGTAATGAAAGCAAAAACTCAAAACTAAACTTTATTACATATCTCGCACATAATTACAAAGATAGATCACTAAGCAAACTCATGAAAGGAAGGGATTGATGGCTTCTCGCCCCTCGTTGGTTACCCCAAGTGGAAGGTTTGAGATGCAGTGTAGCGGTAGTTTTCCTTTGGCAAAGATACCAAGGATCGAATTCCCCTGAGACTCCAAGGTTCAACAAGAAGGTGTCAACTGCTAGCGGCGCAACTAGCGATCAACCGGACCTGAACCCAGATACAAATCACTTTGCTTCCAACGAGTACAGAGAGGTTGTCAATCCCTCCGGCCTTGTCGTTTACAAAGGATCAAACGCAAGAGATAATAGTGATAGGTACTACTGCAACTAGTAAGTAAAAACAGAAAGTAAATAGCGGATGTGATCAGTGATGGTAATATGGACCGGGGTCCCATGATGTTCACTAGTGATGTCTCTCTCCCAAAAGACTATAAAACAGCTATGTGAGGTAAACGAATTACAGCTGGGCAATTGACAGGATTATGTGCGCAAACCAATGCTAACTATGCTGCAAAGAAAGGTAGAGGCTCAAAAGCATGGGCAGTACGCCAAGGTAAGTAGACCGAAATCCATCTGCATCTACTACTAATCATCCACCTTGAGATATCTATCCAGAACATCTCGCTGGTATTAAGTTGCGAGTCCCACCCATAGTGTAAACTCAAAGCAACAGACAACTGCATTAAAAGAACTTTGCGTAAAGTAAACAATCCTTGCACCCGCAAGTACAAGCACCGTTGTTTTCCCCCTTGTGGCAACAGCACATCCCCTAGACTCATGTTTCTGTCACTCAAGCTAGTCATCGAGGGGCATGAACCCACAATCAAGCATAACGTTCCCTCTTGGAGTTACTACCTACTACTTGGCCAAAGCAATAAACAGCAACGGAGAACATGAAAGAATTACTTGAGAACATAAATATAAAAGAGGTAAATCAAATATATTACTCACACACAATCTGAACATAATCTCATAATCCATCGGATCCCAGCAAACTCAACATAGCAACAGTATAAGGATTACATATGTGCCTCGATCATGTAGGGCAGCTCACGAGGTCTAATTAGTGAAGAACAAAGAGGGGAGGAGAACATCACATAGCTACTGGTCATGGACCCATGGTCCAAGGGAGACTACTCACAACTCATCCGGGAGGCGTCCATGGTGGTGGAGAGGCTCCCGGTGGTGATCCTCCCCTCCGGCAGGGTGCCGGGAAGAGTTCTCCTAGTGCTCCCGATCTTGGAAGCGCGGCGGCGGCGGAACAGAGATGAGATCACGAAAAAGGGTTCCGTCCTCGAGGGTTTTGGGACGCGGTGTAAATATATGCCAAAGGGGGGCATCAGCGGAGGCCTGGGGGGCCCAGGCGCCCCCCCGGCACGGCCAGGAGGGGGGCCGCGCCCCCAGGGCACCTGGAGCCCTGGTGGCCCCCCTCCGGCCCTACTTTGGCCGCAAGGAAGCTTCCGGAACGCTGATTTTTTATATATTTTTCCCGGAATTTTTCTGGCAGTTTACGTGATGGGAAAACCTGAAATACAAAAATAGCAGAAAACAGAAACTGGCACTGGGGTGCACTAAGTTAATAGGTTAGTCCAAATATGATCAAAAGTGTATGGAAGTGTATAAATATCATAGCAATATCACACAAAAGAGGCATGGAGCAAGCAGAAATTATAGATACATTTTGGATGTATCAACATCCCCAAGCTTAATTCCTGCTCGTCCTCGAGTAGGTAAATGATAACAAGCATAATTTCTGTGGTGACATGCTATTAACCATATAAGAACTTTTCACAGTCACATGACAAGTGCTTACTGAGACAATGAATCTGTAGTAATTAAGTTGCCTCATGAGAAAATCACAAAGAACTAAAAGTTTTACAATATGATACTGAAATACTCAAAAGATTTGTAGTGAGCATGGTGTGCAAATATGATAAAGTGGTATCTCGCTTGCCCACTTTAGTGAAGCAAAACATAAATGCAGGGGCACCTCCAAGGTTTAAGTGACGACTAGATACAATGATTTCAGAATGAACGATATCATAATCATGCAAAAGACAATGCTACTTTGGGACAATGCACATTACACTCAGAATGACAATCATGCTCTCAATAGTTGGTGCTTTAAAGAAGGTGGAGACTCTCGAACCGTGGCTTTTGTTGGATAGGTTGAAAACCCGTAGTCGGAAACAAAAACTAAACATGTACCAGAGCTCTTGGTTTTAAAAACAGAGGTAATAATTATTTTTTTGGAATATGCATGTTTCGTCAATGAATGCTAGCAGATAACTCAATCACTTCTTGAGCTGGACAAGTTTCGAGGAACGGCTCCCGAATGAGGACGATCACATCCCCTTAATCTCCTTTGTTTATCACTGCCAAAAGTTTTCCGATTTCTCATGAACCAAGCGTGAAGGAGGGTTTGTTTGTTGTATATATTTTTTAATGAGTCGGGCGCACTCTATGCCAGTTCCTTCTCGTATTATGGGTTTGCACATTAGACATGCAATCCCGGGGTGAAGCTTGTCCAACTTAAAAAGATCATGAATTAACTACTACTTCCTCATGAACTAAAACAGAGGCACAAAAGAGAAATGCTTTTTTGATTAATTTCGAGATGGTACATGAAAGTCTTCGTTAGGAATGGCAGGTAAATACCATGTATAGGAAGGTATGGTGGACTCATATGGCATAACTGGTTTAAAGGATTTGGGATGCACAAGCAGTCAGTCCGCTTAGTACAGGCGAAGGTTAGCAAAAGACTGGGAGCGACCAACTAAAAGAGAAATGACGGTCATAATCATGCAGAGCGACAAAGCAACATTGAATCGGGCATGGAAGTTATATCGCTACTTAGAAATTAAAGATCATCAAGGCTTGATAGACTTTCTTTACAGTCTTAAATATGCGTGAGCATACGCCAAGTCAATCAAAATAAATTCTTGAAGGAAGATATCACTAAACCATACCACATCATAGGCAAACAAATCATGTTGGTACTTCAATAACACATTGAGAACCCCCGAGCTATTTGAGACTAACCATAAGGAAACATGAACTACTAAGCACCATTATGCACATAGAATTTTTATCAGACATATCAACCAATGCAACAGAAGCCAACTCTCTTAATAAGATAAGCATGATAACTAAAGAGAGTTCCAGCGACCAACTAAACAAAAGCTCTTCAAAAAGTAAAGCGTGAAAGTTAAGAGCTAAGCATGACAGTAGCTATTGAAAGACAAAGAACACACACAACAAAGATAGACATGAAAATTCTATGTTATGTTCTAGGTTGAAGTGGAGCGTGTTTCTCTCCCACACAAAGAAAGTTGAGTTCCAACTCGTTATGAACAGCAAGCAAAGCTAAAGAAAACTAAAAAGGAAACTAAAAGCAAGACGCTCCAAGCATAGCACATAACACATGAAGTGATAAAAATATAGTGGAAGGAAAGACGAACTAATAATTGTTGATGGAGAAGGGGATGCACGGGGGCATCCCCAATCTTAGACGCTTGAGTCTTCTTGAATATTTCTTGGGGTTGCACGGGGGCATCCCCAAGCTTGAGCGTTTGACACTCCTGAATCTTTTTATCATCTTCCCTCGCACACTTGAAAACTCCCTTCATACATAACTCATCATAATCTGATTAGCGAGGTTAGTACCCATAATAAAATAACTTTTCCTTGCTGGAAATAAGGATATTCTTGAAGGTCTACTGTTTCTCAAGATTGCCAAAAGGTTTTTGCAAAAAAAAAGCAAGCTCAAGGTTTGCAAAATGAAGGAAAGGCAAAACAGGACAGAATCTGTGAAAAACAGACCAGCAGGTAGTAAATGATTTTTTCGGGGCACTTCTGCAACTCAAATAAAAAAACTCAGAACAGACACCCGAAAGTCAATTGTATGGAGCATGCTGTCAAAAAAATTCAGACCAAAAAGATGATCTGGTGATTTTATACGAATTTTTCTGTCCAAGGACAGAATCTGTTTCCTGGACAGCACGTCACAACTTTTGAACTTTCTTGCAATCAGAGGCTACACTTGGCACAAAGCTGAAAAGTAAAGATACAATGATGATGCTACTGTAGTAACAACATCAAGACACAACAAAAGCAAAATAAAATTTTATTAATTGTGGGCTGCCTCCCAAAAGCGCTTTCTTTTATGCCTTTAAGCTAGGCATAATGCAAAGAGATCAAGTCTTATCAAGAGTAAAAGAATAGCTAGCCCGTATAACGGACTCAAAAGGTAACTTAATCTTCTTTCTAGGGAAGTGTTCCATCCCTTTCTTGAGAGGAAATTGGAATTTTATATTCCCCTCTTTCATGTCAATGATAGCACCAACGGTGCGAAGAAAAGGACGTCCCAAAATAATTGGACAAGAAGGTTCACATTCAATATCCATAATAGTAAAATCAACGGGAACGTAATTGTCATTGACAATGATAAGAACATCATCGATCCTCCCCAAGGGTTTCTTTATGGAAGAATCAACAAGACGAACACCAAAAGAACAAGAATCAAAAGGTTTCAATTTAAGCATATCATATATTCTTTTGGGCATAACAGAGGTACTAGCTCCAACATCACATAAAGCATAGCAAGAGAAGTTATTCAACTTAATTTTAATCATAGGATCCCAACCATCTTCTAGCTTTCTAGGTATGGAGGCTTCTACCCTAAGTTTCTCCTCCCTAGCTTTGATGAGAGCATTAGTGATATGCTCTGTGAAGGCAAGGTTAAGCGTACTAGTGTGGGGATCTCTAGACATCTTGTGAAGGAAATCAATAACTTCGGTAAGAGTGCAATTATCAAAATCAAGGTCACTACTATCAAGTAAAGTGGTAGTGGTGTCCTTTAGGCTCACTTGTTTGGTAGTTTCTATGGTCATAGCATCACCATTAATAGGTCCAATGGGACCAAGAGTGCATTGGGTGCTAAGAGTTTGATTATCCTCAACAACTTGGATAGTAGCAACAGTGTGGTGGGTAGGAAGGTTCTTAATTCTATCTTCTTCCTCCCTTTCTCTAGCCCATCTCTCTTTAAGTTTAGCCAACATCCTAATGTTTTCATTAATTTGTACTTGAATATCATTCATAGGAGTGACCTTCCTCTCCTCGAGAGGAGAAGTTCTAATTTTAAGCAATTCTACCTCATGGGCTAAATTGTCTACCTTCGAAGAGAGATTATCTAGTTTGTTTAGTTTTTTCTTCTGCACTCTTATTGAAGGCTTTTTGGGTAGTGATGAAGTCTTTAAGCATACTCTCTAGTTCAGAAGTGGAGTTCTTGGTGCTAGGATAAGCATTGTTGTTCCCATAGGAATTAGAGGGGAACGGTCTAGGATTGCTACCAAAATTACTCCTATAAGCATTGTTATTGAAATTGTTTCTAGAGATAAAGTTCACATCTACTTGTTCTTGAGCAATCAAAGAATTTAAAGGAACATCACGAGGATCGATAGAAGATTGCTTGGAAAGTAGAGACATGATCAAGTCAACTTTTTCATTTAGGGAGGAAATCTCCTCGACAGAGTTTACCTTCCTACCTGTTGGAGCGCGTTCGGTGTGCCATTGGGAATAATTGGTCATCATCTCATCGAGAAGCTTCGTGGCAGCACCAAGTGTAGTTGACATAAAGGTTCCTCCCACGGCCGAATCTAACAAGTTCCGCGAGGTAAAGTTCAAGCCTGCATAAAAAGTTTGGATAACCATCCAAGTAGTCAAACCATGAGTAGGGCAGTTCTTGACAAGAGACTTCATGCGTTCCCAAGCTTGGGCAACGTGTTCATTATCCAATTGTTTGAAATTCATTATGTTACTCCTTAGTTGGATAATTTTTGCAGGTGGATAGTACTTTCCAATAAAAGCATCTTTGCACTTGTCCCAAGAATCTATGCTATTTCTAGGCAAGGATTGAAACCAAATTTTAGCTCCTCCTCTCAAGGAGAAAGGAAAAAGCTTAAGCTTAACAATATTACCATCTATTTCTTTGTACTTCTGCATATCACAGAGTTCAACAAAGTTGTTTAAGTGTAAAGCAGCATCATCTCCAGCACCGGAGAATTGATCTTTCATAACTAGGTTCAGTAAAGCAGGTTTAATTTCATAAGAAGGTGCTGAGGTGGCAGGTGTAGTGATAGGCGTACAGATAAAGTCATCGTTGTTATGACTAGTGAAGTCACACAACTTGGTGTTCTCGGTGGAACCCATAGCAGCAAGCAAGCAAGATAACTATTTTTGTGATTTTTGATAAAGATACTAAAGCAAAAACTGAAAGGTAAACTAACAAGACTAAAAATCAAAGGTAAAAGATAGCGTGCAACTCCCCTATCTTGAAGAGTGGAGTCCCCGGCAATGGCGCCAGAAAACTTTGCTTGATGGCTTCTCGCCCCTCGTTGGTTACCCCAAGTGGAAGGTTTGAGATGCAGTGTAGCGGTAGTTTTCCCTTGGCAAAGATACCAAGGATCGAATTCCCCTGAGACTCCAAGGTTCAACAAGAAGGTGTCAACTGCTAGCGGCGCAACTAGCGATCAACCGGACCTGCACACAGATACAAATAACTTTGCTCCCAACGAGTACAGAGAGGTTGTCAATCCCTCTGGCCTTGTCGTTTACAAAGGATCAAACGCAAGAGATAATAGTGATAGGTACTACTTCAACTAGTAAGTAAAAACAGAAAGTAAATAGCGTATGTGATCAGTGATGGTAATATGGACCGGGGTCCCTTGATGTTCACTAGTGATGTCTCTCTCCCAAAAGATGATAAAACAGCTATGTGAGGTAAATGAATTACAGCTGGGCAATTGACAGGATTATGTGCACAAACCAATGCTAACTATGCTGCAAAGAAAGGTAGAGGCTCAAAAGCATGGGCGGTATGCCAAGGTAAGTAGACCGAAATCCATCTGCATCTACTACTAATCATCCACCTTGAGATATCTATCCAGAACATCTCACTGGTATTAAGTTGCGAGTCCCACCCATAGTGTAAACTCAAAGCAACAGACAACTGCATTAAAAGAACTTTGCGTAAAGTAAACAATCCTTGCACCCGCAAGTACAAGCACCGTTGTTTTCCCCCTTGTGGCAACAGCACATCCCCTAGACTCGTGTTTCTGTCACTCAAGCTAGTCATCGAGGGGCATGAACCCACAATCAAGCATAACGTTCCCTCTTGGAGTTACTACCTACTACTTGGCCAAAGCAATAAATAGCAACGGAGAACATGCAAGAATTACTCAAGAACATAAATATAAAAGAGGTAAATCAAATATATTACTCACACACAATCTGAACATAATCTCATAATCCATCGGATCCCAGCAAACTCAACATAGCAACAGCATAAGGATTACATATGTGCCTCGATCATGTAGGGCAGCTCACGAGGTCTAATTAGTGAAGAACAAAGAGGGGAGGAGAACATCACATAGCTACTGGTCATGGACCCATGGTCCAAGGGAGACTACTCACAACTCATCCGGGAGGCGTCCATGGTGGTGGAGAGGCTCCCGGTGGTGATCCTCCCCTCCGGCAAGGTGCCGGGAAGAGTTCTCCTGGTGCTCCCGATCTTGGAAGCGCGGCGGCGGCGGAACAGAGATGAGATCGCGAAAAAGGGTTCCGTCCTCGAGGGTTTCGGGACGCGGTGTAAATATATGCCAAAGGGGGGCATCAGCGGAGGCCTGGGGGGCCCAGGCGCCCCCCGGCGCGGCCAGGAGGGGGGCCGCGCCCCTAGGGCGCCTGGAGCCCTGGTGGCCCCCCTCCGGCCCTACTTTGGCCGCAAGGAAGCTTCCGGAACGCTGATTTTTTATATATTTTTCCCGGAATTTTTCTGGCAGTTTACGTGATGGGAAAACCTGAAATACAAAAACAGCAGAAAACAGAAACTGGCACTGGGGTGCACTGAGTTAATAGGTTAGTCCAAATATGATCAAAAGTGTATGGAAGTGTATAAATATCATAGCAATATCACACAAAAGAGGCATGGAGCAAGCAGAAATTATAGATTCGTTTTGGATGTATCAGGGATCGAACTAAACTTTCATTTATTATAAAGCAAAAGATCGAACTAGAATAAGTAAATGCAAACAGATAGTGGGGATGATACGATACCGGGGCACCTCCCCCAAGCTTGGCGGAGGGCAAGGGGAGTGCCCATACCCGATACTTACTTTTCTTTTGGTGGTGAAGAAGAAGATGGTGGTGATGAAGTAGATGTGATCTTATCCTCGGACTTCCATGGAAGAGGTTCACCACCATAGGAGGAAGAATGAGTCCCACGGGTCCTGCAACTGGCCACCAAACTCATACCTTTAAACCTCGCCTCATATTCAAAGACTTGGTTCTGGAGGTCATAAATTTGGCTTTGGAGGAAGCTGGTTTGCTCATTGAAGGTAAAGATGATGTCCTTCATGGGCTTGCCATCCACCTTGAGATCACAGGAAAGGTCCGTGATCATGAGGTGATTGGCATTGAGTCAACGCTGCACCATCCCCTGCACCGGAAGACTTCCTGCTCCATAGCCTCAAGCCTGGCCTCCACAGTTCCTGTCCCCTTGGGTCCTTGCACGTCATGGATGTGCAGCACCCCCTCATGCATCTGGATAGCTTGAGGGTGTTGTACCACCTCCCACAAATATGGGTTGATGACGTTCTTGAAGAACTTGTCCTTGGAGGAGCTTGAGGAGGCCATAGTAGATGGGATCTGATAGAAAACAGCAAGGAAAAAGAATAGAAGATTTCTCCACAATACGATGGTTAACAGCTTCGGGGGGTATATAAAGATTTTTTATCTTGGGAAAGAAGCCAACTGTAGAAAAATGCAGTCCGGAAGGTGCCCGAGGTGGGCACAACCCACCGGGCCCTGGTGTCTTGTGCCCACCAGGGTATGCTTCTAAGTTTCTTTTTTTCTTCTAATTTTCTAAATATTCCAAAACCGACAAAAAATATTTTTGTGGATTTTTCGGAGTCCATTTACTTACCGTATCATGTACCTCCTTATTTTCATGATTCTAGAGTGTTCCGGAAGGACTCTTTCATGTGTTCTTCCGGTGTCAAAGTTTGGATAATATTGCTTTCAACATTAATGGGCGTACCTCAGATATAATGTTTTATTCGTCGCCCATTAACAATCTTTGGGTTAGTACCTTCAGCATTATTTTTTTTGATAGCTCCAGACTTATAAACCTCCTGGATGACATAGGGACCTTCCCATTTAGAGAGGAGTTTTCCTGCAAAGAACCTAAAATGAGAGTTGTACAAAAGAACATATTCTCCAACTTTGAACTCACTCTTTTGGATTCTTTTATCATGCCATCTTTTAACTTTTTCTTTAAATAAATTAGCATTTTCAATAGCTTGGGTTCTGCATTCATCTAATGAGCTAATATCAAATAACCTCTTTTCACCTGCAAGTTTGAAATCATAGTTGAGTTCTTTGATCGCACAAAATGCTTTATATTCTAACTCAAGAGGCAAATGACAAGCTTTTCCATAAACCATTTTATAAGGAGACATACCCATAGGATTTTTATAAGTTGTTCTGTAAGCCCAAAGTGCATCATATAATTTCTTAGACCAATTCTTCCTGGGCTAATTGACAGTCTTTTGCAAAATTAATTTTATTTCTATATTACTAAGCTCAACTTTGACCACTAGACTAAGGATGATAAGGTGATGTAATTGTATGGTTAACATCATACTTGGCAAGCATTTTGCGAAAAGCGCCATGAATAAAGTGTGAACCACCATCAGTCATTAAATATCTAGGGACTCCAAACCTTGGGAAAATAACTTCCTTAAGCATTTTAATAGAGGTGTTGTGATTAGCACTACAGGTTGGAATAGCTTCTACCCATTTAGTAACATAATCAACAGCAACCAAAATATGTGTATACCATTAGAGGAAGGAAAAGGTCCCATGTAATCAAATCCTCAAACATCAAATGGTTCAACAGCAAGTGAATAATTCATAGGCATTTCTTGACGCTTACCGATATTACCTATTATTTGACATTCATCACAAGATAAGACGAACTTACGGGCATCCTCGAAGAGAGTAGGCCAGTAAAATCCAGATTGCAATACCTTGTGAGCAGTTCTATCTCCATCATGATGCCCTCCATATGCTTTGGCGTGACATTTCCGAAGGATTTGTCCCTGTTCATGGTCAGGTACACAATGTCTAATAATACCATCTACTCCTTCTTTATAAAGATGTGGGTCATCCCAAAAGTAGTTTCTTAAATCATAGAATACTTTTTCCTTTTGTTGGTATGTTAAGCTAGGTGGTAAATATTTAGCAACAATGTAATTAGCATAATCAACATACCAAGGAGTATTATTAGAAATATTTATTGCAGCTGACTACTCATCAGGAAACTACCATCAATAGGTAGTGGGTCATCATCACATTTTCAAGCCTAGACGGATTTCCAGCTATGGGGTTCTCAGCTCCTTTTCTATTAGTGATATGCAAATCGAATTATTGTGGCAAGAGAACCCACCGAATAAGTCTAGGTTTTGCATCTTTCTTTTCCATAAGATATTTAATAGCAGCATGGTCAGTGTGAACAGTTACTTTTGAATCAACAATGTAAGATCTAAATTTGTCACAAGCAAACACCACTGCTAGGAATTCTTTTTCAGTAGTAGCATAATTCTTTTGAGCACTGTCTAGTGTCTTACTAGCATAATGAATAGCATTTAGTTTTTATCAACTATTTATCCTAGAATAGCACCAACGGCATAATCACTAGCATCACACATAATTTCAAAAGGCAAATTCCAATCAGGTGGTTGAACAATAGGTGCAGAAATTAAGGCTTTCTTTAGTGTTTCAAAGGCTTCAAAGCAATCATCATCAAACAAAAGGAACATCCTTTTGCAAAAGATTTGTAAGAGGCCTAGAAAATTTAGAAAAGTCTTTAATGAATCTCCTATAGAAACCAGCATGACCTAGGAAACTACGAATACCTTTGATATCCTTAGGACATGGCATTTTCTCAATTGTACAACCTCAGCTTTGTCCACTTCAATACCCTTTTCAGAAATCTTATGGCCCAAGACAATACCTTCGTTAACCATAAAGTGGCACTTCTCCCAATTCAAGACAAGATTTGTTTGTTCACATCTCTGCCAAACTCGATCAAGATTGCTTAAACAATCATCAAAATACTTCCCATAGACAGAGAAATCATCCATGTAAACCTCCACAATCTTTTCACAAAAGTCAGAGAATATAGCAGTCATGTGTAATGCCCAGTATGAGATTATACCTCCTACGTGTCGAGGCACGACTTAAAGGTATAAGCTCATACTAGAATGATCTCAAGTATGGTATCTTTGCACGACTCATGTAAAATAGGGATGAAATTGCAAAAGAGTATTACACTCGCCGCGTCACACAATACATTACATAACCAATCATCATCCAAATAACATCACAATCCGACTACGGACGAAGATCCAAATGAAAGATACCATAAATAAGGCCACAAGGTCCGAATCGCCCCTAGTAGAAGCCACTACCGATCATCGGGATAGTACACGTAGTATTGCCCACGTTCTTCCTCGAACTCCCAGTATAGCTCGGTGTCGTCACCTGTGTAGTTCACCATGGTACCTGCATCAGGTGTTGGGTAGAATCTGTGAGCCACGGAGGACTCAGCAATCCCGTTCCCGGGTAGCAAAACTATCTAAGTCTTGGGTGTGGCACAAGGCTGAAGAACAAAGGTTGCAGCTACACTAGCACTAGCTTACGTGTTTAGATCGAGAAGAGAAGTGCCACGAGCGTCAAAGTGATCACTAAGTGATCCTATCTAAGCACGTCAAACATAACCCCACCGTATTCACTTCCCGAACCCCTTCGAAAAATGACCATCACGGTTACTCACGCTGGTAGTGTATTCTGAACATGGTGTCAAGTTTTCTACAGCCGGATATTAACAAATGCCCATCTGCCACATAATCGCAGGCACGACTTTTGAAAGATCAAACCCTGCAGGGGTGTCCCAACTTAGCCCATCACAAGCTCACGATTTGCGGAGTCGCAACTCCAAGGTGGGAAGACCCGAATATTCTCGGAATCCCGTGTTCAAGATATTCCGACTAAGGTAAAACTAATCCAGCAAGACCTCCCGGCGTGCCGACACCCTGACAGTAGTCGCGCGTATCTAGTCTCGAGCCACGACCGGATGGGACATCCTACAGGTAATACCAGATACCTCGGGTTTCCCCGAGGCGGCCCTGCAGTCCACCCAATTCGGACCAACACTCATGTGGAGCACTGGCCCGGGGGTTGTTAATTAAGATCACAGGATAGCTAGTCCCTATGCAAGTTTTAGTTATTAGGCAAATGTAAAACCAATGTCGGGCCTTGCTGGAAATGCTTTAGCGCTAAGCAGGTTATCGATGGGGTCCCATAACCCCAACCATGCTAGGAATGCATAATCAAGGAACATAACACCGGTTTAAACGGTTCCTAGGGTGGCATGAGTGGAACAAACACCAAGCAAGAGGCTTAGCCTTCCACCCATTACCAATATATAGATGATTTAGTTAAACAGTTTATATATTGTGATATCCCAACAATAACTTCATCATGAAGCAAGAATCTTCAAATCTTCACCTGCAACTAACAATGCTATAAGAGTGGCTGAGCAAAGCTTACGTAACCAATCAAAGGTTTGCTAGGTTGGGTGGTTAGAGAGATTCATGGCTACAATAGGAGGCTGACAATCAAACATGGGCATCGAGGCAATAAGCTAAAGTGAGAGACATCTAGCAATAGGCAATGATAGTAATGATATCTGGGTCAGGTCATCTTGTTTGTCAAGTCGTCGATGGGATCGTAAGAGGGCTCCTCGTACTCAACCTCGGTAGGACCCTCGTTCTCGGTCTCGGCTCCTGGCTCTACTCAACACAAGAACACAACATGGCACAATATCAAACAAGATGCAATGCACAATCAACATGATGCAAGTATGATGTGCGTATGCATGTGGTAGCACTTGAACCTAGGAGAAGATGATGGAGAAGGCATCATCTTGGAAAACCAAGCATGCCACTGGATAGAGGGGAAGATTTCGGTTGAAATCAATATAAAGATCGCCGAAAACGGACAGACGGTTTGTGAAATACAAGCAAAACAATATTCACACAAAGCTGAAGTTAACAGCCACATGACATGTTTGGAGCAAGAAATAATTATGCTACAGCACTCAAACATTATGACAAGAATCATGGACATGAAGTAGACATATCCTACAGCAAACAACTCCATTGGAGCAACTCCATAGGAGGCATGGATCAATAGCAACAAGCTACACCAAATTGATCATGTTGATAAAAACCTGACAGGCATAATTTATAGCAACTTAGGAGCAAGAAATAAATAAGCTACAACAGGCCATATGTGCAAGTAAGGGCATGAATGGATAGACAAAAACATGGAAAACAAGGAATGACCATTGGCCACTCCAAAACAAGCATGGATTTGACTGGGGCATCAAGCAAACATAGCATCAGGTTAAAACAGATTCCAGACTTAGCAGTTTTTCACTAATTATAAAACAGTAACATTGGCATGGCATGTTTACAAGCTTGTCTAAGTCACCTCAAGGCATATCATGGAAAGTGGTTTGCACCATAGCAAAGACCATATCCTGGTGCTTCTAAAACATATTGACATGTGGCATGAAGACAAACACATCAATAGCAATGAGCACTTCAAATCAGCATCTCATAACAAGTTTCAGCACTTAACAGCCACATGCACTTTTGCAACAGAGATTAACATGGCAATATGACACCTAACATGAATTCTACTGCAACCATCATGTAGAGCACTTCACAATGAACATTTTGACATATCATATGCTCCATTTGGATAAACATGCACCAAGTTATCTCATCTCAAACATGGCAACAAATAACAAGTAGCAGCAGTTTATAACAAGTAGCACTCTTGCAATAGATATTAGGGCATCGAGATGAACTCAAACAAGCATGCCACAATGGAACAAAATGAAGAACGCATCATCGCGATCATTTTGATATATCACACGCCCAAAACGGATCTACGAGCACGAAGTTACAGCCATGCAAAGGAGGGAACAAAATATAGCAGATCTGGGACTTAGACATTTTTATACCTCACAAAAAATTCAACCGGGGACGGGGATGTCCCGGGACGGAGAGATCGGACGGGGACGGGGTGTTTGGAACGGGGAGTGGTGGATCTCGTCCACCTTCTCCGGATCCGGCGAGGAGGATCTTCGGCGAGGCGGCGGCGAACTCCGGCAGCCGGAGCGGAGGTGGAGGAGGCGGTGGCGCGAAGAGGCAAGGGCGGCCCGCGGCGGCGGCGTCCGGCGGCGCGCCGGCGAGGGGCGGCGGCGGGCGGAGTGCGCCGGCGGCGGGAGGCGGCTAGGCGCCGGCTGCGGCGGCGGAGCGGGGGGGGCAATTCCGGCGACGGCGGACCGAAGGCGGCGGGGGGTGGAGTTCCGCGGCGGCGGCGAGGTCCGGCCGGCCGGCGGCGAGTTCCAGCCGAGCCGCAGACGCGGGCTGGCGGCGGCGAGGCGGTCGGGCTCGGCGGGCCCCGCCTGGGCCCGGCGGGCCGCGAGAGGAGGTGGGAGGTGGAGGCGTTGAGGGGGGCAATAGGGGGCGTCTACGTGGCGGCGGAGCTGAGGTGGCGCCCTCCTATTGGTCGGAGCGACGTGGCTGCGCGGCGGCGGACATGTCCGGCCGGGTCGGATGTGTCCGGCGTGGCGCGGAGTGAGGAGGGGCTAGGTTTCGTCCGCAAAAATGGACGTGGGGGACGTTTTTATAGGCATAGGGAGCTAGGAGACTCCAAATGGGGTGCGGTTTTCGGCCACACGTTCGTGATCCGACGACCGAGATGATGGGAGGGATTGGGCTGGGTTAGTGGGATGTTGTGGAGGGGGTCTTGGGCCAAAAGGAAGAGGTACTTTTAGCCCACTAGGTTAACCGTTGGAGTATCAAACGAACTCCAAACGCGACGAAACTAGACAGGTGGCCTACACGTACCAAAACAACAACGCACGACAAGTCTCACCTCATTCCGGAAACGTTACACGGCCACACACGAAAGAAGGACTCGGGGTGCCACGGGCACGTGTGTGAGTGTCGGAACTCGAAATGGACAACGGGAAGAGACGAGTGGGACCGGGTGCAAGTGACAACACGAGTGCAATGCAATGCACATGATAACATGACATGGATGAAATGCACACCCGCACACGACAAAACAAAGAAACCCGAAATAAAAGAAGAGCCCAGAATGGAATTGATGAAGTCAAAGTTTTATATATTGCCATAATTGGAAAGTGTTACATGTGGGGCATTACAAACTCTCCTCTACTACGAAAAGATCTCGTCCCGAGATCTAGGACTGGAAGAAGGAAGGGTACTCAGAATGAAGGTGATCTTCTCGTTCCCACGTAGCTTCCCGGTCAGTATGGTGTGACCACTTAACTTTCAAGAACTTGATTGACTTGTTGCGGGTCATGCGCTCAGTTTCTTCAAGAATAGCAACGGGGTGCTCACGATAAGATAAGTCTTGTTGAAGATCAATCTCCTCGAACGGAATGGTGCGTTCAGGTATCTTGAAGCACTTGCGGAGTTGAGACACGTGAAACACATCATGAACATTTGCAAAGTTAGATGGAAGCTCGAGTTGGTAGGCTAGATCGCCTCTTTTGCCAAGAATCTTGAAAGGCCCACGTATCTAGGAGCAAGCTTTCCTTTGATACCGAATCTTTGGGTTCCTTTCATAGGAGAAACACGGAGATAGACATGATCACCAATGTCGAAGGCCAAATCATGATGCTTGCCGTCATAGTAACTCTTTTGACGCGACTGAGCGGCCTTGAGATTCTCACGTATGACTTTGCACATTTCTTCGGCTTCTGAGATCAAGTCATTGCCAAGAAGTTGACGTTCACCAGTCTCGGACCAGTTGAGAGGAGTACGACACTTTCTTCCATAGAGTATTTCAAAAGGAGCTTTGCCGGCACTTGCTTGGAAGCTGTTGTTGTAAGAGAACTCGGCAAATGGGAGACAATCTTCCCACTTCATGCCAAAAGAGATGACACAAGCTCTGAGCATGTCTTCGAGGATCTGGTTCACTCTTTCGACTTGACCACTAGTCTGAGGGTGAAACGCAGTGCTAAAACGAATCTTAGTGCCCATGGCTGACTGAAAGGAGTCCCAGAACTTGGATGTGAACAAACTTCCACTGTCTGAGGAGATAACTTGAGGAATGCCATGCAACGAAACAATTCTGGAAGTGTACAACTCTGCCAACTGAGCTGCATTGATGGATTCTTTCACGGGAAGGAAGTGAGCTACTTTGGTTAGCTTGTCAATCACAACAAAGATAGCATCATTCTCCTTCTTGGACTTGGGAAACCTAGTGACGAAATCCATTTCAATGTGGTCGAATTTCCACTGGGGAATAGGTAGAGGTTGGAGGAGATCGGCTGGACGTTGATGCTCTGCCTTCACTCTTCTGCAGACATCACATTCATTCACGAATTGGGCAATCTCCCTTTTCATGCGAGTCCACCAGTAAGATTTCTTGAGGTCTTGGTACATCTTGGAACTTCCGGGATGTATCAAGAGGAGGGAGTCATGTGCTTCGTTCATTAGGAGCTTCCTGAGATCACCCTTGGGAACCACAATTATGTCCTCAAAGAACAAGGTGTCTTTCTCATCAACACGATAGCACTTGTATTTGGGAGTACCCTTAGCAATACCATGTTTCACTTTCTGTACCATAGCATCAGTGAGTTGGGCTTCACGGATCTGATCTTCCAAGGTAGGAGCAAGTTGAAGATTTGCAAGAAAGCCTTGCGGAACAGCTTGGAGGTTGAGCTTCCTGAATGATTCACAAAGCTCAGGCTAAAATGGCTTGAGAAGGAGACTATTGCAATATGCCTTTCTGCTCAAGGCATCTGCAATGACATTGTCCTTGCCAGGTGTGTACTCAATGCTTGGATCATACTCTTGGATCGTCTCAACCCAACGAGTCTCGCGAAGGTTCAGGTTCGGCTGTGTGAAGATGTACTTCAAGCTCTTTTGATCGGTGAAGATGTCCACTTTTCTGCCCAACACAAGGTGTCTCCACGTGATCAAAGCGTGTACCACTACTGCTAGCTTGAGATCATGTGTGGGGTAGTCCTTCTCATTTGGCTTCAACTGACGAGAAGTGTATGCCACAATCTTCTTGTCTTGCATTAGAACACCACCAAGTCCTTGTAGAGAAGCATCACAGAATACTTCATAGGGCTTGGACTCATCCGGGGGAGTAAGAACCGGAGCAGAAATGAGCTTCTCTTTGAGTGTTTTGAATGCCACATCACAATCCGGAGTCCAGTTGTACTTGACATTCTTCAGCAGCAAGTTTGAGAGAGGCTTGGCAATCTTGGAGAAGTTCTCAACGAACCTTCTGCAATAGCTAGCAAGACCAAGGAAGCTTCGGAGTTGCTTGACGTTCTGCGGGGGTTCCCAGTTGACAATCGCTTCAACTTTCTCGGGGTTGACGGAAATACCCTCAGCAGAGATGATATGGCCAAGATACAAGACCTTATCCAGCCAAAATTCACACTTGGAGAACTTCGCATAGAACTTGTGTTCACGGAGTCTGTCGAGAACCAAATGGAGGTGCTTGGCATGATCTTCTTCATTCTTTGAGAATACCAAGATGTCATCCAGATAGACAAGAACAAATTCATTGGTGTAGGGGTTGAATATGAAGTGCATCATCCTCAAGAAAGTGGGTGGAGCATTTGCGAGGCCAAAAGACATGACCGTGTATTCATAGGAACCATAGCTCGTTCTGAATGCGGTCTTGTGAATATCTTCTCCACGGATACGGATCTGGTGATAACCCATCCGGAGATCGAGCTTTGAGAACACTTTTGCTCCTTTGAGTTGCTCGAACAATTCATTGATGTTGGGGAGCAGATACTTGTTCTTTATTGTCTTCTTGCTCAATGGCCGATAATCAACGCAAAGGCGCTCCGTGCCATCCTTCTTCTTGACAAATAGAATGCCACAGCCCCAAGGAGAAGTACTAGGCCTCATTAGACCCATATGCTCTTGCTCATCGAGTTGTCTCTTCAGCTCCTTCAACTCTTCAGGAGAAAGCTTGTACGGACGCCGACATGCTGGCTCGGTACCGGGCTCGAGTTCAATGATGAATTCAACTTGACGATGCGGAGGCATGCCTGGAAGCTCTTCAGGGAAAACATCTTCATATTCATTGACCACCGGAATCTGAGAGATGGCATTAATCTCGCTCTTATCATTGAGAGAGAATAGGCTGATTGTGTTATCTCGAGAGGCGAAGATAATCACGTCTTCAACAGGATGAGTAAGCTTGACTTCCTTATTTGCGCAATCAATTTGAGCATCATGCTTGGAAATCCAATCCATCCCAAGAATAAGATCAATGTCGGAGTTGCCGAGAACAACCGGAGAAGCTAGAAAGCGGTAATCACCCATACGAATAGATACATCCGGAGCATACAATCTAGAAGTCATGTGTTTGCCCGGAGAAATAATTTTTAACTCCCTTGGCAAGACCACTGTGCCCACATTGTGCTTGGATGCAAATGGAAATGACATGAAGGAATGTGATGCACCAGAATCAAAGAACACTTTAGCAGGTTTAAGGTTGACTGGAAGATTACCAAGTATCACATCTGAAGAATTCTCTGCCTGAGCTGCATTCATCAGATTCACTCTTGTTGCCTTTGGATTGTGCTTGACAATAGCAGTGCTGACAGGTGGAGGAGGCGGAAGACGCCTTTGAGTACACTTGTTAGCATAATGACCCTTCTGGCCACACTTGTTGCAAACCACTTCTTAGAGAGGACGGTGATAAGGAGCACTTGACTTCGAAGCTTGAAAGTGATTCTTGGACTGATTGCTTGGGTTGGGTGGGTGGGAGAAACCACGGCCACCAGAATGCTTGTTGTTGTTGTGGGAGGGCGGAGCACTGGAGGAGGTGGAAGCCAAAACTTCTGCTCCTTTGCGGCCACTTGGGAAGAAGAGGAGGAGTTAACAACATCTCTGATCCTCTTTTTGGAAGCTTCCATTTTGAGCTGGGCTGCCTCTTGCTTAAGTGCCATGTTATAGAATTGATCAAATTCATCCGGCTCAAACAAGGTGAGAGCTAGTTGGAGTTCATCCTTCAGACCACCACGGAACTGATAAATCTTGGTCTTGGAATCTGGGATGTCTTGCTTGGCATAGCGGGCAAGGTTCTGGAACTTGACATTGTATTGATAAACGGACATGGTGCCTTGCTTCAGGTTGTGGAATTGCTCACGCATTCCTTCAATGACACTAGTTGGAATGTGGTGAGAGCGAAAATCCTTGCAGAAGTCAGTCCACGAGATTTCACGACCCTCTCTGGAATCTTTGTACTGCTGCCACCAATCAGTGGCTTGGTCCTTGAGTTGGAAGGCGGCAAACTTGACATAATCCTCAGGTCTCACGTTACTGCACTCGAAATGCTTCTTGATATCTATTATCCAGTCTTCAGCATCTAGCGGATCCACACAGTAACTGAATGCATTTGGTTGGTTTGCCAGTAATTGGTTGAGGGTAGCAAAGTGAGGTTGGTTGAACAAATTGCCTTGGCCTTGGTTCCCATGACCACCTTTATTTGCTTGATTTGCTTGAATGTTCTGCATCATTTGCATAAGCATCTGGGTGTTCTGGTTTGTCACTTGCATAATTGCTCTCCAGGCCTCAGACGGAGGAGGAGGGGAAGGAGGACGATCTGGAACTTCTTCACCCTCTGGGTTAGCATTGGGAACCTTTTTAGGAGCCATCCTGAATGAGATGACAACTATTAGCCATTGATTGAAAATATATAAGCTGAATTAACGGCTAGAAATTGCAACATAAGTCTTCACAAGAACATTCAAACAAAATGAACGAATGTAATCTACAGTTTAATGGTACAACAATCTTCTTGAGAAGCCACTTGGGAGAACAAAAGGTAAATAAAAACAAGGAGCAGATAGAACAAATACAGGATAGAAGCTTCATTCGACATATTCGTGCTGAAAGCTTATGGAACATGTTACAAAAGGGTTTTGCAATCCCCGGATCAGCATAGCCAAGGACCCTTTAAGATGCAACTCCCGATCGGAACAAACGCCCATAAAACTACTTCACTCAATGTAGAACCCCGAACTCCATATCATGCATTCGTTAGAAGAATGCCTACGAGCTACTAGATGAACCCACCTATTAATTTCCGAAAGTTTCCAGTTATGCAATCAGGTGTTGGGGATACAGGGGAAGCATCGCGCACTCAACTCTAATCCTACATCCAGCTGTATCCATCCTTCAACACATAACCAGTTATTTCCGGAAACCGTTTACCTCGGACCTTCGAAACGCATCTGCTATACAAGCTATGGCAATACTCCCGAACTACCTCCCCAGTACTGGGTGATGTCGGGGTTATCTTGCCACTAATCACATAGAAGAGTTTTCAATGTCGGTCGTCTTAAGTATTCCAGAACTGCTGCGATAGATTAGTGATGACAAAACCTCGGAGCTCAACTCCCCGAGACACTGCCACAACCCCTAAATGACAGGAGGCATCGAGAACAATGTTCTCGTCACAAAGACATCGGAACAATTCAAACAATACTCGCGTGATCCTAAAAAAATTAGTGAATTTTGAGAGTAGAAGAGATAAGTAATCGTCAGGAGTCCTTACCAGAGTGATAAAGGGATGAGGAGCAAAAAGAAATCCTACTCTCCGATATATATATATATATATATATATATATATATATATATATATATATATATATATATATATATATATATATATATATATATATATATAGGACTCAAAACATTTTCAAGTGTGTGCCTAGACTCAACCGTCAACGATTCGATCAATCAGTGGGGGCTTCTAGGTCGGAGAAGGCTCTGATTACCAACTTGTAATGCCTAGTATGAGATTATACCTCCTACGTGTCGAGGCACGACTTCAAGGTATAAGCTCATACTAGAATGATCTCAAGTATGGTATCTTTGCACGAGTCATGTAAAATAGCGATGAAATTGCAAAAGAGTAGTTGGCTTACACTCGCCACGTCACACAATACATTACATAAGCAATCATTATCCAAATAACATCAAAGTCCGACTACGGACGAAGATCCAAATGAAAGATACCATAAATAAGGCCACAAGGTCCGAATCGCCCCTAGTAGAAGCCATTACTGATCATCGGGATAGTACACGTAGTATTGCCCACGTTATTCGTCGAACTCCCAGTACAGCTCGGTGCCGTCACCTGTGTAGTTCACCATGGTACCTGCATCTGGTGTTGGGTAGAATCTGTGAGCCACGGAGGACTCAGCAATCCCGTTCCCGGGTAGCAAAACTATCTAAGTCTTGGGTGTGGAACAAGGCTGATGAACAAAGGTTGCAGCTGCACTAGCACTAGCTTACGTGTTTAGAGCGAGAAGAGAAGTGCCACGAGCGTCAAAGTGATCACGAAGTGATCCTATCTAAGCACGTCAAACATAACCCCACCGTGTTCACTTCCCGAACCCCTTCAGAAAATGACCGTCACGGTTACTCATCCTGGTAGTGTATTCTGAACATGGCGTCAAGTTTTCTACAACTGGATATTAACAAATTCCAATCTACCACATAATTGCGGGCACGGTTTCGAAAGATCAAACCCTGCAGGGGTGTCCCAACTTAGCCCATCACAAGCTCACGATCTGCGGGGTCGTAACTCCAAGGTGGGAAGACCCGAGTATTCTCGGAATCTCGTGCTCAAGATATTCCGACTAAGGTAAAACTAATCCAGCAAGATCTCCCGGCGTGCCGACACCCTGACAGTAGCCGCGCGTATCTAGTCTCAGGCCACGACCGGATGGGACATCCTACAGGTAATACCAGATACCTCGGGTTTCCCCGAGGCGGCCCTGCAGTCCGCCCAGTTCGGACCAACACTCATGTGGAGCACTGGCCCGGGGATTGTTAATTAAGATCACGGGATAGCTAGTCCCTATGTAAGTTTTAGTTATTAGGCAAATGTAAAACCAATGTCGGGCCTTGCTGGAAAAGCTTTAGTGCTAAGCAGGTTATCAAGGGGGTCCCATAACCCCAACCGTGTTAGGAACGCATAATCAAGGAACATAACACCGGTTTAAACGATTCCTAGGGTGGCATGAGTGGAACAAAACACCAAGCAAGAGGTTTAGCCTTCCACCCATTACCAATATATAGATGATTTAGTTAAACAGTTTATATATTGTGATATCCCAACGATAACTTCATCATGAAGCAAGAATCTTCAAATCTTCACCTGCAACTAACAATGCTATAAGAGTGGCTGAGCGAAGCTTACGTAACCAATCAAAGGTTTGCTAGGTTGGGTGGTTAGAGAGATTCATGGCTACAATAGGAGGCTGACAAACAAACATGGGCATCGAGGCAATAAGCTAAAGAGAGAGACATCTAGCAATAGGCAATGATAGTAATGATATCTGGGTCAAGTCATCTTGCTTGTCGAGTCGTCGATGGGATCGTAAGACGGCTCCTCGTACTCAACCTCGGTAGGCCCCTCGTTCTCGGTCTCGGCTCCCGGCTCTACTCAACACAAGAACACAACATGGCACAATATCAAACAAGATGCAATGCACAATCAACATGATGCAAGTATGATGTGCGTATGCATGTGGAAGCACTTGAACCTAGGAGAATATGATGGAGAAGGCATCATCTTGGAAAACCAAGCATGCCACTGGATAGAGGGGAAGATTTCGGTTGAAATCGATAGAAAGATCGCCGGAAACGGATAGACGGTTTGCGAAATACAAGCAAAACAATATTCACACAAAGCTGCAATTAACAGCCACATGACATGTTTGGAGCAAGAAATAATTATGCTACATCACTCAAACATGATGACAGGAAGCATGGACATGAAGTAGACATATCCTACAGCAAACAACTCCATTGGAGCAACTCCATAGGAGGCATGGATCAATAGCAACAAGCTACACCAAATTGATCATGCTGATAAAAACCTGACGGGCATAATTTATAGCAACTTGAGAGCAAGAAATAAATAAGCTACATCAGGCCATATGTACAAGTAAGGGCATGAATGGATATACAAAAACATGGACAACAAGGAATGACCATTGGCTACTCCAAAACAAGCATGGATTTGAGTGGGGCATCAAGCAAACATAGCATCAGGTTAAAACAGATTCCAGACTTAGCACTTTTTCACTAAGTATAAAACAGTAACATTGGCATGGCATGTTTACAAGCTTGTTTAAGTCACCTCAAGGCATATCATGGAAAGTGGTTTGCACCACAGAAAAACCATATGATGGTGCTTCTAAAACATATTGAAATGTGGCATGAAGACAAACACATCAATAGCAATGAGCACTTCAAATCAGCATCTCATACAAGTTTTAGCACTTAACAGCCACATGCACTTTTGCAACAGAGATTAACATGGCAATATAACACCTAACATGAATGCTGCAGCAACCATCATGTAGAGCAGTTCACAATGAACATTTTTACATATCATATGCTCCATTTGGATAAACATGCACCAAGTTATCACGTCTCAAACATGGCAACAAATAACAAGTAGCAGCAGTTTATAACAAGTAGCACTCTTGCAACATAGATTAGGGCATCTAGATGAACTCAAACAAGCATGCCACAATGGAACAAAATGAAGAGCACATCACCACGATCATTCTGATATATCACACGCCTAAAACGGATCTACGAACGCGAAGTTACAGCCATGCAAAGGAGGCAACAAAATATAGCAGATCTGGGACTTAGACATTTTTATACCTCACAAAAAAGTCAACCCGGGACGGGGATGTCCCGGGACAGAGAGATCCGGCGGGGACGGGGTGTTTGGATCGGGGAGTGGTGGATCTCGTCCACCTTCTCCGGATCCGGCGAGGAGGAGCTCCGGCAAGGTGGCGGCGAACTCCGGCGGCCGGAGCAGAGGTAGAGGCGGCGGTGGCGCGAAGAGGCAGGGGCGGCCCGCGGCGGCGGCGCGCCGGCGTGGGGCGGCGGCGGGCGGAGTGTGCCGGCAGCGGGAGGCGGCGAGGCACCGGCCGCGGCGGCGGAGCGGGGGGGTTCCGGCGACGGCGAACCGAAGGCGGTGGCGGGCGGAGTTCCACGGCGGCGGCGAGGTCCGGACGGCCGGCAGCGAGGTCCGGCCGAGCCGCGGACGCGGGCTGGCGGTGGCGAGGCGGTCGGGCCGGGCGGGCCTCTCCTGGGCCCGGTGGGCCGCGGGAGGAGGTGGGAGGTGGAGGCGCTGAGGGGGCCAATAGGGGGCGTCCACGTGGCGGTGGAGCTGAGGTGGCGCCCTTCTATTGGTCGGAGCAACGTGGCTGCGTGGCGGCGGACATGTCCGGCCTGGTCGGATGTGTCCGGCGTGGTGCAGAGGGAGGAGGGGCTAGGTTTCGTCCGCAAAAATGGACGTGGGGGACGTTTTTATAGGCATAGGGAGCTAGGAGACTCCAAATGGGGTGCGTTTTTCGGCCACACGTTCGTGATCCGACGACCGAGATGATGGGAGGGGTTGTGCTGGGTTAGTGGGCTGTTGTGGAGGGGGTCTTGGGCCAAAAGGAAGAGGTACTTTTAGCCCACTAGGTTAACTGTTGGAGTACCAAATGAACTCCAAACGCGACGAAACTAGACAAGCGGCCTACACGTACCAAAACAACAATGCACGACAAGTCTCACCTCATTCCGGAAACGTTACACGGCCACACACGAAAGAAGGGCTCGGGGGTGCCACGGGCACATGTGTGAGTGTCGGAACTCGAAACGGACAACGGGAAGAGACGAGTGGGACCGGGTGCAAGTGACAACACGAATGCAATGCAATGCACATGATAACATGACATGGATGAAATGCCCACCCACACACGACAAAATGAAGAAACCCGAAATGAAAGAAGAGCCCAGAATTGAATTGATGAAGTCAAAGTTTTATATATTGCCATAATTGGAAAGTGTTACATCTGGGGCATTACATCATGCATCTTTGAAAGTTAGCTAGTGCATTGCATAAACAAAAAGCATAAGTCTATAAGCGTAAGTTCCAAAGGGACAAGTAAAAGTAGTCTTTTCTTGATTAGGTTGAGAAACAGGTATTTGTGAAAAACTAGAGTATCCATCAAGGAAGCAAAAGTGTGTGTGCTTAGATAATGTTTCTAGCATTTGATCAATAAAAGGTTGAGGGTAATGATCTTTTCTAGTTGCTTTATTTAATTTTCTAAAATCAATTACCATTCTATAGCTTGTAACAATTCTTTGTGGAATAAGTTCATTCTTATCATTAGGAACAACACTTATACCTCCTTTCTTAGGAACACAATGAACAAGACTTATCCATCTACTATCAGCTATAGGATAGATTATACCTGCTTCCAGAAGTTTTAATATTTCCGCTCTTACCACTTCTTTCATCTTCGGATTTAACCGACGTTGATGATCAACAACGTGTTTAGCCTCAGGTTCCATATTGATCTTGTGCTGACATAGAGTGGGACTAATGCCCTTTAAATCATCAAGAGTATATCCCATAGCAGCTCGGTGTTTCCTTAGAACTTTCAATAATCTTTCTTCTTCATGTTCTGAAAGGTTAGCACTGGTAATAACATGATATATCTTTATTTCATCAAGATAAGCATATTTCAAAGTGTCTGGCAATTGTTTTAATTCAAACACAGGATCACCTTTAGGTGGAGGAGGACCTCCTAGATTTTTAATAGGTAGATTGTGTTTAAGCATAGGACGTTGTTCAAAGAAAACATCATCTATTTCATTTCTTTCATGCATATGTAAATCATTTTCATGGTCTAGCAAATATTGTTCTAGAACATCAGTGGGAGGCACAACAATATAAGCGAGACGAATTATTTCATCCTTACTAGGCAATTCTTTTTCATGAAGCTTTCTATTAAACTTGGAGAAATTAAATTCATGAGACTCGCTACCAAAACAAACACCAACAGTTTGTTTCTCAGAATCTATTTTAGCATTAACAGTCTTCAAGAAAGGTCTACCAAAGATAATGGGACATAAGTCATCTTGCGGGGAACCAAGAACAAGAAAATCAGTAGGGTATTTTATTTTCCCACACAAGACTTCAACATCTCTAACAATCCCAATTGGTGATATAGTATCTCTATTAGCAAAGTTTAATAGTGACATATATGTCTTCTATCTCTGCGGGTGTTATGTCATTCGTAATTTCTCGATATAAAGTGTAAGGAATAGCACTCACACTAGCACATATGTCACATAAACCATGATAACAGTGATCTCCTATTTTAACTGAGACAACGTGCATGCCAATAACAGGTCTATATCTATCCTCTTTACCGGGTTTGGAAATTCTAATAGCTTCTTCACAGAAGTAAATGATATGCCCGTCTACATTTTCTTCCAAGAGATCCTTAACCATAGCAATATTAGGTTCTACTTTAATTTGTTCATCTGGTTTAGGTGTTCTAATATATTTTTTGTTAACCATAGTTGAAACTTTAGCATGTTCCTTTATCCTAACAGGGAAAGGTGGTTTTTCAATATAAGAAGTAGGAACAACTGGATCAACATTATAAATTATAGTTTCTTCCTTAGTTAGTACCGGTTCTTTAATTTCTTCTTTAATAGGTGGGTGATATTTAAACCACTTCTCTTTAGGGAGATCAACATGAGTAGCAAATGATTCACAAAATGAGGCTACTATCTCAGAGCCAAGTCCATATTTAGTGCTAAACTTTTGAAAAGCATCGGTATCCATAAAAGATTTGACACAATCATACTTACGCTTAATACCTAACTCTTTACCTTCGTCGAGATCCCAATCCTCGGAGTTGCACTTAATTCTTTCCAAAACATCCCACCGGAATTCAATACTTTTCTTCATAAAAGAACCAGCACAAGAAGTATCAAGCATGGATTGATCATTACGAGAAAGCCGAGCATAAAAATTCAGAATAATAATTTCTCTTGAGAGCTCATGATTGGGGCATGAATATAACATTGATTTAAGCCTCCCCCAAGATAGAGCGATACTTTCTCCTTCACGAGGCCATAAATTATATATATAATTCCGATCACGATGAACTAGATGCATAGGATTTTTTTTTGGTGAAACTCCAATTTCAATCGGTTCACTTCCAAGATCCAATATCATTGCATAGCCTATACCATGCTAATGCTTTTCCCTTAAAAGATAAATGAAAAACCTTCTTCATAACTTGATCTCCGTGTAGACCTACAATCTTAAACAATCCACAAATTTGTTCCACATATATCAAGTGCATATCAGGATGTTCGGTTCCGTCTCCTGCATAAGGATTAGCTAGCAGTTGTTCTATCATACCCGAAGGAATTTCATATTCAATATTTTCATTAGATGCAGCAGGTTGAGGGGTAGCTAATTGTGGTTCCAGTCGAGGTGAAGATACCCCGAACAAACCCCTCAAAGGATTGTTCTCCATAGTAACAAGTGACAATAAATTTCAGCACACTATATGAATGTTTCCTTACCATTTTCCACTTACCAAAAGTGCTTCACTCCCCGGCAACGGAGCCAGAAAATAGCCTTGATGACACACAAGTATAGGGGATCAATTGTAGCTCTTTTCGATAAGTAAGAGTGTCGAACCCAATGATGAGTAGAAGGAAATGAGAAGTGTTCTTCAGTAAGGTAATGTCTGCAAGTGCTGAAATTATAAGTAGCAGAGTAGTTTGATAGCAAGATAATTTTGCAACGAGCAAGTAACGATAGTAGTAGAAAAAGTGAAGCAAGGTAGCCCGATCCTTTTGAGGCAAAGGACAGGCCAAGACGGTTTCTTATAATAAGCAAAGCGTTCTTGAGGGTACACGGGAATTTCATCTAGTCGCTTTCATCATGTTGGTTCAATTCGTGTTCGCTACTTTGATAATTTGGTATGTGGGTGGATCGGTGCTTAGGTGTTGTTCTTACTTGAACAAACCTCATACTTATGATTAACCCTCCCACAAGCATCCACAACTACGAGAAAAGTATTAAGAATAAATTCTAACCATAGCATTAAACTTTTGGATCCAATCGGTCCCTTACGGAATAGCGCATAAACTGGGGTTTAAGCTTCTGTCACTCTTGCAACCCATCATATAATTACTACTCCACAATGCATTCCCTTAGGCCCAAATATGGTGAAGTGTCATGTAGTCGATGTTCACATGACACCACTAAGGGAATCACAACATACATACTATCAAAATACCGAACACATATCAAATTCACATGATTACTTGCAACATGATTTCTCTCGTGGCCTCAAGAACAAAGGCAACTACTCACAAATGATAGACGTGCTCAAGATCATAGGGGTATTAGATAGCATATTGGATCTGAACATATAATCTTCCACCAAATAAACCATATAGTAATCAACTACAAGATGTAATCAACACTACTAGTCACCCACAAGCACCAATCTATAGTTTCAGTAACAAGATTGAACACAAGAGATGAACTAGGGTTTGAGATGATATGGTGTTGTTGAAGATGTTGATGGAGATAGACCTCCCCAAGATGGGAGAGTTGTTGGTGATGATGATGACAATGATTTCCCCCTCCGGGAGGGAAGTTCCCCTGGCGGAATAGCCCGCCGGAGGATAAAAGTGCTCATGCCCAAGTTTTGCCTCGAGACGATGGCGCTCCATACCGAAAGTCTTATCCTTATTATTTTTCTAGGTCAGAATGGCTTATATAACAGAAAATGGGCACCAGAGGTGGGCCTGGGTGAGAATAACCCACCAAGGCGCGCCCAGGTGGGTTGTGCCCACATGGTGGGCCCCTCTGGTACTTATTTGCTCCAATATTCTTCAAATATTCCATAAAAATTTCTCCGTGAAGTTTTAGCTTGCTTGGAGTTGTGCAGAATAGGTGGCCTAATGTAGCTTTTTCAGGTCCAGATTTCTAGCTACCGGAATTCTCCCCCTTGGTGCATGACTTGCAAATTATGAGAGAAAAGGCATTAGAATTACTCCAAAAAGCATTATTATACATAATAACAACGTAAGTAACAACAAGAAAACATGATGCAAAATGGACGTATCATCGATTAAGTCCTCGAAAGTGGATACCAAGTGGGTGGTGGGTGGGACGCAAAATTCCCTAATCTCAGCCCCCATATCCAACTGGGCGTAGTTCAGCGGTGATTCCTCCGTGATGGTGAAAGATTATAGCAGGTCCAGCGCCTCGTTTAAGAGCGAGAGCTAGACATGAGTCTGGGTATCTACGGTGTCGGGCTTGGTGGTGACCGCTTGATCGAGCCCGGAAGGCATGGATCCCAAGAGTTTAGAGTCCGTGATCAGAGACAAGTCCGGCTTCCCATCGATGGGAAGAGTCCCGCTTGACTCCGGGTCTATGAGCGGCACAATCGCCTCTGAGTTTCCGGCTAGAAGCTCCATGGAGGGAGAGAGTCCGGTGGGGTTTATCCACCCGTCTTTGGATGAAGTGATCTGTTCCGGATCTAGGGTCGGAGCGGACATGAGCGTCAACCCCTCGACGCGATCTGATAATAGATCCAAAGGGTCTTCTTCGTGCAGACAGGGAGCAGCAGTCGAGGCCGTGAATCCCTTGAAGATCAGATCTCCTCGGATATCGGTGATGTAGTCCAGACTTCCAAACCTGATTTGATGACCAGGGGCATAGCTATCGACCTGCTCAAGGTGACCATCCGAGTTGGCACATAGCACGAAGCCACCAAACACGAAAAGCTGACCGGGGACGAAGATCTCCCCGGGGGCAGCGCCGTTGCTAATGACAAAGCGAGCCATTGATCCTTCCATTGACAACACATCAGAACTCTCAATGAAAGCACCAATGTCGGTGTCAGAACCGGCAGATCTCAGGTAGGGGGTCCCAAGCTGTGTATCTGAGGATGAATGGTAACAGGGGGAAACAAGAACGCGATGTTTATCCAGGTTCGGGCCCTCTTAATGGAGGTAAAAACCCTACTTCCTGCTAGAATGATCCTGATGAGTATAAGGATTACAAGAGTCAATCTACCTCGATATCGTAATGGCTAAACCCTAGCTGTCTAGCCTATGATTGTTCTATTGTCCTCTACGGACTAAACCCTCCGGTTTATATACACACGGGAGAGACCTAGGGTTGAATAAAGTCATCTTGTAGAGGGAGGAAACAATACACCAGGACACAAAACCTGCAATTTTACGCATGTAGGAGTCCTATCCAGACACGGGGGGTAATCTTCTGCTTTATCTTCACTGCCCATCAGTCCGGCCCATATCGAGTAATCCGAACACCCAAGGACCCCTTAGTCCAGGACTCCCTCAGAGGGCGCATGACCGGGATGAGGCGTGGTGCGACGGGAGGGCGCGTGGCAAGGTGGCGGAAGCGAGCGGCATGGGGCGGCAGCGGCGTGGGAAGAGAAGGGCGCGGCGACGGGGGTACGGCAGAGGTGGGGAGCGGTGGTGGCGGCGGTGGCGTGCACGGGGGGAGCGTGGAGGCGGCGGCGGCTTCGCCCTAGGCCAGGACATCCAGAGATGATACTATGTAGAAGGGGAGTTTGGCAATACAATAGTCGTTGTATTGATGGGTGCAGGTGCACGTATATATAGAGTACAAGCAGGCTTCAACCTCAACTATACACAACTAGAACGTGGGTGCAACACATATATGCTCAACATCTTTAATCCCAAACAAGTTGGGATAGACTAGTTCTTTTTTTGATAATGAACACTTGGTAAAGACTATTCTAACCATTTATGGGCGATCCTGGTTCAAGGCTTCCAAATCAAAATGTTTTAAATGAATTTTACACATCTATAGAGAACATGTATAAGTTTTTCAAATATCTTTATCAAGTTTTTTGAAATAACAGGCTCAGATTCGTCTCCCAAAACTTCGCTCTTGCTCCTTCATAGGATGATGGGGCGCCCACTCTCAATGGCACATCAAAAGGCCCAAGTTTCCCAACAACACCATATATACATGTTAGTCACGGAACATGAAGATTAAAACATTCACTACGGAGACTCGTATAATACCGATGCTTGTTGTTGAGAGCTTAAAGTTTAGTCACTTAGACATCTCGCTATGGTTTGACCCGCCTTAATAAGACACAAAGCATCAAACACGTGGCTTCATCCCGAATGAATTGTAGTACTCCCTCCATTTTTATATACAAGGCCACAAACTCAAATTACAGATACCAAGATAAAAATTAATACATGTTTGACAAAGTCAATTTATTTTCTCGGTTACTGGGTTAATTAATAGGGTGCATGCACATTGGAGAAAACTAAGTGGTCGTGAGGAAGGAATTAGATGAGCATGTCATTATCATCCACTACATGCGTGCTAGTAATTAAATCATGGGTTACTAGTATGAGAAAACGTCATTAATATTTGCCTCGATTATTGTTGGTGGCCTTCTATAGATGCAAAATGTATTTTTCATTGTGGCCTTGTATACAAAAATGGAGGGAGTAAAATAATCCCTTTTAGCTATCTCCACGAATGTTACTATTGATTTCCCTTGCTTTTGTATGTACAAATATTTTAGTATATTTCAAGTGGTAGTTTCTATAAGTTATGCAAAATTGGAAGGTACACATAAAGATAGCATGTAGCGACCACGGTTCCAATGAACCAGAGTCTTTGTGCTCAGTATCATCCCTGGATCGGTATGCTGACACACACAGTACTCGAGGATTTATAACAGAGGTTCAATCACACTTTATTACATAGAAAATCCTCGAAGAGGCAATATCCATTACACGAGAAAGGCTGAAGGAAATCTAATAAAATAACTGCGGAAGCTATGAAGAGTAGTTGAGTCCATCCAACTCCACGGCAAACATTGAGTGCATGACAATGACCTATCACACCTTAATCTCCGTCTGAAAACTCTGCAACATGATATGTTGCAGCCATGTAGGTCAGTACATTGAATATGCTGGCAAGAACACACTATAATGATAATGAGCAATGTCTACAACTACATGCATATTTGGCTGGTGGAGGCTGTAAAGGTTTATTTTTGCATAAAGCTAGTTTTTCCCTACAACAAAGGAATGTATTTTATTTTACTACTTAGTTAAATTTAAGCATGAACAATTGAGAATGGTTCCTCCATCTCAATCCCAAACCAAAGTCATTATTAACCCAACAAATTAAATAAACTGATGAGATCAGTCCATAATTCAAATACCAGGATACTCAAGAAAGTCCATAACCAGGGACACGGCTAATCATGATCAGTTTGTACACTCTGCAGAGGTTTGTGCACTTTTCCCCACAAAACTCGATCGCCTCCGTTTTAAATTTCTCGCACTGCATGGTGTTTGAGAAACGGATGACCGAGACACATTCTTCCAGAAGCATTAACTCTTAACCATGGGTAGACTGTACCACCTACATCCGCTACATCTGCTAGTCTACCACAGAAAGAGGTCACACAACATACTCAACTATGCGAGAGCCCATAATGGCTTGTGGCTGCACATGGAAGTTTCTAGGCATGAATGATATATGATCCCTTTGAGCCTGGGTGGCATTCCATAGGATAATCACACGGGTCCTTCGGGATTTCCTAGGACAACACTGGATTCTCCAGGTGCCCTGCAACCAATCCACCCAGATGTGTATTAAATTCCACCTTAAAGAATCCCTTAGTTGTTATTACTCTCACAACTTCCATGAAAAATCACTCATACCAATCCACGTCTACAAGCATGGCCAAGCAATAAGTAATAAAGCGTATATTCCCTTGGGTTGATCTCAAGTCATTGGGTTCCTACCTCAAGAACTACAAAGCATCATATTATGTAACAAGTCCTACTCATGCAAGTGTTTGAGGATATAACTAATGCAATAAAAACTGGGTATTGGAAAGTATGATCAAAGTATGAACTTTCCTTGTTGACGATCGATGAAACCTAAAGACTCGTAGTAGCACGCTTCGCACTCCGGGAATTCTGTCGCAATCAAACAATAGCATACATAAGCAATCATGCAACAAAATCAAAGAACAGATCTCGAAAGACTTCGAAAACAGACGAATCAATCTTGCAACAGAAAACAATTTCTAACAGTACCAAAATTATGTGAATTTGGCCTTATCAGAAAGTTTAGGTCAAGAGCTTCGATTTGCAAAAAAGAATCAACTCAAACGAAGTTACGAAACTCAAGATACGATCGAACGAAGTTCAAAAGCAAAACTATTTGAATTAAACATTTCAAACTTTCAAAGTCAACTTTGAGCTACGCTACTGGAAAGATAAGATCGAAACGAAGAAATCGGCGTTGAGTTCACCTAATTCGGACTAACGAGTAAAAAGTTACGAGGGTTTGAAGATCAGGGACCGATCTGTAAAAAAATCTTCGCCGATAGGTCCTCGACGAAAATAAACAAAAAAAGAAAAGGCTAATTTGCGAACGTTCATTTTCTATAACTAAACTGCGGACGTTCGTTAAATAACAAAACCAGAAGAAAAAACGAACTAGGGTTTTCCTAAAAAAACCTATCTAGGGTTTTAAAAAAAACTAAAAACCAAAAAAACGACGATTAATACCTAGCGAATCGGGTTCGAATCCGGCGGGCCGGGCGGTGGGTCCGACGGGGCGACGGCGGTGGCGGCTCCAGCGGTGGTGAGGCAGCGGTGAGGCGGCGACGTTCGCGGCGACGGGGCGACAGTGAGGCGGTAGGCGGTAGGCGGCGGCGTTGGCGAGCGGCGGTTGTGGGCTCGAGGGGGAGGGGGCAGCGGCTTATATAGGAGGGGGCTCGGGTACCTTGGGGGAGGGGCAAGGCGGCGACCGGGACGGTGTTGCACTCCCTCCGGAGTCCGGGCGGCGCACGGAGACGGAGGCGGTGGCTCGAGCGGGCAGGCTCGGCTGGGCCTTTGGCCCAGTCGGGCGAAAACTAAAAAAAAAACGCCCGAACCGAAAAATACAAATAAAAAATATAAAAAAATACTAAAAATAGCAGAAGACATTTTCACCGTCTAAACCTAATATTTAGAACAAAGTGAACATTTTTCTAATATTAAAATGAATAAAAATAAAATAACTTTTTAATGAAAATTTTAAAATAATAAACTGCATATAAATCCAATAAAAAATATTTTTACTCAAAAATCAAATTCCAACATTTTTATTATACTTTTGAAGAAGTCATATTATCTTCTCTCATTTATTTTAAATATTGGAAAAATGGAATTTGGCAAAAATATTATTGATCCAACCCGACTTGGAAAATAAATAAAATAGTGGGCTCCTCTTTGGAAAACTTCCAACTCTCTCACTTGGGTCCGTGAGTTGCTTAAAGTTTTGGATCAATTTTCAAATAAACTCATGCTCAAAAATGCTCAAGTGATGAATGCATATGAATGATCTATGATAACATCCAAATTGAAAATTCGCATGTTACAAACCTGCCCCCCCCCCCCGTAAGATGAATCTCGCCCTCGAGATTCGGGTTGGCTAGAAAATAGGTGTGGGTGGTCCTGGCGTAGATCATTTTCTTGTTCCCAGGTGGCTTCGTCCTCTGTATGGTGACTCCACTGTACTTTGCAGAACTTAATGACCTTGCAGCGGGTAACTCTGTCGGCAAACTCGAGAATCTTAACGGCCTTCTCCTTGTAGGTCAAATCACTCTCTAACTGAATTACTTCCAGGGGCACTGTATCACGTAACGGAATATCGGCCATCTCTGTGTGACACTTCTTCAACTAGGATACTTGAAACACATCGTGAACTCCGGACAAAGTCTCGGGCAACTCTAGCTGATAAGCTACTTCTTCTCTGCGCTCCAAAACTTTGTACGGTCCCACAAATCTTGGTGCCAACTTACCCTTAACTGCGAAATGCTTAACTCCTCGAAACAGAGACACATGAAGATAATCTCTATCTCCAACTTCGTAGGTCACCTCCTTGCGTTTCGTATCTGCATAACTCTTCTGCCTGGACTAGGCTACCTTAAGTCTGTCGCGGATCAATTTGGCCTTCTCTTCTGACTCTTTGATCAAATCGGGTCTGATAACCCACAAGTTTAGGGGATCGCAACAGTTTTTGAGGGTAAAGTATTAAACCCAAATTTATTGATTCGACACAAGGGGAGCCAAAGAATACTCTTAAGTATTAGCAGTTGAGTTGTCAATTCAACCACAACTGGAAACTTAGTATCTGCAGCAAGATAGTTTAGTAGAAAAGTAATATGATCGTGGTGGTAGCAGCAATAAAAGTAACGATAGTGTTTTGTAGTTTTTGTGATAGTAGCAACAGAAAAGTAAATAAGCGGCTAGCAATATAGGTAAAGCTCGTAGGCATTGGATCGGTGATGGGAAATTATGTCGGATGCAATTCATCATGTACAAGTTATAACCTAGGGTGACACAGAACTAGCTCCAGTTCATCAATGCAATGTAGGCATGTATTCTGAATATAGGCATACGTGCTTATGGAAAAGAACTTGCATGACATCTTTTGTCCTACCCTCCCATGGCAGCGGGGTCCTATTGGAAACTAAGGGATATTAAGGCCTCCTTTTAATAGAGTACCGGACCAAAGCATTAACACACAGTGAATACATGAACTCCTCAAACTATGGTCATCACCGGGAGTGGTCCCGATTATTGTCACTTCGGGGTTGCCGGATCATAACACGTAGTAGGCGACTATAGACTTGCAAGATAGGATCAAGAACACACATATATTCATGAAAACATAATAGGTTCATATCTGAAATCATGGCACTCGTGCCCTAGTGACAAGCATTAAGCATAGCAAAGTCATAGCAACATCAATCTCAGAACATAGTGGATACTAAGGATCAAACCCTAACAAAACTAACTCGATTACATGATAGATCCCATCCAACCCATCACCGTCCAACAAGCCTACGATGAAATTACTCACACACGACAGTGAGCATCATGGAATTGGTGATGGAAGAAGGTTGATGATGACGATGGCGACGATCTCCACTCTCCGGAGCCCCGAACGGACTCCAGATCAGCCCTCCCGAGAGAGATTAGGGCTTGGCGGCAGCTCCATCTCGTGAAAGGCGATAATTCTTCTTTTTTGATTTTTTTTCTCCCTAAAACAGAAGATATAGGATCTGGGGATACGTCGGTGGAGCATCGGGGGGGGCACGAGGCAGGGGGCGCGCCCTGGGCAGGGGGCGCGCCCCCACCCTCGTGGGCTGGCCCAAGGCCCCCTGGTGTGGATCTTCGTGCAGGTATTTTTTATATTTTCCAAAATAATTCTCCGTTGATTTTCAGGCGATTCCGATAACTTTTTATTTCTGCACAAAAATAACATCATGGCAATTCTGCTGAAAACAACGTCAGTCCGGGTTAGTTCCATTCAAATCATGCAAGTTAGAGTCCAAAACAAGGGCAAAAGGGTTTGGAAAAGTAGATACGTTGGAGACGTATCAAGTCCCCCAAGCTTAAACATTTGCTTGTCCTCAAGCAATTCAGTTGATAAACTGAAAGTGATAAAGAAAAACTTTGACAAACTCTGTTTGCTCCTGTTGTTGTAAATATGTAAGCTAGCATTCAGGTTTTCAGCAAGATCATGAACTAACCATATTCACAATAACTTTCAGGTTTCAAGACTACTCACATCAATGGCATAATCAACTAGCGAGAAATAATAATAAACCTCGGATGACAACATTTCTCAAAACAATCATGACATGATATAACAAGATGGTATCTCGCTAGCCCTTTCTGAGACGGCAAAACATAAATGCAGGGCACCTTTAAAGATCAAGGACTGACTAGACACTGTAATTCATGGTAAAAGAGATCCAGTCATGATCATACTCAATGCAAATTAATAGTAATACATGCAACGACAGAGGTGCTCTCCTACTGGTGCTCTTTGATAAGAGGATGATGACTCAGCATAAAAGTAAATAGATAGGCCCTTCGCAGAGGGAAGCAGGGATTTGTAGAGGTGCCAGAGCTCGATTTTTAAATATAGATTGAATAACATTTTGAGCGGTATACTTTCATTGTCAACATAACAACCAAGAATCTCGATATCTCCCATGCTACGCACATTATAGGCGGTTCCCAAACAGAATGTTAAAGTTTATACTCCCCCAACCACCAACAAGCACACTCCACGGCCATCTGAATCCACGGGGTACCGTCCAAACAAGCAACAGCCGTGGGGGAGTTTTGTTTAATTATTATGATTTGAGCATGGGACTGGGCATCCCGATTACCAGCCATTTTCTCATGAATGATGAGGGGAGTCCACTCATCGTGATAATAACCCACCTAGCATGGAAGATATAGACAACCCTAGTTGATACATGAGTTGTTCGAGCATACAAAACAGAATTTCATTTGAAGGTTTAGAGTTTGGCACATACAAATTTACTTGGAACGGCAGGTAAATACCGCATATAGGAAGGTATGGTGGACTCATATGGCATAACTTTGGGGTTTATGGAAGTGGATGCACAAGCAGTATTCCCGCTTAGTACACGTGAAGGCTAGAAAGAGACTGGGAAGCGACCAGCTAGAGAGCAACAACGGTCATGAACATGCATTAAAATTAATCAACAATGAATGCAAGCATGAGTAGGATATAAGTCACCATGAACATAAATATCGTGGAGGCTATGTTGATTTGTTTCAACTACATGCATGAACATGTGCCAAGTCAGATCACTTAAATCGTTCAAAGGAGGATACCACCCATCATACCACATCACAACCATTTTAATATCATGTTGGCATGCAAGGTAGACCATTATAAACTCTCAGCTAATTAAGCATGGCATAAGGAGCTATGATCTCTAATTGTCATTGCAAACATGTTTCATTCATAACAAGCTGAATCAGGAACGACAAGCAATCATATTTACAAAAACAAGAGAGGTCGAGTTCCTACCAGCTTTTCTTATCTCAATTAGTTCATCATATATCATCCTTATTGCCTTTCACTCGCACGACCGAACGGTCTGGATAATAATAATAGTGCACGTGCATTGGACTTAAGTTGGAATCTACAGGCATTTAATACAAGAGAGAAGACAAGGTAATATGGCTCAAGGTTAAATCAACAACAAAGCATATGAGAGCCACTAAACAATTTCAATCATGGTCTTCTACTCTCAACCCCTAAAGAAAAGAAAAGAAACTATTTACACGGGAAAGCTCCCAACAAGCAAAAGAAGAATGGGAAATCTTTTTGGGTTTTCATTTTTAGTTACTACTACAGGCAAAGAAAGTATACTAGCTAGAAGCTACAACTAATATTTTTTGTTTTTCTGGGTTTTTCTAGCACACAAGAAAAAGACTAAGAAAAAGAAATTTAAACTAAGCATGGATGGTTCAGTGAAAGAGTGTGAGCACCGACAGCTAAATTAAGTGTGTGAACATGAATGTAAGTCGGTGAGAAACACGTACTCCCCCAAGCTTAGGCTTTTGGCCTAAGTTGGTTTATGGCCACGGATCGAAGCCACTCCCTCCAGTGTACTGAGATGTGTCCTCTCGATGCCACTGGTTGGCGAGCTCGTCCAGCTCCCACCCATAAACAGATTGTCGGGAAGGATCAAGTGGTGGTTCTGGCTCAGGCTCTGAAGCTTGTGCCTGGCCTTGGTACTTGTAGGAGGCATCTGATGTAATGAGATACTTGCCAGTGGATAGATCAAACAAAGATGGTGCAGGCAAGGTAACAATTTCACAGTTTATTTCATCAAACCTTAATTTATAGTTAAGCTGCATATTCTTGTCTTTAACAATAAAATCATGAGCTACCACGCTTTGTAATCTAGATAAATAGGGGCAAGCAATTTGTCTTCCTTCTCATGATGCCTAATAGGTATATTAAAATATTCAGCAAGGCGAGAAGCGAAGATGCCTCCAAAGACGGGTCCCTTTGAGCGGTTCAGACTCAATCCTTTCGCCCAAGCTAAAAGTTGTGTCTCGAAACATAGCATGGCGTAAAATGAAAATTTCAGGGGCACTGAGATTTCCACTGTTCCCACGACCAATTAAACATCTACTAGCAAATAAAGCAAAGTAGCATAGAACAGGGAAGTGTATACTAGTAATTCTTGCCCCTGAAACTTGTCTAGTTTCACCTATGACTATCATGTCAATGAAGCCTTCAACGTCTTCACGACGTGGTTCATCAAGTCTACCTCCAAAGGGTACTTTGCATCTTTCACAAAAATCTAAAAGTGGTATCTCCTTACTCACATCATATAAGCGAAACTCCACCGTAGGTGGTGTTTTCCTAGAATGGAAATGAAAGCTTTGCGTGAAAATATTGGTGAGTAAAAGATACTGTTCTTTCTGGTCGTTGAGGAAGTGGGTGAGGCATGCATTATTCGCCAACCAATAAAAGTCTTCGTAAATACCGACGGACATCACAAAATTATTACAAGGCCATTCGCATGGTCGAACTTCCACCATCCGAGGAAGATTATACTTGGGCTTCTTGTTTTCTTCTTTCTTCTTCTCCTCTGAGCTCTTGCTGGAGGAGCCCCTCAATAATCTTTTGAACATTTTCCTTTTCTGAACAATTCTGAAATTTTTAGTAACATCAAAATAAAAGTTAACCAAACTCAACAAGATTGATAGCAACAACTCCTATAAGTGCCTAGAGGCTATATCAAGCATTAGAAATACTTGGGACCAAGAAAATTTGACATGTAAGCTCAAGAACAAGGTCACCACAGCAGCATAAATTTGCAACAAATAAAGCACTAGAACAAAAACTAATTGGACCAATGGAGGAGTCACATACCAAGGAACAATCTCCCCAAACAGTTTGGTGAATGGTTGTCAGGCCCAAGATGCGATTCTATCCCGATCACGTGACACTTACGTGATTGGCGCACAACCGCATTTCGGGCGCTTAGCAAGATGGATATCATTACATCGTACCATTACATACATACATGGGGGGATACAACAATACATACACGTCACATGAATACAACAACATCAATACAAAGTATCCGACTACGGATACAAACAAGAAAAGCACAAAGACATCCATCTACTATCCTAGGCTGCCGACCCGGAACCTAACCCAAGACTGAAGAAGAAGAAGAAGAAAGAACTCCAAACAACGATCAACGCTCTCACGACAAGTCATCGGAAACCTGCACCTGCAACTGTTGTTATAGTATCTGTGAGCCACGGGGACTCAACAATCCCATAACCATGGGTAACAAGACTATCAAAGCTTAATAGGTAGGAAGAGATAAAGTGGTGAGGTTGCAGCAGCGGCTAAGCAATATATGGTGGCTAACTTACGAGTACAAGAATAAGATGAGCATCTACGCAAACGGTCGCAAACTAGTAATGATCGCTAAAGATCCTGAACTACCTACGAGTCAAACATAGCCCCACCATGTTCTCTTCTCAAAGTGAAAAGAGACAGTCACGGTTACTCACACAGTTGTGTGTTTTACTTCGGATCCTCTGTCAGGTTTTCTACAACTGGACATTAACAAATTCCAATCTGCCACATAACCGCGGTCACGGCTTTCGAAAGATCATCACCCTGTAGGGGTGTCCCAACTTAGCCCATCACAAGCTCTCATGATCAGCTGAAGTGATAAATATAATATCATCACCCCTTATCTTAGGGAAATCCGATCAGGCTCGGCATCCCGGTGCACAAGACATTTCGACAATGGTAAAACAAGTCCAGCAAGACCTCCCGGCGTGCCGACACCCTGATAGCGGCCGCACGTATCTCGTCTCAGGCCACGACCGGATGGGACATCCTACGGGAGCAAATCCTCGAGTTTCCCCGTGGTGGCCCCGCAGTCCGCCCGTTTGGGACCAACACCATCAGCACTGGCCCCCATGTTATGTAGAATTCAGAACCCGGGGACATGACCCCCTATGCAATTAATTAATTAATTAAGTTGTTATTATGAGCAAATTAAAACCAATGTTGGGCCTTGCTGGAGGAGTTTTATTCAAAGACGAACTGTCAAGGGGTCCCCATATACCCAACCGTGTAAGGAACGCAAAATCAAGGAACATAATGCCGGTTTATCGGCGCCTAAGGTGGCATGAGTGGAACAAAACACCGAGCAAAAGGCCAAGCCTTCCACCCATGCCCAGTATATAGGTGTGTTAAATAATAATAATAGATATTGTGATATTCCAACAACAAGTTCCCACCTGGAATGATCTTCATCTTCACCTGCAACTAACAACGCTATAAGAGGGGCTGAGCAAGCGGGTAACATAGCCAAACAATGGTTTTTGCTAGGAAGGTTTCAAAGGTTAGAGGTTTCATGGCAACAAGGAGAGGGGCTGACAATAATGATGGGTAACGCGACAATAACGATAGCATCGAGACACTAAGCATGGCAAAGATAGTAAAGGTATCCAAGGGTATGGTCATCTTGCTTGAGATCCCGCAAGGAAGAAGAACGGATCCATGAAGAAGACGAAGAAGAAGCCTTGAAGAAGAACCACGGGTAGACGAACGAATCCTCACGAACGCAACGGAACAAGCACTAACGAGAAGAAGCAAGCAACACAGTAAACACACCACACGAGACGTGACAATATGCTCAAGCAAATATGATGCAAGACAGTTCTATATAGGATGCACTACAAGTCCATACAGCAAACAAAACATGGCAAGGTAGGAAGCACAGCAAAACAACACAAGAACATGACAATATGCTCAAGCAAGTAGGATGCAAGACAAGTCTATATATGATGCAAAACATGGCAAGGCAGGAAGCACTCAAAAACAATACAAGTCAACAAGTTTAAAAGAGGTCGGAAACTACATATTACAAATCCGGTAAGTCCTCATATGCATAGTTTGAAATTAGTCCAGATCTGAACAAACCTTAAGTTAAAGTTGTTAAACAGCAAGTTAACATGCACCATGATGATATACACGAAAATCTAGTCAAGTTTCATATAAAGTTCATTTAATTCGGAGCTACGGCCTAGAAGATATGAGCAAACCAAGTTAAGCATGGCAACGGTGCAAGATGCAGCCAAACATCAAGCGAACATACTCCAAACATGTCAACAAGATGATATTATGATTCTACATGAAAAATCACACAAGTTTCATATAAGTCACACCCAAAACAGAGCAACGGGCTAAAAGATACACCTGAAACAAGAAACAATGCAAAGCTATAATTAACAGCCACATAGCAACTTTGGAGCAAGAAATATATACTCTACAGCACTCAAACATGGTGACAAGAATCATGGACATGAAGTAGACATATCCTACAGCAAACAAGTCCATTGGAGCATCTCCATAGGAGGCATGGATCAATAGCAACAAGCTACACCATTTTGATCATGACGCTAAAAACCTGACAGCAATATTTTATAGCAACTTGGGAGCAAGAATGAAATAAGCTACAGCAAGTCAAATGAGCAAGTAAGGGCATGAATGGATAGACAATAACATGTACAACAAGGAATGATCAATGTCCACCCCAAAACTAACATGGATTTGCCTAGGGCATCAAGCAAACATAGCATCAGGATATGATAGATTCCAGACTTAGTGAAATTTCACTAAGTGTTAAAACAGCAATAACAACATGGCATGTTTACAAGCATGTTTAAGTCACCTCAAAGCATATCATGGCAAATGGTTTGCACCACAGCAAAGAACACATGATGGGGAATCTAAAACATATGGGCATGTGACATGGGAACAAACACATCAATAGCAACGAGCTCCTCAACTAGGCATCTCGTAACAAGTTACAAAACCTAACAGCCACATGCACTTTTGCAACAGAGATTAACATGGAAATATGGACTCAAACAAGCATGCTATAGCAACCAACATGTAGAGCATCTCATGATGAACATTTTGACATATCATATGCATCATTTGGATAAACATGCACCAAGTTATCACATCTCAAACATGGCATGAAAATAACAAGTAGCAGCAGTTTATATCATGTAGCACTCTTGCAACAGAGATTACAGCACCTAGATGAACTCAAATGAGCATGGCACAAAGGAACAAAGTGTAGAGCATAACACCACGATCATTTTGACATGTCATTCACTCAATTTGGATAAGCACACCAAAAGTTATCACTATGCAAACATAGCAACATAATACTGACAGAAAAAGACTTGGCCATTTTTTAACAACGAAAGGTGACCGCGGATTAACTATATGGCGCATTGGGCGGGGCATAGTGGGCTCTTACCACTGGGCTTGGCCCGTTTGCAGAGGATGCAGTAGGCCTGAGGGTGGCTGGGCCGCGGGCCGGGGCTGAGGGAGGCCCACGCGGGGGAGGCTCAGAGGCCCAGGCGGAGCTGGCTGGACCTGGGCCGGCGGCTGGCCCACCACACGCAGGAGGCGGGGCGACGTGGCCCAGGCGAGGCGCGGCCCAGGCGAAGCTCCCGCCTGGCTTGCGCTCGAGCGCACGCCGAGGGCGGTGGCGCTAGATCCCGCAGACGACGGCGAGGCACGGCGAAGGACTGGGCGTCGGGCGGTTGGAGGAGGCGGATCTGGTCGGGGGTGGCCTCGGGGACCCGTTTCCGGCGGCGGAGAGGACCACCGGTGGCGGCTCGCCGGCCGGCTCGGAGGGGCGGCGGCGTCTGGGATCGGCGCATGGAGGAGCGACGCTGGCCTGCGGGGAGCGGGCGACCGGGCGGGCGCCTACGGGCGCGCGGCGGCGGCGGCCGGGCCTGGCGGGCTGGAACTGGGCCCGCAGGGCCTGGCGCGGGGGAGAGAGGAGCCAGGGCGGCGGGGATCCAGCCAGGGAGCGAGAGCCGCGGCTGGCTGTGGGAGCCAGCTCGAGGGACTCCGGGCCGTCCGATCTGGCCGCGAACGGTCCAGATCTCGGCTCGAGAGCCGCCGGATGGCTCAGGGGAGCCGGCTGCGCGCAAGGCTCGGCGGTGGCGGCGCCAAGTGGCGAGGTGGGAGGCTGGCTACGCGGAATTTGAGGAGGAGGGGGCTAGTAGGTTAGGGAAGGCCTAGGGGATGCCTAAAATGGACATGGGGGTTGTTTATATAGGGAAAAGCCTAGGGTTTGGGGCTTTTAGCTCCGTTTCAAGCCACTGGATCACGATCCAACGGCACAGGAGCGGAGGGGAAGTTAGGCAGGCCTAGGTGGGCTGTGTAGAGTAGTTGGGCTGAGGTGAGAGGAGAGGGAGAGAGGCCCGCGGGGGGTTTTCGGAGACCGAAAACGTCCGACGATTAAACCGGCGACTAGCCCCGCTATATATATCCGTTGGGCTATCAAACGGGCTCCGAATGCGATGAAATTTGGCAGGCGGCCTGTCTACACTATAATAAGACCACACGCCAAGTTTCAACCCATTCCGAGAACATTTTTTGGCCACTCATAAAATAAAAAAAATCGGAGACGCCAGGGGCGCGTGTGAGTGTGTCTGGGCTCAGAACGGACAACGGAGAGGACGAGGGGACTTGGGCGGATGCAAGTTTCAAAAACATGATGATGCAATGCACACGATGACATGGCAAGATGCAACACGCAAGCAGATGACATGGCAACGAGGACGAATAACTGGCTGACACCTGGCGCACCGGTCTCGGGGTGTCACAATGGTGCTTTGAGCAAGGAGATCGAAAATGGCAGCAAGATGAGCTAGATCTCGGGTTTGAGCTGGTTGGGGATTTTTTTGGGAGGATGAAGAAGAGCATGGATGAAAGGATAAGTGGAGGGGGGCCACGTGGGGGCCACGAGGCAGGGGGTGCGCCCTGGGCAGGGGGCGCGCCCTGTGCCCTTGTGGCCACGTGCTGGATCCCCTCGTTGTGTGTTCAGTGCCATATTTTTTAAAATATTCTAGAAAAAATCATATTTCATTTTCATGGCATTTGAAGAAATTTTATTTTCGGGATATTTTTTATTGCACGGATAAGTCTGGAAACAGACAGACAATGCTATTTTTGTTTTATTTAACCTAATTAACAGAAAGTAAAAGGAGGCTACAGAAGGTTTGTGCTATCTAGATTCACCATCCCATGCTTATCAAAAGGAATCCATTAACAAGGTTGATCAGGTCTTGTTAATAAACTCTTTCCGAGTAACATGAAACCGGAGAATTTTCGAATAACACTAGGTTACCTCAATGGGGATATGTATGTCCCCAACAATAAGTATGTCATATGCCTTCTTGATAGTAGGAAGAGGAAATTCAAAACCTCCAATAGTAATAGTTGAAATTTTTCCAATATAATTGATACTATAGACCTGAGGTTGTTTCCTCGGAAAATGTACCGTATGCTCATTACCATTGACATGAAAAGTGACATTGCCTTTGTTGCAATCAATAACAGCCCCTGCAATATTCAAAAAAGGTCTTCCAAGAATAATAGACATACTATCGTCCTCGGGAATATCAAGGATAATAAAGTCCGTTAGAATAGTAACATTTGCAACTACAACAGGCACATCCTCACAAATACCGATAGGTATAGCAGTTGATTTATCAGCCATTTGCAAAGATATTTCAGTAGGTATTAACTTACTCAAGTCAAGTCTACGGTACAGAGAGGCATAACACTAACACCGGCTCCAAGATCACACAAATCAGTTTTAACATAGTTTCTCTTAATGGAGCAAGGTATAGTAGATACTCCTGGATCTCCTAATTTCTTAAGCATTCCACCCTCAAAAGTGTAATTGGCAAGCATGGTGGAAATTTCTACTTTAGGTATCTTTCTTTTGTTGGTAATTATGTCTTTCATATACTTGGCATAAGGATTTGTTTTAAGCACATCAGTCAAACGCATACGCAAAAAGATAGGTCTAATCATTTCAGCGAAGCGCTCAAAATCCTCATCATCCTTTTTCTTGGATGGTTTCGGAGGAAAAGGCATGGGTTTCTAAACCCATGGTTCTCTTTCCCTACCGTGCTTCCTAGCAACAAAGTCTCTCTTATCATAACGTTGATTCTTTGATTGTGGGTTATCAAGATCAACAGCAGGTTCAATCTCTACATCATTATCATTGCTAGGTTGAGCATCATCATGAACATCATTATTAATATTATCACTAGGTTCATGTTCATTACCAGATTGTGTCTTAGCATCAGAAACAGATATATCATTGGGATTCTCAGGTTTGTCAGCTACAGGTTCACTAGAAGCATGCAAAGTCCTATCATTTTTCTTTTTCTTCTTCTTAGAAGAACTAGGTGCATCTAAATTAGCTCTCTGAGAATCTTGCTCAATTCTCTTAGGGTGGCCTAAAGGATACAGAGGTTCCTGAGTCATTCTACCACCTCTAGTCACAACTCTAATGGCATTATCATTATTCTTACTATTTAATTCATTGAGCAAATCGTTCTGAGCCTTAAGTACTTGTTCTACTTGAGTGGTAACCATAGAAGCATGTATACTAATAAGTTTCAGTTCACCTTTAGCACTGAACAGATAATCACTCAAGCGTTCAATCATAAAAGCATTGTGTTGTAATTGTCTACCAACATAAGCATTGAAGTTTTCTTGTTTCACAATAAAATTGTCAAACTCATCTAAGCATTGGCTAGCAGACTTATAATGAGGAATATAACCTTCATCAAATCTATAGAGAGAATTTACCTTTACTACCTGTGTCGAGTTATCAAGACCATGTATTTCTTCAATAGGTGGTAAATTCTTAACATCTTCAGCTTTAACACCTTTTTCTTTCATAGATTTCTTTGCCTCTTGCATGTCTTCAGGACTGAGAAATAGAACACCTCTTTTCTTCGGAGTTGGCTTAGGGGCTGGTTCAGGAAGTGTCCAATTATTTTCATTGGCTAGCATATTATTCAATAGTAATTCAGCTTGTTCCACTATTCTTTCCATGAAAACACAACAAGCACAACTATCCAGGTGGTCTCTGGAAGCATCAGTTAGTCCATTATAAAAGACATCAATTATATCATGCATCTCAAGAGGATGATCAGGCAAAGCATTAAGTAACTGGAGAAGCCTCCCCCAAGCTTGTGGGAGACTCTCTTCTTCAGTTTGAGCAAAGTTATATATTTCCCGTAAGGCAGCTTGTTTTTTATGAGCGGGAAAATATTTAGCAAAGAAGTAATACATCATATCCTGGGGACTACGCACACAACCAGGATCAAGAGAATTAAACCAAGTCTTAGCATCACCCTTTAACGAGAACGGAAACAACTTAAGGATATAGTAATAGCAGATCTTTTCATCATAGGTAAACAGGGTGGCTATATCATTCCACTTAGTAAGATGTGCCACAACAGTTTCAGACTCATAGCCATGGAAAGGCTCAGATTCGACCAAAGTAATTAACTCAGGATTAACAGAGAATTCATAATCCTTATCAGTGACACAGATAGGTGAAGTAGCACAAGTAGGGTCATGTTTCATTCTAGCATTCAAGGACTTTTCTTTTAGCTTAGCTAATAACTTCTTAAGATCATATATATCATTGCAAGAAATAAAGTCTCTAGCAGTTTCTTCATCCATAACATAACCCTCAGGCACAACAAGCAATTCATATCTATTGGGAGTAGTTCGATACGTCTCCAACGTATCTATAATTTTTGATTGTTCCATGCTATTATTTATGAAGTCTTGGATGTTTAATGGGCTTTATCATTCACTTTTATATCATTTTTGGGACTAACCTACTAACCCAAAGGCCCAGTCCAGATTGTTGTTTTTTGCCTATTTCAGGGTTTTGCAGAAAAAGAATATCAAACGGAGTCCAAACGGAATGAAACCTTCGCGGGAGATATTTTTGGAGGAAATCACGCTCGAGAAACATCGGGACCAAGTCAGGGGACAGAGGGCCTGCCCTCAAGGGTGGGGGGCGCGCCCCCTGCCTCGAGGTTGGCCCGTGTAGCCCCCGGTGCCCCCTTCTTCCTATATATACCTACGTACCCCAGAAACTCCATACGTAGAGAGAAAACCCTAATTCCACCGCCGTAGCTTCTGTACACGTGGAGATCCCATCTTGTAGCCTGTTCCGGGAGGGGGTCCATCACGGAGGCCTTCATCATCATCATCATCGCCCTCACCATGAGTTGTGAGTAGTTTACCACAGACCTTCGGGTCCATAGCTAGTATCTAGATGGCTTCTTCTCTCTCTCCGGATCTCAATACAAAGTTCTCCTCGTTCTTCGAGGAGATCTATTCGATGTAATCTCTTTTTGCGGTGTGTTTGTCGAGATCCGATTAATTGTGAGTTTATGATCAAGGTTATATATGAAAGATATTTGGTTCTTCTCTGAACTTTTTATGTGTGCTCATAATATCCTTGCAAGTCTCTTTGAATTATTGGTTTGGTTTGGCCTACTAGATCTACAGTTCTTGCAATGGGAGAAGTGCTTGGCTTTGGGTTCAATCTTGCGGTGTCATTTCCCAGTGACAGTAGGGGCAGCAAGGCACGTATTGTATTGTTGCCATCGAGGATAAAAAGATGGGGTTTTCATCATATTGCTTGAGTTTATCCCTCTACATCATGTCACCTTGCTTAAGGCGTTACTCTGTTCGTACGAACTCAATACACTAGATGCATGCTGGATAGCGGTCGATGTGTGGAGTAATAGTAGTAGATGCAGAATCGTTTCGGTCTACTTGTCTCGGACGTGATGCCTATATACAATGATCATGCCTAGATAGTCTCATAATTATTCGCTTTTCTATCAATTGCTCGACAGTAATTTGTTTACCAGCCGTAGAATATCGCTACCATGAGAGAAGCCACTAGAGAAAACTATGGCCCCCGGGTCTATTCTCAACATATCAATCTACATGTACTTTACTTTTCTTGCTTTTAATTGCTGTTTTATTAAACCAAAAATACCAAAAATATAATTATCATCTCTATCAGATCTCACTCTCGTAAGTGACCGTAAAGGGATTGACAACCCCTTATCGCGTTGGCTGCGAAGTTCTTATTTGTTTGTGCAGGTGCGAGGGACTGGCGCGTGGTCTCCGACTGGATTGATACCTTGGTTCTCAAAAACTGAGGGAAATACTTACGCTACTGTGTTGCATCTCCCTTTCCTCTTCGAGGGAATACAACGCAAGCTCAAAAGGTAGCAAGAATAATTTCTGGCGCCGTTGCCGGGGAGGCTTACGCAAAAGTCATATACCAAGTACCTATCACAAACCCTTATCCTTCGTATTACATTTATTTGCCTCTCGTTTTCCTCTCCCCCACTTCACCCTTGCCGTTTTATTTGCCCTTCTTCCGCCTTGTGCTTTTTGTTCGCTTCCTTCTTGTTTGCTTGTGTGTGTTGGATTGTTTGTTTGTCACTATGGCTCAGAACAATACCAAATTGTGTGACTTATCCAATACCAACAATGATTTTATTAGCACTCCGATTGCTTCTATTACCGATGCTGAATCTTGTGAGATCAATTGTGGGGACCCCGACTTGGAAGTCGAGATCACCGAATGCACGTGTATAGTGATCCCAGAGATCAATGCTCACTGAACACACAGAAGCTGAAATAACAAGAGTCTTACATCCATACAAATAGTCTTACACGAATTAAGGCCATTATGGCCAAGTCTTACAGAGATAGAGCCTCACGGGCTGAATAGCAAATACTCAAATAGCGGAAGTCTTCGATAAAACGGGTAGAACCCATGCCATCTGCCTTAACCCTACAGGCATTCTGACTGGGATAGCGTCCTAGTTCGCATGGTCGTCTCCAAAGAACTCTTCCTCATAATCCTGCTCTTCCATGCCTGGCCAATTAAATAACCAGTGGCAAGCCAATGAGTACTTTGAATGTACTCGCAAGCAACCCATGAGGTGGTTCATGTAACAATGCATTTGAATAATAATGAACAATCTAGCAGGAGGCTAGAATAATATGCTATCTTCAAGTTATGCATTAATAACCTCGCGTAACCCTGAGAACAGGTTACCGACATCATCATGGATATGATTCATCTCATCGAGTCAAGTCACCATCTTGACTCATCACACACAATGTATTACCAAAGAAGTAAAATTCTGGACATACTTTAAGTAGCACCCCCCAACTGTCCATGACCGTGGACACGGCTATTCGAATAGTTTTACACTCTGCAGAGGTTGCGCACTTTACCCACAAGATCCGGGGAACTCCCGTGTCATCCACGACCCGCGGTACCTCAAGTACCCGGGGTAAGCACCCGGTCATTACCTTTCCTTAGACGACACTAACATAGAGTCCACTCGTTGGCACACGGCCTTTAGGGTACGAACAATAGATCACGGGACTTGCCCGAATTCAATGTTCACGCGTACCCGTAGGGGCCAACGGTGTGTCCGGTGCCCTGTAAAACAGTCATGGCCGTCTATCCAAGCACGACCCCGTCCCGGGAAAGACCTCAAGTCTTCCCGTCACTAGTAATGCGGGCACCATGCTAGTATCGATCTAAGTAATCAATAAAGCCCCGTCCCATAAGGGGTAGTGTGGTTGCACATGTTTGGTTGGGACGGTAGTCACACATAAATCTAATCCATCATTCCACCATGCACATGATATTACTGGCACATCACTTCTTTCTCAAGTGATGACCTAACACTTCGTCACCCTCGGGCATTAGGGGCACCCGATGGGTTCATGCAAAGTTTTCACTACGGGGGTTCATATCACACATGCACCATATGAGCATCAAGACCAACTATTGCATGTCATCTAGCATGTAGCAGGATCAACAATAAAGCATGCATCATGTGGTGGTTCATCTAGGTTACCATCGTAACCCTAATCATCATGTATCGGAAACCAACGGGTTCCGAGGAACAAGTGTATCATGGTCAAAGGGCTGCTTGCCTGGATTGACTTGGTCTTCAAGGTCTTCTAGTCCTTCTCCTTCTTCTTCCACAGCAACTTCGTCAAATACGGGATCTATACGTCGCATAATAATAACGGAAAAATAAGAATACAAATAAAACAGAAAAACCAAAGTGCTCAGAAAAATGTCAACTCATTTTTGTAAAATACTAGAGGTTTTTCTAAGATGGGGAAAAATCTTAGTTGGAGTTTTTGGAGTTGCAGAATAGGATATATTGATTTTTGAACAGGAGTTATACTGCTCAAATTTGAATTTAAATTTGAACAGTACAGAAAAGTTCCATGGATTTGAATGAAAGTAGTACCATTAAATAGGTTGGAATATTACAAGATTTTAGGAGTTGGAAATAATTAATTTGGATCATTATTCTTTTCTGCATAAATGTTTGAAACATTAACAGAAAAGGAAAAGAAAAAGGGGTCCTGTGTACTGGGCCAGAAGTGGCCACAGTGCACGGCCCAGACGGCTCGGCCTGGCCGCACGGGGCCAGCGCGCGCGCACGTCAGGTTTCAAACCTGACGGGCGGGGCCCGTGGGTCAGTGGCTCAGAGGAGGGGAGAGAGGTGGGAGGATGACAGGCGGGGCCCGCCTGTCATCTTCAACCTCACGGCCACGGCGACGGCGAGCTCACCGGCGTTGATTCCGGCCACGGCGACGGCAACGGAGGGCAGGGACGGGTTCAGCGTCGAGTTGCGGAGGCAGTGGTGGTGGTGCGGCACGCCGGGGAGGTCGGGTTCGCCGACGGCGAGGTGGGACGGCGGCGGGTCGTCGGGAACCTGCTGGCTGGCTCGTTTCCGGCAGCTGCAGAAGGGAAAAACAGAGGGGAACGCATCAGTGATGCATGGCGGTTCTAGATCGAGCCAAAGGAGGAGCGAAGAAGGCCCGTACTGCGAGATCGCCGGCGGCCCGACGCGGCGGAGCTCCGGTCGATCCCGAGCACTAGGGCTCTTTGGGGATGAACTAGCAGTGCAGGAGGGGTCAGTGGAGTGGTGCGAGGCTGGTGGTGGTGTTGGAGGGGCTCGGGGAGGCCTTTATATAGGGCCCCGACGAGGACCCGTGGTCCAGTGCGCCGGCGAGCTCCGGCTCGTCGCTACAGCGCACGGGAGGCTGCGGGAGTGAGCCAGGGGTGTTGCTGGACGAGTACTACGCCCAGCTGAGGCAAGAGGAGGAGCGGGGGAGCAACAGAGAGGTGCGCGCGTGTGGAGCAGCAGAGTGGCCGAAGCGGGCGGCCGGTGCGCGTGCGGCGACGGTCACTGGAGGGCGCAGGAGGAGGGGGACAGCACCGGTGGGGGCTGCGGACGTCGAGGCGCGTTGGGAGGCGCGAGGGGGAGGCTCGAGGTGGTCGGGGGACGGCGATTGGCCCGAGCCAGCGTGTGAGCCGCACTGTTCACGCGCTCTGGAGCGCGCGTATGGCTGGCATCAGCATGCTCTCGCCTGCTTGGTCCGCTCCAGCGTGCCCAACAGTGTCTGGGGTGTTGAGGGAGTAGTAAAGAATTGCCCTAAGGCATTGGATGCTCTGTGGTGTAGAGAGAGAGAGAGGAGGGCTAGTAACAAGATGAAAGTGGGCTGTACAGCAAGGTAAAGTTGAGGTTTCACCCCTCAATCATGGAGATGAGGTGCTGGGGGAGTTACTGGGGTTTGCTAGTAACCCCATGAGTCTGTGGTAAAGAGCTGAGGCTATGGAGAAAAGTGAAAGTGGTAAAAAGGGAGGTTTTAAGATTTCTGCAGAAGGTGTTTGATCATGGTTTGATCAAGCAAATGAAGTCCACTTGACATGGCACTTGACAGGGTTGATAGACATAAGAAAATAGGGTGCTTCACCAAATTTGGGCTCATTTGAAGAAACTAGCCAATGTAACTTTGGTGAACCCTAGAAATCAACAGAAACAGTTTCATCTTGATTGAGTCAAGCTAATCATCTCCCCTTGATGCACCACTTGGTGTAGCATCCTCATTTGGGGTATTGATCATGCCCACAAAGTTTGAGGCTCCAGATAAAAAGTTGGTAATGTAAAGTTGTTCAAATTTGCATTTGAACAGAAAGGGTTTTGAGGTGATCTGATCAAGTTGATCTATTCCAAATCTTGTGCCATTTGGTCTAGGTGCCTTATTAGGCCATTCTAGCATGTGCACCAAGTTTGAGAGCATTTGGACAAGTTTGGCAATGTAGAGTTGCTCAAACTTCAAATATGGACAGAATGGTTATGAAGGGGTTTGAAGAGGTTTTCTTGATCTCCAATGCATGAGGCTTTGCAAGATCATCAAATATGTCATATATGACATGATAGAATTTCCCTGGAATTTTTGGAGAAAAATTCCTTTGTAAATATTTCAAAAGCTTGAAATATCCAGGAAGGGTTTTAGAGGGTTTAGCCCATTATTTTGAACATGACCAAGTGTTGAAACTCTTATATATGGACAATATATGTCCTCTGAGTTTCTCTGAATTTTGGCAAATATTTTTGAAACAGTTAAATAATTTTCCCCTATTAAAGACCATTTCTGGCCTTAAGAAAAAGCTTTTAAATAAAATAGGAAAATAACTTTTAAAATTATACCTTTGTGGTTTCTGGGAGTCCTATGACTACTAGGTCTCAAATAAACCTTTTGAAATAATTTTCACACCCTTAATCAAGTACTTGCAGTGCAAATCTCAATTCAGGGGTTTTTGGAAAACTAAATTTATAAAATGCTTTTTGGCCAAATTAATTTTGTAGGAAAATACCATACTGCTATATAACACTTGGCATGATCATTGGGCAGAAGTTTTGGGTATGGAGATGAAATCTACAAGAGATCATAGTTGACTTTAATGAGCACATGAAAAAGCAAATGAAGGAAACTCAATTCCAAATAAAAACCAAATGATGCTAAAAAAATTTGCTGGTCCAAATTTTTCATGCTTCAAAGTTACAAATAACATGTTACAAAATGCAGGGTGTGACATCAATGCTGCTTTGTTGAATCTTGTCATGAAAGATCAATTCTCCAGCCTTCCTAGTGAAGATGCCGCTACCCATCTAAACAACTTTGTTGATTTGTGTGATATGCAAAAGAAAAGGGATACGGGAAACGATATTGTTAAATTGAAGTTTTTCCGTTTTCACTTAGAGATCGTGCTAAAACTTGGTTTTCCTCTTTGCCTAGAAATAGTATTGATTCGTGGAATAAGTGCAAAGATGCTTTTATCTCTAAGTATTTCCCTCCTGCTAAGATCATCTCTCTTAGAAATGATATTATGAATTTTAAGCAACTAGATCATGAGCATGTTGCACAAGCTTGGGAGAGAATGAAATTGATGATACGTAATTGCCCTACACATGGTTTGAATCTATGGATGATTATTCAGAACTTTTATGCTGGCTTGAATTTTCCTTCTAGAAATCTTTTAGATTCGGCCACCGGAGGCACTTTCATGGAAACTACCTTAGGAGAAGCTACCAAACTCCTAGATAATATTATGGTTAATTATTCTCAATGGCACACCGAAAGATCTACTAGTAAAAAAGTGCATGCTATCGAAGAAATTAGTGTTTTGAGTGGAAAGATGGATGAACTTATGAAATTGTTTGCTGCAAAGAGTGCTTCTTCTGATCCTAATGATATGCCTTTGTCCACTTTGATTGAGAATAACAATGAATCTTTGAATGTGAATTTTGTTGGTAGGAATAATTTTGGTAACAATGCTTATAGAGGTAATTTAATCCTAGGCCTTTTCCTAGTAATTCCTCTAATAATTTTGGTAATTCCTACAATAACTCTTATGGAAATATGCCTTCTAAATTTGAAACTAGTGTTAAGGAGTTTATGATCTCGCAAAAGAATTTCAATGCTATGCTTGAAGAGAAATTGCTTAAAGTTGATGAATTGGCTACAAGTGTGGATAGAATTACTCTTGATGTTGATTCTTTGAAACTTAGATCTATCCCACCTAAGCATGATATCAATGAGTCTCTCAAAGCCATGAGAATTTCCATTGATGAATGCAAAGAAAGAACCGCTAGAATGCGTGCTAAAAGAGAGAATTATATTAAATCATGTTCTTCTAGTTATCATGGAAATAAAGATGAAGATCTGAAAGTTATTGATGTGTCTCCTATTAGATCCTTGTTTTCTAGTATTAATCTTGATGAGAATAGGATTGGAGATGATTCTGCTTTAAGGTGTCCCAATGATTCAGAGTTTTTAGATCTTGATGCTAAATCTAATAAAAGTGGGAGTGAAGATATTAAAACTTTGCATGGTGATGAACCCACTACTTTGGATTTCAAGGGATTTAATTATGATAATTCCTCTTTGATTGATTGTATTTCCTTGTTGTAATCCGTGCTAAATTCTCCGCATGCTTATAGTCAAAATAAAGCTTTCACTAAACACATAGTTGATGCTTTGATGCAATCTTATGAAGAAAAACTTGAGTTGGAAGTTTCTATACCTAGAAAGCTTTATGATGAATGGGAACCTACAATAAAAATAAAAATAAAAGATCATGAATGCTATGCTTTGTGTGATTTGGGTGCAAGTGTCTCCACTATCCCAAAAACTTTGTGTGATTTGCTAGGGTTCCATGAGCTTGATGGTTGTTCTTTAAATTTGCATCTTGTGGATTCCACTATTAAGAAACCTATGGGAAGAATTAATGATGTTCTTATTGTTGCCAATATGAATTATGTGCCCGTATATTTCATTGTTCTTGATATAGATTGCAATCCTTCATGTCCTATTATTCTTGGTAGACCTTTCCTTAAAACGATTGGTGCAATTATTGATATGAAGGAAGGAAATATTATATTCCAATTTCCGTTAAGGAAAGGCATGGAACACTTTCCTAGAAAGAAAATCAAATTACCATATGAATCTATCATGAGAGCCACTTATGGATTGCCTTCCAAAGATGGCAATACCTAGATATATCTTGTATCGTGCCTAGCTAGGGGCGAAAAACGATAGCGCTTGTTGGGAGGCAACCCAATTTATGGTTTTTGTTTTTGTTGCTGTTAGGGAATAAATATTGCATCTAGACTATTATTAGATGTGTTTTCATGTATTGTTTAGTGTTTGTGCCAAGTAGAACCTTTGGTAAGTCTTGTGTGAAGTTTATATGATCTTGCTGTGAAAAACAGAATCGTTAGCGCTAGCTAAAGTAGTCGTGGGATTTTACTGGAGCGTGTTTGTTAGTTGATTATTTTTGCTGCTGATTGGTAGACAAATTGCGCAAATTTACCAATTTAGTTTGAATTTTTTTGGAGTTCCAGAAGTAGGCGAACCCTGCGGATTACTACACACTGTTCTGTCTTTGACAGATTCTATTTTTCGTGTGTTGTTTGCTTATTCCGATGCATCTATGAGTAATATTGGAGGATATGAATTATAGAGAAATTGGAGTACTGTAGGTTTAACACCATTATAAACAAAGAATGAATTCCTTGCTTTACCCTTGAGTATTGGTTTGCTTTCTCTTACTAATGGAGCTCACGAGAATTTTTGTCTAAGTTTTGTGTCGTGAAGTTTTCAAGTTTTGAGTATTGCTTTGATGGGCTATGGAACAAGGAGTAGCAAAGGCCTAAGCTTGTGGATGCCCATGGCACCCCAAGTAAATTCAAGATAATCAAAAGCCTAACCTTGGGGATGCCCCGGAAAGGCATCCCCTCTTTCGTCTTCATCCATCGATAACTATACTTGGAGCTATATTTTTATTCGCAACATGTTATGTGTTTTGCTTGGAGCGTCTTGTATAATTTGAGTCTTTTATTGTTATTTTGCCACAATCATCCTTGCTGGACACACCTATTTGAGAGAGTTAAACATGGCCTAGAAATTGTTAGAACACTCTATGTGCATCACTTATATCTTTTGAGTTGAATAGTTTTGCTCTAGTGCTTCACTTATATCTTTTAGAGCATGGTGGTGGTAATATTTTGTAGAAATTGTTGAACTCTCATGCTTCACTTATATCTATTTGAGAGTGTATTAAAACAGCATGGTAAAGTGTTTAGGCTAAAGAAACTAGTCTTCACATGATAAACATCCAATGTCAATGTAGTTTCACACCAAGTGCATTGAATAGAATGAGATGTTGGATGCTTGATAATTGTTTTGAGACATGAGGATAGTGATATTAGAGTCATGCTAATGGAGTTATTATGAAATTGATAAATACTTGTGTTAAGGTTAGTGATTCCCGTAGCATGCACGTATGGTGAACCGTTGTGTGACTAAGTTAAAGCATGGGGTATTTGTAGAGTGTCAACTTTTGTGTGGAGGTCGGGGGCGCGCGATGGTTAACTCCTACCAACCTCCCCCCTAGGAGCATGCGTTGATTGATTTGTTTTGATGACTCGTAGATTTTTGCAATAAGTATATGAGTTCTTATGACTAATGTTGAGTCCATGGATTATACGCACTCTCACCCTTCCACCATTGCTAGCCTCTCTTGTACCGCGCAACTTTCGCCGGTGCCATAAACCCACTATATATCCTTCATCAAAACAGCCACCATATTGTTCCTCAAAACAGCCACCATACCTACCTATCATGGCATTTCCATAGCCATTCTGAGATATATTGCGATGCAACTTTCCACCGTTCTGTTTATATGACACGCATCATATTGTCATATTGCCATGCATGATCATGTAGTTGACATCATATTTGTGGCAAAGCCACCATGCATAATCTTTTCATACATGTCACTCTTGTTTCATTGCACATACTGGTACACCGCCGGAGGCATTCATATAGAGTCATACTTCGTTCTTGTAGTATCGAGTTGTAATTTCGTGTTGTAATGAAAGTGTGATGATCATCATTATTAGAGCATTGTCCCATGGGAGGAAAGGTTGAATCTATAAAGCCCCTCCGCAAAAAAAGAAAAAGAAAACGAAAGGCCAAAGAAAAAAGAAAGGCCCAAAAAAAGGAACAAAAAAGAAAAGAAAAAGGGACAATTGCTACTATCTTTTCCCACACTTGTGCTTCAGAGTAGCACCATGTTCTTCATATTGTAGAGAGTCTCATGTTTAGTCACTTTCATATACTAGTGGGAATTTTCATTATAGAACTTGGCTTGTATATTCCAATGTTGGGCTTCCTCAAATGCCCTAGGTCTTCGTGAGCAAGCAAGTTGGATGCACACCCACTAGTTTCTTTTGTTGAGCTTTCATTCATATTTAGCTCTAGTGCATCCGTTGCATGGCAATCCCTACTCGCTCACATTGATATCTATTGATGAGCATCTCCACAACCCATTGATACGCCTAGTCGATGTGAGACTATCTCCCTCCTTTTTGTCTTCTCCACAACCACCTCTATTCCACCCATAGTGCTATATCCATGGCTCACGCACATATATTGCGTGAAAGTTGAAAGGTTTGAAAAGATGGAGTATGAAAACAAATGCTTGGCAGAAATCGGGGTTGTGCATGATATGAATATTTTTGTGTGATAATGAGGGAGCATAGCCAACACTATATGATTTTGTAGGGATAACTTTCTTTAGCCATGGTATTTTGAGAAGACATGATTGCTTTGTTAGTATTGCTTGAAGTATTATTATTTCTTATGTCAACATAGACTTTTGTCTTGCATCTTTCAGATCTGAACATTCATGCCACAATTAAAAGAATTACATTGAAAAACTATATTGGTTAGCATTCCACATCAAAAATTCTTTCTTTATCATTTACCTACACGAGGACGAGCGGGAATTAAGCTTGGGGATGCTTGATACGTCTCCAACGTATCTATAATTTTTTATTGTTCCATGCTATTATTTATGAAGTCTTGGATGTTTAATGGGCTTTATCATTCACTTTTATATCACTTTTGGGACTAACCTACTAACCCAAATGCCCACTCCAGATTGCTGTTTTTTGCCTATTTCAGGGTTTTGCAGAAAAAGAATATCAAACAGAGTCCAAACGGAATGAAACCTTCGTGAGAGATATTTTTGGAGAAAATCACGCTCACGAAACGTCGGGACCAAGTCAGGGGACAGAGGGCCTGCCCTCATGGGTGGGGGGCTCGCCCCATTCCTAGGGCGCGCCCCCTGCCTCGAGGCTGGCTCGTGTGGCCCGCGGTGCCCCCCTTCTTCCTATATATACCTACGTACCCCAGAAACTCCATACGCAGAGAGAAAACCCTAATTCCACCGCCATAGCTTCTGTACCCGTGGAGATCCTATCTTGGAGCCTGTTCCGGGAGGGGGATCCATCATGGAGGCCTTCATCGTCATCATCATCGCCCTCACCATGAGTTGTGAGTAGTTTACCACAGAACTTCGGGTCCACAGTTAGTATCTAGATGGCTTCTTCTCTCTCTCCGGATCTCAATACAGTTCTCCTCGGTCTTCGAGGAGATCTATTCGATGTAATCTCTTTTTGCGGTGTGTTTGTCGAGATCCGATGAATTGTGAGTTTATGATCAAGGTTATCTATGAAAGATATTTGGTTCTTCTCTGAACTTTTTATGTGTGCCCATAATATCCTTGCAAGTCTCTTCGAATTATTGGTTTGGTTTGGCCTACTAGATCTATAGTTCTTGCAATGGGAGAAGTGCTTGGCTTTGGGTTCAATCTTGCGGTGTCCTTTCCCTATGAGAGTAGGGGCAGGAAGGCACGTATTGTATTGTTGCCATCGAGGATAAAAAGATGGGGTTTTCATCATATTGCTTGAGTTTATCCCTCTACATCATGTCATCTTGCTTAAGGTGTTACTCTGTTCGTATGAACTCAATACACTAGATGCATGTTAAATAGTGGTCGATGTGTGGAGTAATAGTAGTAGATGCAGAATTGTTTCGGTCTACTTGTCTCGGACATGATGCCTATATACAATGATCATGCCTAGATAGTCTCATAATTATTCGCTTTTCTATCAATTGCTCGAGAGTAATTTGTTTACCCGCCGTAGAATATCGCTATCATGAGAGAAGCCACCAGAGAAAACTATGGCCCATGGGTCTATTCTCAACATATCAATCTACATCTACTTTACTTTTCTTTCTTTTATTTGTTGTTTTATTAAACCAAAAATACCAAAAATATAATTATGATCTCTATCAGATCTCACTCTCGTAAGTGACCGTAAAGGGATTGACAACCCCTTATCGCATTGGCTGCAAAGTTCTTATTTGTTTATACAGGTGCGAGGGACTGGCGCGTGGTCTCCTACTGGATTGATACCTTGGTTCTCAAAAACTGAGGGAAATACTTACGCTACTGTGCTGCATCTCCCTTTCCTCTTCGAGGGAATACAACGCAAGCTCAAGAGGTAGCATAGTTTCATCATCACTTTCATAAATATCATCATTTTCAACATTTTCACTCTCCCTAACCTTAGCAATTTGTTCATCTAGAAATTCACCTAGTGGCACAGTATCAGGCATAGAGGTAGTTTCATCATACATAGCGGAAGTAGCATCATCAAGAAAATACGACATATCAGATTCAATAGCTGGAGTAGGTGTCGCAAGTTTACTCATAATAGAAGGAGAATCAAGTGCGGAGCTAGATGGCAGTTCCTTACCTCCCCTCGTAGTTGAGGGTAAGATCTTGGTTTTTGAGTCCTTCAAATTCTTCATAGTGATAAACAGATATAAATCCCAAGTGACTTAAAGAATAGAGCTATGCTCCCCGGCAACGGCGCCAGAAAATAGTCTTGATAACCCACAAGTGTAGGGGATCGCAACAGTTTTCGAGGGTAAAGTATTAAACCCAAATTTGTTGATTCGACACAAGGTGAGCCAAAGAATACTCTTAAGTATTAGCAGCTGAGTTGTCAATTCAACCACACCTGGAAACTTAGTATCTGCAGCAAGATGGTTTAGTAGCAAAGTAATATGATAGTGGTGGTAGCAGCAATAAAAGTAACGATAGTGTTTTTGTGGTTTTTGTGATAGTAGCAACGAAAAAGTAAATAAGCGGCTAGCAATATAGGGAAAGCTCATAGGCATTGGATCGGTGATGGGAAATTATGTCGGATGCAATTCATCATGTAGAAGTTATAACCTAGGGTGACACAGAACTAGCTCCAGTTCATCAATGCAATGTAGGCATGTATTCCGAATATAGTCATACGTGCTTATGGAAAAGAACTTGCATGACATCTTTTGTCCTACCCTCCCGTGGCAGCGGGGTCCTATTGGAAACTAAGGGATATTAAGGCCTCCTTTTAATAGAGTACCGGACCAGAGCATTAACACATAGTGAATACATGAACTCCTCAAACTATGGTCATCTCCGGGAGTGGTCCCGATTATTGTCACTTCGGGGTTGTCGGATCATAACACATAGTAGGTGACTATAGACTTGCAAGATAGGATCAAGAACACACATATATTCATGAAAACATAATAGGTTCAGATCTGAAATCATGGCACTCAGGTCGTAGTGACAAGCATTAAGCATAGCAAAGTCATAGCAACATTAATCTCATAACATAGTGGATACTAGGGATCAAACCCTAACAAAACTAACTCGATTACATGATAGATCCCATCCAACCCATCACCGTCCAGCAAGCCTACGATGGAATTACTCACACACGGCGGTGAGCATCATGGAATTGGTGATGGAGGAAGGTTGATGATGACGATGGCGACGATCTCCACTCTCCGGGGCCCCGAACGGACTCCAGATCAGCCCTCCTGAGAGAGATTAGGGCTTGGCGGCGGCTCCGTCTCGTGAAACGCGATAATTCTTCTTTTTGATTTTTTTTTCTCCCCAAAATGGAAGATATAGGATCTGGGGATATGTCGGTGGAGCATCGGGGGGGCCACGAGGCAGGGGGGCGTGCCCTGGGCAAGGGGGCGCGCCCCCCACCCTCGTGGGCTGGCCCAAGGCCCCCTGGTGTGGATCTTCGTGCAGGTATTTTTTATATTTTCCAAAATAATTCTCCGTTGATTTTCAGGCGATTCCGAGAACTTTTTATTTCTGCACAAAAACAACATCATGGCAATTCTGCTAAAAACAGCGTCAGTCCGGGTTAGTTCCATTCAAATCATGCAAGTTAGAGTCCAAAACAAGGGCATATGGGTTTGGAAAAGTACATACGTTGGAGACGTATCTGGGTCCAAATAACTGGCGGTATCCAACTTCATCCCACATCATAAGTGTTATGCACCTACTTCCGTACAAAGCCTCGAAAGGGGCCATTTGCAAACTAGTTTGATAACTGTTGTTGTAAGAAAACTCTGCGTACGATAAGTTATCATCCCAACTAGATCCATAATTGAGCGCACAAGCTCTCAGCATGTCCTCCAGAATCTTGTTAACTCTCTTCATATGTCCATCTGTCTGTGGATGAAAGGTTGTACTGAACTCTAGCCTAGTACCCAAAGTCTCATGCAACTACTTCCAAAACTTTGAAGTAAACTATGTTCCTCTATCTGATACAATGGTCCTCGGAACTCCACGCAGACATACGATCCTGGTCATGTATATCTTGGCCAACTTAGCACTCGTGTAAGTGGTCTTCATGGGGATAAAGTGAGCTACCTTAGTCAAACGATCGACTATCACCCAAATAGAATCGTACCTTGAATGTGTCCTGGGTAGTCCTATGATGAAATCCATTCCAAGTTTATCCTACTTCCATTCGGGTATGGGTAACGGCTGCAATAACCCTGCTGGTTTTTTATGTTCAGCCTTGACTCTCTGACAAACACCACACACTGTACATACTCGGCAATGTCCTTCGTCATTCCGGTCCACCAGAAATTCTGCTTCAAATCCAAGTACATCTTAGTGTTGTCTGGGTGAATCGTATACGGTGAATCATGAGCCTCCTGGAGAATCAACTTCCTAATCTCGGGGTCATTGGGCACATAAATACGCTTTTCAAACCAAAGTGTTTCGTATTGATCCTCACGAAATCCTTCTGCCTGTCCTTCGGCCATTCTTTCCTTTATTTTTGCAATCTCTTTGTCCATCTTCTTGGCTTCCCGAATCTTTCCCAACAAAGTGGACTGAATTTCCAAGGTGGCAACATAACCTCTAAGGACTATCTCCATTTGCAAATCCCTAAGATCATCGATTAACTCCTGGGGTAAACCTCCGGAAATGATTGTGTTAACATAACTCTTGCGGCTTAGAGCATCTGTCACGACATTGGCTTTTCCTGGATGATAGTGCAACCTCATGTCGTAATCCTTTATGAGCTCAAGCCATCTCCTTCTCCTGAGATTCAACTCCTCCTGTGTGAAGATATACTTCAAACTCTTATGATCCGTGTATACATCACAATGGTTTACAATAAGAAAATGTCTCCAGGTTTTGAGTGCATGCACCACGGCTGCTAACTCCAAATCATGTGCGGCATAATTCAACTCATGTGGTCGAAGCTGACGTGAAGCGTACGACACAACTCTTCCATCTTGCATGAGAACACCTCCAAGTCCATGACGAGAAGCGTCACAATACACTTGGATATCCTTGCGTATACCCGAAAGAATGAGCATTGGGGCTGTAACCAAACGTTTCTTCAACTCTTGAAAACTAGCCTCACACTCTTCGGTTCACTTATACTTAGTCTCCTTCTTCAATAACTCCATCATGGGCTTCGCAATCTTTGAGAAATTCTCAATAAATCTGCAGTAATATCCTGCGAGTCCAAGAAAACTGCAAATTTCGCCGACTGAGGTGGGTGCCTTCCATTCTGTGACTGCCTCAACCTTGGCGGGGTCTACGGATATACTGTCTCCTGATATGACATGTCCAAGGAATCCAACTTCCTTCAACCAAAACTCACATTTGCTGAACTTGGCGTATAACTGATGTTCTCGGAGCTTCTCGAGAACTAAACGCAAGTGTTCCTTGTGCTCCTCTTCATTCTTGGAGTATATCAATATGTCATCAATGAATACTACCACAAACTTATCCAGGAACTCCATGAATACCTTATTCATCATACTCATGAAATAGGCATGAGAGTTAGTCAAACCAAATGACATAACTGTATACTCATAAAGCATGTACCTTGTGGTAAAAGTTTTCTTTAGTATATCTTGTTCTTGGATCTTCAGCTGATGATATCCTAATCGCAAATCGATCTTAGAGAATATCTTGGCTCCTTGCAGCTGGTCAAATAGATCATTGATCATCGGCAGTGGGTACTTATTGTTGATGGTCACCTCGTGCAGTGCACGATAATCAACAACCATTCTCAATGATCCATCCTTCTTCTCGACTAAGAGCACTCGGGCTCCCCACGGTGATGAACTTGGTTGTACGTAACCCTTATCCATTAACTCCTTGATTTGCTTCTTGATCTCCTCCAGATCATTAGCGGGCATCCGATATGGTCTCTCAGATATTGGTCCGGTGCCAAGTAATAGCTCAATTAAGAACTCTATGTCTCTATCCTGTGGCATGCCGGGCAACTCCTCCGGGAATACATCGGGAAAATCCTTCACAACTGGCACTTCTTCCTGAACAACTCCCGTGAGTGCATTCACATGCGCTTTCCTGGGTGTGTGCCTCGACACATACTTGATCCTTTTTCCTTCCGGGGTGGTGAGAAGAATTGATCTACTAGCGCAATTGATGTTTCCTCCAAACTTGGATAGCCAATCCAAACCTATGATTACATCCAAACCCTGGGATTCCAAAAGAATGAGGTCCGTGGGAAATACATGTCTTCCAATGGTCAATGGCACTTGATAGCATCCGTGGCTAGCCATATATTCTGCTCCAGGGGAACTCACTAACATAGGCGTCCTAAGGGCTACGGTGGGCAACTTATACTTTTTCACAAACCCCTTGATATGTATGAATGCGATGCACCAAAGTCAAAAATAACAAGGGTAGTAAACACATTAATCAAAAACTTACCGACAACTGCGTTGGGTTGCTCGTCAATCTCCTCCACATTGACGTGGTTCACTTGTCCTCTGGTGAAAGGGTTGGGCTTCTTTCTTGAGCTTCCATCGCCATTCCCATTCTTTGACTCGGGGCACTCAGTAGCGTATTGTCCGGTCTTCCCTCACTTGAAACAAGTAATGTGACTCAGATCCTTCTTGGCGGGTGTGGATGGAGTGGAACGATTCTGATTTTGTTGCTTCCTCCATTCCCATTGCCATTCCTAGCACCACTGTGGTTGTGTGCATTCCCTCCATTGTTAGAATGGCCTCCATGGTTATGAGTGGGATGGTTGTGTCCTCCGGAGTATGGGGTATAGCCCCTGCTTCTGCTGGGCTCCAGAGTTAAACTTCCCAGCTCCATACTTCCTCTTGCGATTGTCAATCTGTTGCTGCTTTCCTTCTAACATGATAGCTTTGTCCACTAGCTCTTGATAATTGTTATAGGTTGCTAGCATCAGTTGCATACTCATCTCATCATTAAGTCCTTCTAGAAACTTCTCCTGCTTCGCGGCGTGTCGGTGTACTAAAGTAGGGGTACCTTAGTATCCCGACTTGTGCATGGGCAGTAGCAGCGTCCCGTGGCAGGGCTCGCCCCGCGCCCGCCAAGGCCCACTCTAGCTCCCTTGGAGCCATTTAAGAACAAAGTATTCAAGTTAAGAAACAAGACCCCGGCAAGAGGAGCTTGCCGGGAAGGCCGCACCAGGCTCAAGGTTATCACTTCAGCACAAGACCCTGGCAAGAGAAGCTTGCCAGGAAGGCCGAAGAGCAGCATCTCAGAAGATATATCGTGGCGCATAGCGCGCCCCGACAGGGCACGGAGAGCGACAAGCTTCCGGGCCCGGCAAGATAGCGACCCTGGCAAGGCGCTTGCCGGGGGAAGCTTTCACTATGTGCCTGCGCTCCAGCTCATCTGTCCACGCGTCGCCCTGGGGCCCTTCCAGGGGCACGTGGCAGATGGTTGTGCAGCCTGGGGGACACGGCGGCAAGCCACGATGACGAGGCTACCGTCGTGGCGAACGAAGACGCCCGGACGGACGCTTTTGGGGTGACGGCGATGGGCATTCAATGCCCTTGTCCCCCACCGTCAGGGTTAGGTATAGACCACTGTGCATACACTGTACATGCCCTGTTACAACTACCACCAATTTTACACTTTTACCCTCATCTACGTTGACACCTGTCGGTGACCCCTTTGAGCTATAAAAGGAGGCCCATGCACAACGTAGAGGAGGTTCGATTCCAGAAACTTGATCACTCCCACGCTCGGTGTAGCAAGTACTGTAGATCTTCTTGCTCCCGAGCCAAGAACTCAATACAACCAAGGCAGGAGTAGGGTTTTACGCGTCCGCGCGGCCCAAACCTGGGTAAACTGCTCGCGTGTGCCCCTCGATCTGCTCTTTGTGCTCCCTCCGCTCCCTTGCCGTACCGTAAAAGGGGCTCCGGTCCCATAGATGTTCGGGGGCGACCAGTTTCCCCGACATCTTTGGCGCGCCAGGTAGGGGCGTCGAGGTTGTGCGAACCTGATCCGGCGCTCACGCGGGCGCAACCTTCAGCAGCTTCACCAACTTCGCCAGCATCATCGACCACATCAGCATGCCTCCGAAGAAGAAGGCTTCGGAGGTTGGAGGCCCGTCCGCGTCGATCCCACCACCACCAGAACCAACGGTTGGTGGGGTAGACGCTGGCGGAAGGGTGGACGCCGGTGGGGAGACTCACGGCGCCGCCAAGTCCAAGGACAAGACGGACGACCGAGCCCATTCCAAGACCTCGGCGTCCGTGCACGCGCCACGTCCCTCTCAGGAGGTGCCGGACCAGCAGCGACGTGGTACCGGGGGTACCATACGCTTGCTGGGACGTGGCCAAGCCGGCGGGTCGCGGGATGCTCAAGGCCAACATGCTAGCACGAGCAAGGCGCGGTCGCCGGGGCGAGAACCTGCTCCTTCTAACGCGGTTAGAAGTCCGAGCATATCTCGCTCCTCGCACCGCTCGCCACCGCTTCCCTCCTCCCCAGCGGAAGCTCTAGCCAGAGCTCAGCTGCTCCTCGACTTCCCTCCAGCGGTAGACAAGGCCGAAGACTGGAGGGCCACCATCCAGAGCCTCATCGCCTTCGCCAACAACGACACGCCGCAGCAGCCGGCAACATCACGGCCGCGGCAAGTCAGCCAAGCGAAGGCCGATGGCGACAAGACCGCCGGGGGTGCCACTACGGTGCACTCCCCGCCGCGGAAGCAGAAATCGCCGGCTCGCCGGATCAACGTCGACGACGACTCCACGGCGTCGTCAGACACGCGAGCTCGCCGCGATCAACGCCAAGTCCTCGACGACAGGCGACAAGAGGACGCTCGAACTCGCATCGAGCGTCGAAGAGAAGCGCGACGACAGTCCGACCATCGCGCTGGGACCACTGTCGACACGCACGCGCCCGGTGAACCAGGCGACTTGCCGTACGCGGCAGGTTGCCCTGCGTTCACCCGTGAGCTGCGGCAAGTCCAGTGGCCCAGCATGAAGAACTTCAAGCCCGACGTACCCGAGAAGTACGACGGCAAGACTCATCCCTCAGAGTTCCTTAGCATCTACACCATTGCGGTGCAGGCTGCCGGGGGACGGGATGAGAAGATTCTAGCCAACTACTTCCCTCTCGTGCTTAAGCCAAACGTCAGATCTTGGCTTATGCACTTGCCGGAGCACTCCATCTCTTCTTGGGCAGATCTGTGCCACCAGTTTGTCGGCGCCTTTACGGGCGGCCACAAACCCCACGGCCAGGAGAGTGATCTACACATTCTTGCCCAGAAGGAGGGAGAGTCCCTGCGAAAGTACATCCAGAGGTTCAGCCGCGTTCAACACAACATCCCGGATGTCCACCCTGCCGCGGTTATCAGCGCGTTCCACCAGAACGTGCGCAACCGCCGGATGAGGGAGGAGATGGTGATGACCAAGATATGGGACGTCAGCGAGCTTTATGCTCTGGCTGACAAGTGTGCGCGCGCTGAAGAGGGGAGGAGACTCCCCGGAGAGGATACTGGAGCAGGAGGAACAGACAGCGAGGATGCCGCCCCGGCAAGGAAAGGCCGGCGGCGGAACAATAAGAAAAAGAAGAACAAGGAAGTACTGGTTGCCGAGCAGTCCGGCAAGGAGGCTGCCACCAAGAAGACACAGGCTGGTGGCTCTGGCAAGGAGGCCACCCCTGTAGCGTCCGCCGACAAGCAGGACGGCTCCGACAAGCAGTACTGTAAGATCCACCGCACCAAGGGCCACGATCTCCAGAACTGCAAGAGGGTAGAGTACCTCGTAGAACAGCAGAAGGTTGAATACGAGCGACGCGACAAGGAGAAGGCCCAAGGAGGCGGAGGAGAGTCCGGCAAGAAGCGGCCATTCAATGGCCGGGGAGGACGCCGCGGCAAGGCCAAGCAGCAGCAAGGAGATAGACCTCCCCGCGGCCGCGACAAGGACGAGGACGAGGAGGACGACGAGGACATGGATGACGGAGACAACAGCGAGCAGGAGTTCCAGAAGGCCACAGAAGTTCTGTGCGTCGATGGAGGTGCCTCTCTGCACACCTCCCACCGCCAACTCAAGCAATGGATGCGGGAGGTGAATGCAGCGGAGCCACCCGTCGAGTCGCGCAAACTTTTGAAGTGGTCCAGCACGCCCATCATCTTCGACCTTGAGGACCACCCTGACCGCACAACTGCGGTCGGGTGCTTGCCGATGTTGGTATCACCAACCATCCGCAACCTCAAGGTCACCAAGATGTTGGTTGACGGCGGGGCCGGCCTCAACTTGATGTCCTCCGCTGTGATCCGGAAGCTGCAGATCCCCGACAGCGAGCTCGAGGAGACCGGGACGTTCCAAGGAATTAACCCGGGAAGGAGCAAGCCGAAGGGGAAGATAACACTGCCGGTGACCTTTGGCGGAGAGCTAAACTTCAGGACTGAGAGGATCACCTTCGACGTCGCCGATATCCCATTGCCGTACAATGGGATACTTGGCCGTCCAGCGCTCGCCAAGTTCATGGCAGCCTCTCACTACGCATACAACATGCTCAAGATGCCAGGGCCAATAAGCGTCATCTATGTCCCCGGAGACAAGAAGGACGCGCTTATCTGTGCCGACAAGATCTACCGGGACGCAGCAGCTGCGGCAGACAGCAAGGCACTTGCCGCTGAAGCTCCCGGGGGGAAGAACAAGACCAAGTCCGGCAAGAGCTCTGGGGCCCACTCCGGCAAACGCACCTCTTCGGAGTGCTGCACTGCCATCGAGGACGCACCATCGAGCTCCACCGGCAAGTGCAATAAAGGGATGGCAGCTCCACCTGCAACCAAGAGGGTGTCCGCCAAGGAGGACGGCACTGGTGGTACTTTCACCATCAGTGCTACGCTCGACCCCAAATAGGAAAGCGTGCTCGTTGCCTTCCTGTAGGCGAATGTCGACGTGTTTGCATGGCAACCGTCTGACATCCCCGGCGTTCCCAGGAAGGTAATTGAGCACAAGCTTGCTGTTTGTCCTCACGCGCGGCCTGTCAAGCAGAAGGTCAGGAAGCAAGCAGTGGAGCGCCAAGAGTTTATAGCTGAAGAGATCAAGAAGTTGGAAGCAGCAGGCCTTGTTAGGGGTGTACTTCATCCCACATGGCTGGCCAATCCAGTTGTCGTGCGCAAAGCCAATGGGAAGTGGAGACTTTGTATAGACTTCACTGATGTGAATAAAGCTTGTCCCAAGGATGCATTCCCCTTGCCGCGCATTGACCAGATCGTTGACTCCACGGCTGGATGCGAGTTGCTTTCATTTCTTGATGCATACTCAGGGTACCACCAGATATTCATGGCTGAAGAAGATGAAGAGAAGACCGCATTCATTACTCCATGTGGCACTTACTGTTTCATACGTATGCCCTTTGGATTGAAGAATGCGGGTTCAACATTTGCGAGGGTGGTCCACACTACTTTTGAGCCACAGATACACAGGAATGTAGAAGCCTACATGGATGACATAGTGGTCAAGAGCAAGGACAAAGATACCCCGATCCAAGACCTGGATGAGACTTTTGCCAATCTGCGCAAGGTACAACTCAAGTTGAACCCCAAGAAGTGCGTCTTCGGAGTCCCCTCCGGCAAGCTTCTCGGGTTCTTTGTGTCCCAGAGAGGGATTGAAGCTAATCCCGACAAGATAAAAGCCATCGAGCAGATCCAAGCCCCGAAGCGCATCAAGGACGTAAGGAGGCTTGCTAGTTGTGTGGCTGCCCTCAGCAGGTTCATTTCTAAGTCTGCAGAACGCGCCCTGCCTTTCTTCAAAATCTTGAAAAAGGTAGGTCCAATGAAGTGGACTCCGGAAGCAACCAATCAAGTGGTTAGTGTTGCGTTGGTACCTGTCCTCCACTCCAATACTTGTTGCACCTAAGCCGCAAGAGAAGTTGCTGCTATATTTAGCAGCAACCAATCAAGTGGTTAGTGCTGCGTTGGTAGAGGAAAGGGAGGTAGAGGAAGAGCCCACAGCCCCGGCAAGCACCTCCAGCGACAAGCAGGGGGCTCCCCCGACAAGCTCTGGCCCCGACAAGAATGAGTCTGCGCAGGTGCAAGGAGAAGTGCGAAAGAGGATGGTGCAGCGCCCGGTTTATTTTGTAAGCTCCCTCTTGCAGGGGGCTAGGTCAAGATACTCCAGAGTGCAGAAGTTGCTTTTCGGCCTCCTCATGGCCTCGAGAAAGCTGCGCCATTACTTCCAAGCACATGAGATAACAGTGGTCACTCGTTTTCCGCTGAAGAGGATATTGCAAAATCCAGAAGCAACAAGAAGGATTGTCGAGTGGGCACTAGAGCTATCAAGCTTCGGTCTCAAATTTGAGAGTACTTCAACTATCCAGAGCCGGGCATTGGCAGAGTTCATAGCAGAATGGACACCAACACCAGATGAAGAAGTCCCAGAGACAAGCATCCCCGTCCAAGAAGCAAGCAAAGAATGGATAATGTACTTCGATGGTGCCTTCTTGCTGCAAGGCGCCGGTGCTGGTGTGTTCCTTGTTGCACCCATCGGGGAGCACCTCAAGTATGTTGTCCAAATGCACTTTCCCAAAGAACAAGCGACAAACAATACTGCTGAGTATGAAGGATTGCTCGCCGGCCTCAGAATTGCGGCCGAACTTGGGATCAAGAAGCTGATTGTGCGGGGAGATTCACAGTTGGTGGTCCGACAAGTAAACAAGAGCTACCATAGTCCTTTGATGGAAGCTTACGTCGATGAAGTGAGGAAGCTTGAAGAACACTTTGAAGGCCTGCAGATGGAGCACATTCCAAGAGCTCAAAATGATATTGCAGACGGCCTGTCAAAGTGTGCTGCATTGAAGTTACCTGTGGAACTAGGAACCTTCATGCTCAAGCTAACTCAACCATCCGTTACACCGTCAGTTGGGCAAAGCAAGAAGAGAAAGTTGGTCTCCGGCGACTACTTGCCGGCGGATCTTCCTGAAGCCGCCGCCAAGGTCCCCAAGATCAACGACCAAATTGCTGAGGAATAGTCTGCTCCTGCAAGCCCCAGGGTTTGTACAGTTGAAGCAGGCGTTCCCGACGAGTCTTGCCCCGGCAGGCTTGCCGGGGGACGTCAAGCTCCGGCAGAGCCACCGGTTCATGCCGCAGAACCTGACGTTCCCGCAACAGCATTGATGCCTTTAGTCCTTGTTGTTGAGCCTCAAGCTCCAGCATGGGCACAGCAAATTGTCTGTTTTCTTCAAACTGGAGAACTTCCCGACGAGCCAGAAGAGATAGAGAGAATAACCAGGCAGTCAAGTATGTACCAGTTTGTTGGCAGTGAACTGTACAGAAGAAGACTCAATGGTGTCAGATTGAAGTGCATTTCCCGGGAAGATGGACAGAAGCTGTTGGCAGAAATACATGGAGGCATATGTGGCCACCACATTGGCGCAAGAGCACTTGCCGAGAAGGCGTTCTGGCAAGGTTTCTTTTGGCCAGAAGCCCTCCAAGATGCAACTGCACAAGTAACCAAGTGTGAAGCGTGCCAGTTCCATGCCAAGCAAATACATCAACCAGCTCAAGCTCTCCAGACGATCCCTTTGTCCTGGCCCTTCTCGGTCTGGGGGCTCGACATCCTCGGCCCTTTTCCCCGCGCTGTCGGGGGCTTTGAGTACTTGTACGTTGCAATCGACAAGTTCACAAAGTGGCCGGAAGTGGAACCAGTGAGAAAGGTGACCGCACAGTCAGCAGTCAAGTTCTTTAGATCGATCGTTTGCCGTTTCGGAATCCCTAACAGGATCATCACCGACAACGGCACACAGTTCACAAGTCGCACCTTCATGCAATACGTCCAAGACCTTGGCGCCAAGGTCTGCTTCGCTTCTGTTGCTCACCCAAGGAGCAACGGTCAAGCGGAGAGGGCAAATGCCGAAGAGCTGCGCGGGCTCAAGACAAGAACTTTTGACAGGCTGCACAAATGCAGAAGAAACTGGATCGAGGAGTTGCCGGCGGCTCTTTGGTCAATCAAGACGACACCAAATCGAGCCACCGGGCAGACACCCTTTGCTCTTGTCTATGGAGCAGAGGAAGTTCTCCCCACGGAACTCGTATACGGGTCTCCTCGAGTACTCGCTTACGATGAGCTCGAGCAAGAGCAACTGCGGCAAGATGACGCACTGCTCCTCGAGGAGGACCGTCTCCAGGCTGCTGTACGAGCTGCTCGATACCAGCAAGCTTTGCGTCGCTATCATAGCTGCAAAGTCAAGGCCAGGAGTCTCGAGGAAGGCGACCTTGTTCTTCGGCGCGTTCAGTCCGTCAAGAATTCCAACAAGTTGACGCCAAAGTGGGAAGGCCCTTATCGGGTGAGACAAGTCACAAGGCCCGGTGTTGTCCGCCTTGAGACCGAAGAAGGCTTACCGGTGAGCAACTCCTGGAACATTGAGCATCTTCGCAAGTTCCACCCATAAGGCGCGGTTGCCGTGATCCGTTCCGGCAACCACCTTTTGTACAAGTCTTGCCGTTGTTGCATGTAAACCTTTGTACAAAGCCGGGCGCAGACCCCGTGCATCAGTAAAACTTTTGTGCTACGCACGACTTGTCATTTCATGCTTTTCTATTTTCTTGCATATATTATCTGACACTTTGTGCAGCACACATCCCCGGTAAGCAGTAACAAGCCGCAAGGCTCCATATCTGTGCTTCCTCCCTCTTTTTTCTTTCTATCTTAAGCAGAAGAAGTGTTCCTCGTGCACAAGTTTGCCGGGGGGGAGGAGACAGTGGTATGTGCCAAGTGCTGTTCAAGGAAGGAAAGCCTTGCCGGAAAGCAAACGGCACACAAAAAGATAAGTGACAAAGTTTGAGCATTCAAAATTTCAAATTCTTAGTTATTCTCCTTGAACGACCGCACTTTGTATGGAAAACCTGTGCGCGGAGGAACCTATCCGTGGCTAGCCACACCCTTACTTTGTTTCGAGCACGCTCAACGGCTTAAGTGAGCTGCGACAAGTGTCGCGCCCTTACTTCGTTTTCGAGTTCGCTCAACAATCTAAGTGTGCTGCGACTAGCTGCGGCAAGGTTTCTTGCCGGCGAGGGCATTGCCAGCGGGCTGCTAAGAGTCCCGTACTCAGCGCTCGCGGCAAGGGTTCCTTTCCGGCAAGTTCCCTAAAAGCGTAAGGTGGAAAGCATACAAAGTGAAGGGATCAAGCAAGAGAGATAACTCCGCATTGACTATCCAAAATAAAGTTATATTACAAGATAACCTGCCGCTGTTCTAACCAACTACTACCCATGACTTAATCAACAGCGGCAAGGGAGGCAGAAAGAAGGGAGCCTAGTCTACATGGTCTCCGTCAACCCTCTTGATCTTGCCCGCCTTGGCCACGATGTGGGCAACTTGTGCCTTCAACGCTTCCAGGTCAGCTTCGGGCGGCAAGGTCCGGAGGATGTTCTCAAGATTAATCCCGGGGTTGTGGTAGACGATCTTCGTCAACACCCGCTCCATAGTACCCATACAAAGCCGGCGCGCCTCGTTAGCCAGCTGCGTGGGGACCCTCTCCCGTAGCTGTGCGAGGGCCGGCGCCACTCCTCTAAAGAACAGGCTCAGCTTGGCGCTGTGGGGGAGGTTCTCGTCGGGAGAGTACACGAGGTGCTCCGTCCTCAATGCCACCATCTCCTTGTCAATATTGGCGGCGGCAGCGACGAGCTCCTCAGTCCACTGCTCCACCGTCTCCTTGAAGTTATTTTGCGAGACGGCGGCGTTGTCCAGCAATGCCCTCTCGGCACGGAGATCCTCCTTCAGCTTCGTTTCGCGGTTCCGGGCGGCGTCAAGTGAGTCGGTGAGGGTGGAAACCTTCAGCTCCAAATCTGCGATGGAGTCCTTGGCGTCGATGAGCTCCTTGCCCTTCTAGGAGAGACGGACTTGCAGCTCCGAGTTGGTGTGGGCGTCCTTCTCCCGCGCCAAGTTGAGCGCGGCAACCCTCTCCTCGCTCGTCTTCAAGCTCATCTCCAGCTGCGCCACCCGTGCCTCCAAGTCCCTCTTGGCGGTCTCTGCGGCAGAAGTGGCATCCCTCGCCTCCTGCAGAGCCCCGCCAATGGACTGCTCGCGCGCGGTAAGGTCGTCTTTGTGGCTATCGAGGTCGACCTTCCGCTGGTTCAGCACTCCCTCCCGCCGAGCCAGATCCTCGGCGGCCAGCCGCTGCTGTTCCTCGACCTCGGCCTTCTCGAGGACAAACGCTTGGTGCGCTTCGGCAAGCTCTTCGCGCTCCTCCGCCAAGTTCCGGAGGGCCGCTTGGTTGGCGGCACGAAGCTCCGCGGCGCGCTTCTCCAGGTCAGCACCGGCCTTGGCAGCTAGAGCCTCTCGGGACTCCAGCTTGGCTTGCCTGGCCTGGTACAAGCCCAGGAGCCGACGTAGGAGTTGCTCCTCTTCGGGCTCGTTGCTGCTGCCGGGCGTGTCGACAACCCTCAGCCCGGCGGAGGCGAGAACTTCTCCGTCGAAGCTCTCCCCCTCTGCGGGCGCCCTTGATGAGGACGCCCACGGGACTTGGATAAAGACCCCGTAGGTGGCCTCCAGATAGACACCCGACCCAGCCGCGGGGGCGGAGGGGTCGGCGGTCGGCGCAGCGTCCGACGCTCCTGCGGCCTCAGGGCCAGCAGTACGGTCGCCGGTCCCTTCCCCTGCTGCCACGTCAGCGGCCGGGGTGGTCTCCTCGGCGGTTGGATCGTCAGCGCCGGCCGTTCCTTCAGCGGTGGTGGTGTCGCCAGCATCGCCGCGCACTTCCTCCTCGGCGATGGTCTCCGTCTCCATCGGCTCCGGGGCAGGCGGATCTAACAGAAGAAAAAGAAAAGAAGAATCGTCAAGCAAATATCCAAAAAAAAGAGAAGAATTCGAAAGAAGGAAAGTACAAGGGTTACCTGCGCGGGCCTCTTCGGTAACGGGGTCCCTCGTCGGGGAGTTCTCCCTAGGCGGCGTGGTAGTGGCCCCCGCCGGCGGAGGGCCGCCTGCGCCTTCCCTTGGCGGGGTGTCCACCCTTGTCAGGGTGCTCGCCCTTGGCGGGGTACTCGCCCTTGGCGGAGTAGCCGCCCTTGGCGGAGTAGCCGCCCTTGGCGGAGCATCCTCCCTCGCCGGGGAGCTCCTCCTTGGCGGGGATGGTGGGGCGAGAGGCTCGTCGGGAGCAGTTTCTTGACGCTCCTGAGGTTGCGGCTCCACTTCTGCACAAGACAACAAGCAAATAAGACGTCAATAAGGATAAGAATCTCAAGCGCGCCCGATAAGCAGAAAAGTGAACAAGGAACTTACGCTGGGGGCTGCTCTCCGGAGTAGCCGGCTGGTCCGGCAGGCCTGTCGCGGGCGCATCCCCTGCCGCGGCTACGGGCTCGACGCCCTCGAGGTCAATCACAGGGATCTTGGCCCTCTTTGCCATCCTCTGGGTCAGGGTCCTGGAGACCAAACAAGATCAGAACCAAGCAAGAGAATTCAAGACAAGAGCAACAAGAGTTAAAGAAATAAAAGTTGCAAATGCTTACTCTTCCTCCTCCTCGTCGGAGCTAAGGGTGGAGAAGTCAAATTCCGCCTCGCGCGTCCCGGCGCGAGAAGCTGGAGGAGAAGGCTCCCTCGGGCGCTTGGCAGGCTCCGGAGCCGTGGGTTGTGTAGACCCCGCTCCGGTCGTCGCCGAAGACCGAGGGGCAGAAGGAACACCAGAACCGCTCCGGGAAGATCCCCCTCCGCTTGTCGCTTGAGCGCGGGGCGCCTCCTTGACGACCTTGCTTGTCGTGGTGGCACGCGTCGAGCGACGCTTCGGCTGCTGTCGAGGTGCTGGCTGCCTCGCCGTCTCAGTGGCCTTGCGGAGGCGCTTCTTTGGCTGTGGTGGAGGACTCGGTGGAGGCGGAGAGTTCTCTGAGGATGAGGAGGCGTCGTCGAGGTTCAGTGACCCGCCAGAGTCTTCGTCAGAATCACCAGATTCGGCGTCCTCCTCGGCAGGCTCACTGGACTCAGTGCCTTGCCCGGCAGCCTCGCTCGTCCCGGCAAGCTCCCCGACAGGCTTCCCGGCAGGCCTCAGTAGTTTGAGGATCTCCTCCTCGGCCCGGCTCACTTCATCCGCTGCTTCTGCTTCTTCCACAGTGTACCCAAACTCACCCGCGGCCGCAGCTGCGGCGGCCTCCTCCATCCTGCTGGCGATATACGCCACGTCCCGGTCGGTGGTCGCACGGGTGAGGCCCTTCTTCTCGTCGGGGTTGCGTGGCCGTTCAACCAAGTTGTCAAAGAAAGATTGAACGGTCTGCTCTGAAGGCGTCAGCCAGGTGGGAACAACCCCGTGTGAGTCGCACTCAGGCATTGCCGCGCGGATGGCGCTGAGGGAAGAGTTGTTGCAAAGAGGAACTACTCCATTCGACGGGGTAAACCACTCCGGATGCTTGGGATCATGCTTGAACATCGATGAAAGCACATTTGCTCTCCGGGTGGTTTTGGTAATTAATGACAACATACTTTGTGGTTGGACTAATGCTTTTATCAAGTATGTTTCAGGAAACCCAATCACTTTGGAATGGCAAGTTGGCTAAAGAAGTGGACCCCTCAAATGCTAAGGCAAGCATTGGCAAAAGCTCAAGACTCTATTTTTGGTTTAGTGATCAAAGATCACATTGAGTCCATAGGAAAAGCCAATACTATTAAAAGGGGATGAGGTTGTGTTGATGATCTGGTTGCTCAAGTGCTTAGTGATATGTCTCCTTCAACTATCAGCACCTTTCACTTCTATACACACTCATAAGTAATCTCGGACAAACCGATTCTTCCAACTCAGTCCCACCGAGATGAACCACTTCAGCCATATTCCAAACCCTAGAAAAATCGGTCACACCGAGTTTGAGATCGGTCTCACCGAAACTGAACTGCCAAGTTTCTGTAACCATTTCACATCATTTCGGAATAACCGAGTTTGTATTATCGGTCTCACCGAAATGGGCAAGCTTCTGTCTTGGCTCAAATCGGTCTCACCGATAATTCATTTTCGGTCTCACCGATTCTGGCATGTTCCTATTCTTTCTCAAATCGGTCCAACCGAGTTTTCTTTCTCGGTCCCACCAAAAATTCCAACGTTCATATCAGATACACTTTCGGTCCCACCGAGATGGTATTTTCGGTCCCACCGAAAATCCCAACGTTCACTATATTTGAACTTTCGGTCTGACCGAGTTTCAACTTCGGTCTCACCGAGATTGGTCAAATGTGTGTGTAACGGTTGGATTTTGTGTGGAGGCTATATATACCCCTCCACCCCCTCTTCATTCGTGAGGAGAGCCATCAGAAAGTACCACCACTTCTACCATACACTTTCTGAGAAGTGAACCACCTACCCTTGTGTTGAGATCAAGCCATTCCATTCCTACCATATGAAACTTGATTTCTAGCCTTCCCAAGTTGCTTTCCACTCAAACCCTTCTTCCACCACAGCCATATCAGTGAGGAGAGTTGAGTGTTGGGGAGATTATCATTTGAAGCACAAGAGCAAGGAGTTCATCATCATCAACACCGTCTATTACCTTTTGGAGGGTGGTGCCTCCTAGATTGGTTAGGTGTCGCTTGGGAGCCTCCGTCTTCGAGATGTGGAGTTGAACCAAGAAGTTTGTAAGGGCAAGGAGATCGCCTACTTCGTGAAGATCTACCCCGAGTAAGGCTAGTCCTCCGTGGGCGTAGGCCATGATGGAATAGACAAGGTTGCTTCTTCGTGGACCCTTCGTGGGTGGAGCCCTCCGTGGACTCGCGCAGCCGTTACCCTCCGTGGGTTGAAGTCTCCATCAACGTGGATGTACGATAGCACCACCTATCGGAACCACGACAAAAATCTCCGTGTCACCAAACTGCGTTTGATCTTCTCCACCTCCCGTTACTATATATGCAATTTACTTTCCGCTGCCCATACTCTAGAATTGCATGTGTAGTGTGTTACTTGACTTGATCTTAATTGTAAAACTGCCTAAAACTTTGCACAACCAAAAGGCAGATTTTTATATTGTCAAGTAGTCTAATCACCCCCCCCCCTCTAGACATACTTCTTCGATCCTACAATTGGTATCAGAGCTTTGGTCTCCATTGCTTTGGTTTACACACCATTGGAGGAAGATGGACGTGTCTACGGATGGGAGTGTTAGCCATAGAGTGCCTGTTCTTAATGGAAGGTTCTATAACTCTTGGAGGTCTGAAATGCTTAGTATCTTTAAAATGTACAATTTGTGCAAATATGTTGAGACCCCCTATGTGCCTCCTTTTGACCCCTTGCACCCTACCATGGATGAAGAGCTTGATTTGCTTCGTAACCTTAGAACTGTAAATCTTATCATTAGAGGGTTACCCGATGACTTGCTTAATCTTGTTACAAACTTTGAGTGTGCCTATGCTATGTGGAAATTCTTGGAAGAACTTTATCCGGACTACTCGTTGAGAAGTCTTGATGAAATTCTACACAAGACTTTTGAATTTGATAAGTTGCACCCCAATGATCCCAACTTTGATAAATGCTTCTTTGAGCTTCGTGATCTTATGAAAACGAAGGGTGATCCCGGTCTTATCAATATTATCATTAGAAATGCTATTGCATTGCATTCCGAAGATTATTGTCACATTGACCAAACTAATGCAAGTACTTACCAAATTGACCTAGGTGTTGATGATGAACAATCTATGGGTCAATATGATGATGAGCATGAGCATGATGATGATTACTCCGATTCGGACATCGAGCTAGACAAGGTCATGAAGAGTCTCAATCTTATGGCAAATATGAGAGACTACATGTCCGGTGGAAAAGAGTGGATTCTTGATAGTGGATGCACCGATCACATGACCGGAGACAAAGACATGTTTCGAGAGCTTGCAAAGAACGATGGTCCACGCAAGTATGTGACTTTTGGAGACAACTCCAAGGGTAAGGTACTTGGCCTTGGTAAGGTGGCCATATCTCATGATAGCTCTATTCAAAATGTCATGCTTGTAGAATCTCTTGGATACAATTTACTTTCCGTGTCTAGATTAGCTGACTTTGGATTCAATGTGCTATTCACCAAAGTAGATTGCCAAGTCTTTCGTCGTGATAATCAAAACATGGCTTTTACTGGTATTCGTAGAGGTGATCTATATATTGTTGATTTCACTAAGAAAGCCCAACCTAGAGCTTGTTTCATTGCTAAATCCTCTAAAGGTTGGTTATGGCATAGAAGGCTAGGACATGTTGGTATGCGTAACCGAGACAAGCTAATCAAAGGTGATCATATTCTTGGTGTTAAAGATGTTTTCTTTGACAAAGATAGACTTTGTAGTGCTTGTCAAGCAGGAAAACAAGTTGGTGGAAGTCATCCCGTGAAAAACATCATGACCACTAGGAGACCGCTTGAGCTTCTTCATATGGATCTCTTCGGTCCCAATGCTTACAAAAGCCTTGGTGGTAACTCCTTTGGTCTAGTTATAGTTGATGATTATTCCAGATTTACGTGGGTATTTTTCCTTGATGATAAATCGCAGGTTCAAAGAATCTTCAAGACCTTTGCCAAAAAGGCCCAAAATCAATTTGAGGTGAAGATCAAGAAAGTTCGGAGTGACAATGGAACGGAGTTCAAGAACGCCAATGTAGACTCTTTTCTCGATGAGGAAGGAATTCTACATGAGTTCTCGGCTACGTACACTCCTCAACAAAATGGAGTTGTTGAGAGGAAGAACCGAACGCTCATTGAGATGGCAAGAACGATGCTTGATGAATACAAGACACCGAAACACTTTTGGGGAGAAGCGGTCGAGACAGCTTGTCATGCTATCAACAGGCTTTATCTTCATAAGCTCCTCGGCAAGACATCATACGAGCTCCTCACCGGTAACAAACCCCAAGTGGGATACTTTCGTGTCTTTGGTTCAAAATGCTATATCCTTGATAAGCATCGTCGGTCTAAATTTGCTCCTAAATCTCATGAAGGCTTTCTTCTTGGTTATGGATCAAACTCCCACACCTACCGTGTCTACAATAATTTCACCCGAAAGGTTGAAGAGACGGTAGATGTGAAGTTTGATGAATCTAATGGCTCGCAAGTAGAGCAAATGCCTATTGATGTAGGAGACAAGGACCCATCGGAAGCAATCCAAGATTTATCTATCGGGAAGATCCATCCCATGGAAGTGAAGGAGAGTACCTCATCTACATATGTGGAGCCACCTACCTCACGGCGAGATGAACCTCAAGGCAACATGGAGGCCTCCACCAGTGGAACTCACCAAGATGAGGAAATGCAACAAGAAGATCCACCACAACCTCCTTCTCCACCGCCTCAAGACAACACCAACAACAATGAAGAAGAAGAAGAGGAGATGAAGATGATGAGGAAGCTGAGCCACAACATCAACAAAAGCTATCCCGAGTTCGAGCAAGAGTCAAGAAGAATCATCCCGTGGAACAAATGATGAACGACATCAACTCCGGGAGAATTACTCGCTCTAAAACTCGCTTAGCTAACTTTTGTGAGCATTACTCATTTATCTCTAGTATTGAACCTATGAAGGTAGAAGAAGCACTTAAAGACCCGGATTGGGTGAACGCTATGCACGAAGAACTACACAACTTCGAGAGGAACAAGGTGTGGACTTTGGTAGAGAAGCCCAACTATGATCAAAACATCATTGGAACCAAATGGGTGTTTCGGAACAAGCAAGATGAAGATGGACAAGTCATCCGCAACAAGGCTCGTCTCGTAGCTCAAGGTTACACACAAGTCGAAGGTATGGACTATGGTGAGACCTATGCCCCCGTTGCTAGACTTGAGTCCATTCGCATTCTTCTTGCTTATGCCAATCACCATGATATTACTCTCTATCAAATGGACATCAAAAGTGCTTTCCTAAATGGTGAAATTGAGGAGGAAGTATTTGTAAAACAACCTCCCGGTTTTGTGAATCCCAAAAAGCCTAATCATGTTTACAAGTTGCATAAAGCTCTTTATGGTCTTAAACAAGCTCCTAGAGCTTGGTACAAATGCTTAACTAGCTTTCTTCTTGAAAAAGGCTTTGAGATTAGAAAGATAGACTCAACGCTGTTCACAAAAAGGGTTAATGGTGAACTATTTGTGTGCCAAATATATGTTGATGATATTATCTTTGGTTCAACTAACCCCCATTTTAGCAAGAAGTTTGGACAGCTTATGTCGGAGAAGTATGAGATGTCCATGATGTGTGAACTCAAATTCTTCCTTGGGTTGCAAATCAAGCAATCTAAGGAGGGTACCTTTGTCTCACAAACAAAGTACACCAAGGATCTCTTCAAGAAGTTCAACATGCAAGAAAGCAAAGGTATGAGTACCCCCATGCCTACTAGTGGACATAATGACTTGACTAAAGATGGAGAACCCGTTGATCAAAGGGTTTATCGTTCTATGATTGGTTCTCTACTATATCTTTGTGCTTCTCGTCCTGACATAATGTTGAGTGTATGCATGTGTGCGCGATATCAAGCAGCCCCTAAAGAATGTCATCTTAAAGCTGTTAAAAGGATAGTGAGATACTTGATACACACACCAAACTTTGGCATTTGGTATCCTAAGAGGGCCTCTTTCGATCTTGTTGGCTATTCCGACTCGGACTACGCCGGTGACAAGGTTGATAGAAAGTCAACTTCGGGTACTTGTCAATTCCTTGGTCGATCCCTTGTATCTTGGTCCTCCAAGAAACAAAATTCGGTATCATTATCCACTGCCGAAGCAGAATATATTGCTGCTGGTTCGTGTTGTGCTCAATTGCTATGGATGACACAAACGCTTAAGGATTATGGGATACATGTGAGACGTGTTCCCTTGCTTTGTGACAATGAGAGTGCAATCAAGATTGGACACAATCCTGTGCAACACTCTCGAACAAAGCATATTGAAGTTCGTCACCATTTTATTCGTGATCATATTGCCAAGGGTGACATTAATCTTAAGCATGTTCGTACTGACAAACAACTTGCTGATATCTTTACTAAGCCTCTTGATGAGAAAGTGTTTTGTCGCTTAAGGAGTGAGTTGAACATCATTGATGCTTCAAACTTGGAGTGATAACTCCATTGATGCATGCAAGGCATGAGCCCTCTTGACTAATCCTTGATATTTCTCTTATGATGATGATCATATGTCTTGGACACATTTGCCTCCTTGTATTGCATCTAACTCCTTGCAGGTACTTGGATGATCTACATTCCACAAGATTACCACACACTCAATTCATGAGTAATCTTGTCATTGACCAAGTATCTAGCCCTTTGGGATGTTGAGTTCAAGGAACAAAATTCCACATATCCTTTTTGACATCTTATACATCTAGTATTTCACTCTTGTCATCTTGGATATCCTCGAGTATTTCCTTGCTTGCCTAACCCATGTAGGAAGATGAACTATACAAGTAGAAATGGCGCTCCAACTTCACATTCAATGAGCACCTACATCGAGCTTACCTACATGAGCAAAGCATCAACAAGCCCAAGGTATGTTCTTCACATCTTTGAGGAGCTTTGCTCAAAGTCATGAGTACAAGCAGCTTCATAAGATGTGATCACATCAAATGCTTAATCGAAAAATGGCAACCCCATTTTGAGCTTAAACGATGAGTATGACCTATGATCAAATGTCCTCATTTGACTCCTAAGTCAATATACTCAAACATAGGTGACTTTGTCGCCGACCTTTATCTAGATGAAGTACATATGCCTTTGGAGTTTTTCTGTTTTCTCTTATGTTCTCTCATTGAGTTTTCTTTTAACAAAAAAAACTTCATCTAGGAATCTTTTTATTTCTTTTCTTATATTTCTTTGTGAATATCCTTCTGGAAATCTTTTTATAGCTCTGATCAATTCCTTGAAAATCTTTTACAAATTCATTGCAAATCTTTTGAAACTTCCCTCGCAGAGTGAGCTGAATTATTTCTGTATTTCCTTGGAATAAACTCGGCGTCACCGATTTGAAACTTTCGGTCTAACCGAAAAGGATTCGGCCCCACCGACCCATCTAATTCGGTGTCACCGATTTATCTTCCAGGACATCTACTTCTGCAGCTCCACTCAATTCTTTTTTAAAAAAATCGTAAAGAGGGAGAAGACTCAAATTTGCCCTGTTGTGATTCTTAAGGATCCCACTTCTTTCCTTCCTTCTTTCTTTCTCTCTTCACTTTTCCTGTCCTACCTAGTTTGCTGTCCTTTTCGGCACTTGATGTCAAAGGGGGAGAGGACTTAGGGGGAATAAGGGGAGTAGGGGGGAAGAGAAGACTTAGGGAAGAAGAAAAGCAATCTTATCTTAAGGGGGAGAGAATCACATCAAAGCTTTGTCATGTTTTACATTGGACATTACAATTGGCATCATTCTTTTGATTTTGCTATTTCCATCAAAACCCCTTGTTCTGATATCTTATGAAATCTTTTAGTTTAGGGGGAGAAGACTTAGAGGAATCGTCACAATTGATATCCTATGAAAAGCAAAATCTCTCAGAGTTCATTGAAAATCTTTTAGCTTCGGAGACATGTTTGCTGATTCAAGCCTGTGCTCAATATGAGACACTCTTTATACATGTCCTCCCTGGCTTGGTACTCTTGATGTTCTTGCAGTTGGTTGAAGGAATACTCTTGTGTTATCTAACCTTGTTTTCCCAAGTTTATCCTTTCAGGTACAATGCCAAGGAATCTCAAGGTAAGTATATGCATCTTGCAGAATGTGCATGATGGTGACTTGCTTGTAAATACTTGTTTGCAAGAAATCACCATGCACATATGCATTATCACTCAATTCCTTTTCTTCTGCTCTGATGCATATAGCCAAGCTGCATGTAGCACATCTTGCTTATCTCTCTTGTGTGCTTGTGGTAGTCCAAAACCATAATCTATGAAAATCTTGCACACTTGTAGGGGGAGCCTGTGTACTACATGCTTGTCAAAGCTTTCATGATAATTCTATCTTTCTTTCAATAAGCTTTGATGTTTTGTTTAATATAATTTTAGTGTGTTGCCATCAATTACCAAAAAGGGGGAGATTGAAAGCACATTTGCTCTCCGGGTGGTTTTGGTAATTAATGACAACATACTTTGTGGTTGGACTAATGCTTTTATCAAGTATGTTTCAGGAAACCCAATCACTTTGGAATGGCAAGTTGGCTAAAGAAGTGGACCCCTCAAATGCTAAGGCAAGCATTGGCAAAAGCTCAAGACTCTATTTTTGGTTTAGTGATCAAAGATCACATTGAGTCCATAGGAAAAGCCAATACTATTAAAAGGGGATGAGGTTGTGTTGATGATCTGGTTGCTCAAGTGCTTAATGATATGTCTCCTTCAACTATCAACACCTTTCACTTCTATACACACTCATAAGTAATCTCGGACAAACCGATTCTTCCAACTCAGTCCCACCGAGATGAACCACTTCAGCCATATTCCAAACCCTAGAAAAATCGGTCACACCGAGTTTGAGATCGGTCTCACCGAAACTGAACTGCCAAGTTTCTGTAACCATTTCACATCATTTCGGAATAACCGAGTTTGTATTATCGGTCTCACCGAAATGGGCAAGCTTCTGTCTTGGCTCAAATCGGTCTCACCGATAATTCATTTTCGGTCTCACCGATTCTGGCATGTTCCTATTCTTTCTCAAATCGGTCCAACCGAGTTTTCTTTCTCGGTCCCACCGAAAATTCCAACGTTCATATCAGATACACTTTCGGTCCCACCGAGATGGTATTTTCGGTCCCACCGAAAATCCCAACGTTCACTATATTTGAACTTTCGGTCTGACCGAGTTTCAACTTCGGTCTCACCGAGATTGGTCAAATGTGTGTGTAACGGTTGGATTTTGTGTGGAGGCTATATATACCCCTCCACCCCCTCTTCATTCGTGAGGAGAGCCATCAGAAAGTACCACCACTTCTACCATACACTTTCTGAGAAGTGAACCACCTACCCTTGTGTTGAGATCAAGCCATTCCATTCCTACCATATGAAACTTGATTTCTAGCCTTCCCAAGTTGCTTTCCACTCAAACCCTTCTTCCACCACAGCCATATCAGTGAGGAGAGTTGAGTGTTGGGGAGATTATCATTTGAAGCACAAGAGCAAGGAGTTCATCATCATCAACACCGTCTATTACCTTTTGGAGGGTGGTGCCTCCTAGATTGGTTAGGTGTCGCTTGGGAGCCTCCGTCTTCGAGATGTGGAGTTGAACCAAGAAGTTTGTAAGGGCAAGGAGATCGCCTACTTCGTGAAGATCTACCCCGAGTAAGGCTAGTCCTCCGTGGGCGTAGGCCATGATGGAATAGACAAGGTTGCTTCTTCGTGGACCCTTCGTGGGTGGAGCCCTTCGTGGACTCGCGCAGCCGTTACCCTCCGTGGGTTGAAGTCTCCATCAACGTGGATGTACGATAGCACCACCTATAGGAACCACGACAAAAATCTCCGTGTCACCAAACTGCGTTTGATCTTCTCCACCTCTCGTTACTATATATGCAATTTACTTTCCGCTGCCCATACTCTAGAATTGCATGTGTAGTGTGTTACTTGACTTGATCTTAATTGTAAAACTGCCTAAAACTTTGCACAACCAAAAGGCAGATTTTTATATTGTCAAGTAGTCTAATCACCCCCCCCCCCCTCTAGACATACTTCTTCGATCCTACAATCGAGCGGATCATCCCCTTGAGTTCCAAGACAGTGAAGTTATAATTCAGCCCGGGGCGCAGCCTCATGCGGTCTGCCGCATTGCCGAACTCCCAGGCAGGCCTCTTCCTATCCTGCAGGGGAGCAATGCGTCGGCGAAGGAAATCAGCGCCAACCTCACCTACAGTAAGGTTGGCGGCCCGGAGGCGAAGGATCCTAGTAAGGGCAATCTGCAGCTTATCGTCCTCCGGGGCCAAGTCACTCCAATCCTTGCCGCGCACTATTGCAGTCCGGCGTGGCGAGGTGAATTGCTGAGGTCCATCTTCCATGATCCAGCACCAATCAGCCCTCCACTCTTCCCACTTGTCGCGAAGCTCTCCAATCAAGTACGCCTCCTTCATGTTGAGCCTGAAGATCCAGGAGATGCCGCCGGAGAGTGGGGATCCAGACTCTACTCTAGGCGTGAAGAAGTGGCGGAAGAGAGCTACGTTGGGGTGGACCCCGACAAAGTTTTCGCACAGATGTGCGAAAACGGCCATAGTAAGGACAGCATTCGGGGTGAAATCTAGGAGGTGGAATCCGTATGTGTTCATCACATCGCAGAAAAACTCAGAGTACGGATGACAAAGACCGCAGTGGAAGAACAGAGCAAAGTAGTAGTAACCTCCCGGGTACATGTCGATGGCTTCGGCGGGGAGGACTCTGGTGCGCGGGTGAGCCTTCGTCTCCCTCGCCCAGAACAGGTAATACTTGTCCCGCAACTCCCTCGCGCCGAGCCTCGGCGGGAAGACCACCATCCTCCTCCGCATGGCTGCCAGCTTCGCCGCCTTGTCGGACTTATCGCTCTTCGCCTTGCTGCTCTTCGGGGCCATGACGGGGACGACGAGAAGGGTCGACGGTGCCGGAGAGGCAGGCGGCGGCGGAGGCGGGGTGGAGCTTGGCTCTCTGTCGACCTTTGGGGAGGCGGAGAGCAGCGGGGGTTTCTGGAGATTGAAGACGCAATGAAACAATGGGGGGAAACTGCCCCTGCTTCCTCTGCTTTTAAGGGGGAAGTGGGGGACGTTCTGCATTTTCCCATTAAAGAAACAGGCCACGATCTCTCCCACGACGCCGCAATCGACGCGTGCCGTTAGGGAGGGATGCGGCAGATGCGGAGTGGGAAACGGCGTGCCGTGGGCCGCGTGTGCCCGTGCACTGTTTTGGGCCTGGCCCAACAGCGCTCGGCACCGTGTGTGGCCCAGGCCCGGGGGCTCCTGTCGGTGTACTAAAGTAGGGGTACCTTAGTATCCCGACTTGTGCATGGGCAGTAGCAGCGTCCCGTGGCAGGGCTCACCCCGTGCCCGCCAAGGCCCACTCTAGCTCCCTTGGAGCCATTCAAGAACAAAGTATTCAAGTTAAGAAACAAGACCCCGGCAAGAGGAGCTTGCCGGGAAGGCCGCACCAGGCTCAAGGTTATCACTTCAGCACAAGACCCTGGCAAGAGGAGCTTGCCAGGAAGGCCGAAGAGCAGCATCTCAGAAGATATATCGTGGCGCATAGCGCGCCCCGACAGGGCCCGGAGAGCGACAAGCTTCCGGGCCCGGCAAAATAGCGACCCCGGCAAGGCGCTTGCCGGGGGAAGCTTTCACTCTGTGCCTGCGCTCCAGCTCATCTGTCCACGCGTCGCCCTGGGGCCCTTCCAGGGGCACGTGGCAGATGGATGTGTAGCCCGGGGGACACGGCGGCAAGCCACGATGACGAGGCTACCGTCATGGCGAACGGAGACGCCCGGACGGACACTTTTGGGGTGACGGCGACGGGCATTCAATGCCCTTGTCCCCCACCGTCAGGGTTAGGTATAGACCACTGTGCATACGTTGTACATGCCCTGTTACAACTACCACCAATTTTACACTTTTACCCTCATCTACGTTGACACCTGTCGGTGACCCCTTTGAGCTATAAAAGGAGGCCCATGCACAACGTAGAGGAGGTTCGATTCCAGAAACTTGATCACTCCCACGCTCGGTGTAGCAAGTACTGTAGATCTTCTTGCTCCCGAGCCAAGAACTCAATACAACCAAGGCAGGAGTAGGGTTTTACGCGTCCGCGCGGCCCGAACCTGGGTAAACTGCTCGCGTGTGCCCCTCGATCTGCTCTTTGTGCTCCCTCCGCTCCCTTGCCGTACCGTAAAAGGGGCTCCGGTCCCATAGGTGTTCGGGGGCGACCAGTTTCCCCGACACGGTGTCAGTGGACACATCATATGGCGCATAGCAAGCTAACTGCCTAAAGTCATCCACGTACTGCGCCACAGTACGGTTTCCTTGGCGCAAGTTGCGAAACTCACGCTTCTTAAGGCTCATGGCTCCTGCTGGGACATGTGCGGTGCGAAAAGCTTGCTGAAACTGATCCCAAGTAATTGCAGCAAGTGGGTAGGTGGTGGTGTAGTTCTCCCACCATGCGGCTGCTGGCCCCTCAAGCTGATGTGCAGCAAAACACACTCTCTCTGCATCAGTGCATCCTGCAGTGGATAGCTCTCTGTCCATCTTACGGAGCCAATCATCTACAACGATAGGCTCGGTGCTACTAGAGAACACCGGCGGTTGCAACCTTAAGAACCGGGTCAAGTTGTCATGGGGAGGCGGAGGTGGGTTGTTATTGTTGTTGTTGTTGTTGTTGTTGTTGTTGTTGTTGTTGTTGTTGTGGTTCTGGACAAGTGGTTGCATCAAAGTGTTATGTTGCTGGATCAACTGGGTGAGCTCAGGGGGAAACTCAAATCCGGGCTCACGTCTCACAGGCATCCGAGGGGTTTAGAGGGGAGAGATTAGAATAGAATGAGGGCTAGGGGAATTCACTACCCATATGCACATGATACAAACAATTTAATATCATATCACTCAATCTCAAACAAGAGCAAACAAAAGATCCTATTACAAAGCTAGCGAACGATTCTAACTACTCGAATTAATACTAAGGATTACAAGGTGGTCATCTAATCACTGTCATGTGAAGACTCCATGATATTGTTGGGGAACATAGTTTTTCAAAAAAATTATACGATCACGCAAGATCTATCTACCAGATGCATAGCAACGAGAGGGGAGAGTGTGTCTACGTACCCTCGTAGACCGAAAGCGGAAGCGTCTAGTGACGCGGTTGATGTAGTCGAACTTTCTTCGCGATCCAACCGATCAAGCACCGAACGTACGGAGCCTCCGCGTTCAGCTCGATGACGTCACACGATCTCTTGATCCAGTAGAACCTCGCGGGAGAGTTCCATTAGCACAACGGCGTGGTGACATAGATGATGTAGCTACCAGCGCAGGACTTCGCCTAAGCACTGCAACGGTATGACCGAGGTGTGTTTCTGTGGAGTGGGGCACCATACACGGCTGGGAGAGATCAACTTGATCAATTTGTGTGTCTTTGGGTGCCCCCCTGCCCCCGTTTATAAAGGAGAAAGGGGGGAGGTGCGGCTGGCCTTCCAAGGCGCGCCAGGAGTAGGATTCCTACTCCTAGTAGGAATAGGAATCCCCTTTCCTATTCCTACTAGGAGTAGGAAAGGAAGGGGGAGAGAAGAAGGAAGAAGAGGGGCACCTCCCCCCTTTCCTAGTCTAACTAGGATTTCTAGGGGGAGGGTGCGGCCAGCTCTATGGGTTGCCTCTCTCTTTCCCTCAATGGCCCACTATGGCCCATACTCCCTCGGGGGAGTTCCGGTAACCCCCTCCGGCACTCCGGTTAAATCCGAAACTTTTCCGGAACACTTCCCGTGTCCGAATATAGTCGTCCAATATATCAATCTTTATGTCTCGGACATTCCGAGACTCCTCATCATGTCCATGATCTCATCCGGGACTCCGAACTACCTTCGGTACATCAAAACTCATAAACTCATAATACCGATCGTCATCAAACGTTAAGCGTGCGGACCCTACGGGTTCGAGAACTATGTAGACATGACCGAGACTCATCTGTGGCCAATAACCAATAGTGGAACCTGGATGCTCATATTGGCTCCTACATATTCTACGAAGATCTTTATCAGTCAAACCGCATAACAACATACTTTGTTCCTTTTGTCATCGGTATGTTACTTGCCCGAGATTCGATCATCGGTATCTCGATACCTAGTTCAATCTCGTTACCGGCAAGTCTCTTTACTCGTTCCGTAATACATCATCTCATGACTAACTCATTAGTCATTTGCTTGCAAGGCTTATTATGATGTGCATTACCGAGAGGGCCTAGAGATACCTCTTCGACACTCGGAGTGACAAATCCTATTATTGATCTATGCCAACACCACGAACACTTTCGAGACACCTGTAGAGCATCTTTACAATCACCCAGTTACGTTGTGACGTTTGATAGCACACAAGGTGTTCCTCCGGTATTAGGGAGTTGCATAATCTCATAGTTGTAGGAACATGTATAAGTCATGAAGAAAGCAATAGCAGTAAAACTAAACGATCATAGTGCTAAGCTAATGGATGGGTCTTGTCCATCACATCATTCTCCTAATGATGTGATCCCGTTGATCAAATGACAACTCATGTTTATGGCTAGGAAACATAACCATCTTTGATCAATGAGCTAGTCTAGTAGAGGCATACCAGGGACACTCTGTTTTGTCTATGTATTCACACATGTACTAAGTTTCCGGTTAATACAATTCTAGCATGAATAAAATACATTTATCATGATATAAGGAAATAAATAATAACTTTATTATTGCCTCTAGGGCATATTTCCCTCAGTCCCCCACTTGCACTAGAGTCAATAATCTAGCTCACATCGCCATGTGATTTAATACCGATACTTCACATCGTTATGTGAATAACACCCATAGTTCACATCGCCATGTAACCAACACCCAAAGGGTTTACTAGAGTCAATAATCTAGTTCACATCGCTATGTGATTAGCACCCAAGAGTAATAAGGTGTGATCATGTTTTGCTTGTGAGAGAAGTTTAGTCAACGGGTCTGTCATATTCAAGTCCGTATATATTTCGCAAATTTCTATGTCTACAATGCTCTGCATGGAGCTACTCTAGCTAATTGCTCCCACTTTCAATATGCATCCAGATTGATACTTAGAGTCATCTGGATTGGTGTCAAAGCTTGCATCGACGTAACTCTTTACGATGAACTCTTTATCACCTCCATAACCGAGAAATATTTCCTTAGTCATCCAGTAACTAAGGATAATTTTGATCGCTGTCCAGTGATCTACTCCTCGATCACTTTTGTACCTCCTTGCCAGACTCATGGTCAGGTACACAACAGGTTTGGTACACAGCATGGCATACTTTATAGAACCTATGGCTGAGGCATAGGGAATGACTTTCATTGTTTCTCTATCTTCTGCCGAGGTCGGGCTTTGAGTCTTACTCAACTTCATACCTTACAACTCAGGCAAGAACTCCTTCTATGACTGATCCATTTTGAACTACTTCAAAAAACTTGTCACGGTATGTACTCATTGAAAAACTTATCAAGCGTCTCGATCTATCTCTATAGATCTTGAGGCTCTATATGTAAGCAGCTTTACCGAGGTTTTTCTTTGAAAAACTCCTTTCAAACACTCCTTTATGTTTTCCAAAAAATTCTGCATCATTTCTGATCGACAATATGTCATTCACATATACTTATTAGAAAGGATGTAGTGCTCCCACTCACTTTCTTGTAAATACAGGCTTCACCGCAAGTCTGTATAAAACTATATGCTTTGATCAACTTATCAAAGCGTATATTCCAACTCCGAGATGCTTGCACCAGTCCATAGATGGATCGCTGGAGCTTGCACATTTTGTTAGCATCATTAGGATTGACCAAACCTTCTGGTTACATCATATACAACTCTTCATTAATAAATCCATTAAAGAATGCAATTTTGGTATCCATTTGCCAGATTTCATAAAATGCAGCAATTGCTAACATGATTCGGACAGACTTAAGCATCACTACGAGTGAGAAAATCTCATCGTAGTCAACACCTTGAACTTGTCGAAAACCTTTCACAACAAGTTGAGCTTTGTAGACAGTAACATTACCATCGACGTCAGTCTTCCTCTTAAAGATCCATTTATTTTCAATGGCTGGCCGATCATCGGGCAAGTAAACCAAAGTCCACACTTTGTTCTCATACATGGATCCCGTCTCAGATTTCATGGCCCCAAGCCATTTTGTGGAATCTGGGCTCATCATCGCTTCCTCCTAGTTCGTAGGTTCATCATGGTCCAGTAACATGACTTCCAGAACCGGATTGCCGTACCACTCTGGTGCGGAACGTACTTTGGTTGATCTACGAAGTTCAGTAGTAACTTGATCCGAAGTTTCATGATCATCATCATTAGCTTCCTCGCTAATTGGTGTAGGAATCACTGGAACTAGTTTCTATGATGTACTACTTTCCAATTCAGGAGAAGGTACAATTACCTCATAAAGTTCCACTTTCCTCCCACTCACTTCTTTCAAGAGAAACTCCTTCTCTAGAAAGGATCCAATATTAGCAACAAATATCTTGCCTTCGGATCTGTGATAGAAGGTGTACCCAACAGTCTCCTTTGGGTATCCTATGAAGACACATTTCTCTGACTTGGGTTCGAGCTTATCAGGTTAAAGCTTTTTCACATAAGCATCGCAGCCCTAAACTTTAAGAAACGACAACTTTGGTTTCTTGCCAAACCACAGTTCATAAGGCGTCGTCTCAACGGATTTAGATGGTGCCCTATTTAACGTGAATGCAGCTGTCTCTAAAGCATAACCCCAAAACGATAGTGGTAAATCGGTAAGAGACATCATAGACCGCACCATATCTAATAAAGTACGGTTACGACATTCGGACACACCATTACGCTGAGGTGTTCCAGGTGGCATGAGTTGTGAAACTATTCCACATTGTTTCAAATGAAGACCAAACTCGTAACTCAAATATTCACCTCCACAATCAGATCGTAGAAACTTTATTTTCTTGTTATGACGATTCTCTACTTCACTCTGAAATTCTTTGAACATTTCAAATGTTTCAGACTTGTGTTTCATCAAGTAGATATACCCATATCTGCTCAAATCATCAGTGAAGGTCAGAAAATAACGATACCCGCCGCGAGCTTCAACACTCATCGGTCCACATACATCAGTATGCATGATTTCCAACAAGTCTGTTGCTTGCTACATTGTTCCGGAGAACGGAGTTTTAGTCATCTTTCCCATGAGGAATGGTTCGCAAGCACCAAGTGATTCATAATCAAGTGATTCCAAAAGTCCATCACTATGGAGTTTCTTCATGCGCTTTACACCAATATGACCTAAACGGCAGTGCCACAAATAAGTTGCACTATCATTATTAACCTTGCATCTTTTGGCTTCAATATTATGAATATGTGTATCACTACGATCGAGATCCAACAAACTATTTTCATTAGGTGTATGACCATCGAAGGCTTATTCATGTAAACAGAATAACAATTATTCTATGACTTTAAATGAATAACCGTATTGCAACAAACATGATCAAATCATATTCATGCTCAACGCAAATGCCAAATAACATTTATTTCGGTTCTACACTAATCCCGAAAGTATAGGGAGTGTGTGATGATGATCATATCAATCTTGGAACCACTTCCAACACACATCATCACTTCACCTTTAACTAGTCTCTATTCATTCTGCAACTCTTGTTTCGAGTTACTAATTTTAGCAACTGAACTGGTATCAAATACCCAGGGGTTGCTATGAACACTAGTAAAATACACATCAATAATCTGTATATCAAATATACCTTTGTTCACTTTGCCATCCTTCTTATCCGCCAAGTATCTAGGGCAGTTCTACTTCCAGTGAGCATTTCCTTTGCAGTAGAAGAACCTAGTTTCAAGCTTGAGTTTAGCTTTGGGTTTCTTCACGCGAGTGACAACTTGCTTGTCATTCTTCTTGAAGTTCCCTTTCTATCCCTTTGCCCTTTACTTGAAACAAGTGGTCTTGTTAACCATCAACACTTGATGCTCTTTCTTGATTTCTACCTTCGCTGATTTCATCATCGCGAAGAGCTCGGGAATTACTTTCGTCATCCCTTGCATATTATAGTTCATCATGAAGTTCTACTAACTTGGTGATAGTGTCTAGAGAACTTTGTCAATTACTATCTTATCTAGAAGATTAACTCCCACTTGATTCAAGCAATTGTAGTACCCAGACAATCTGAGCATATGATCACTGGTTGAGCTATTCTCCTCCATCTTGTAGGCAAAGTACTGTCAGAGGTCTCATACCTCTCGACACGGGCATGAGTATGAAATACTAATTTCAACTCTTGGAACATCTTATATGCTCCGTGGCGTTCAAAACGTTTTTTAAAGTCCCGGTTCTAAGCCGTAAAACATGGTGCACTAAACTATCAAGTAGTCATCATACCGAGCTTTTGTCAAAACGTTCATAACGTCTGCATCTGCTCCTGCAATAGGTTTGTCACCTAGCGGTGCATCAATAACATAATTCTTCTGTGCAACAGTGAGGAAAATCCTCAGATCACGGAACAATTCCGCATCATTGCTACTAACATCTTTCAACTTAGCTTTCTCTAGGAATGCATTCAAATTCAAAGGAATAGAAGCACGGGCCATTGATCTACAACAACATAGATATGCAAAAAACTATCAGGACTAAGTTCATGATAAATTAAAGTTCAATTAATCAAATTACTAAAGAACTCCCACTTAGATAGACATCCCTCTAGTCATCTAAATGATCACGTGATCCAAATCAACTAAACCATGTCCGATCATCACGTGAGATGGAGTAGTTTTCAATGGTGAACATCTTATGTTGATCATATCTACTATATGATTCACGCTCGACCTTTCGGTCTCCAGTGTTCCGAGGCCATATCTGCATATGCTAGGCTCGTCAAGTTTAACCCGAGTATTCTGTGTGTGCAAAACTGGCTTACACCCGTTGTATGTGAACGTAGAGCTTATCACACCCGATCATCACGTGGTGTCTCGGCACGACGAACTTTCGCAATGGTGCATACTCAGGGAGAACACTTATACCTTGAAATTTTGTGAGAGATCATCTTATAATGCTACAGTCAATCTAAGCAAAATAAGATGCATAAAAGATAAACATCACATGCAATCAATATAAGTGATATGATATGGCCATCATCATCTTGTGCCTTTGATCTCCATCTCCAAGGCACCGTCATGATCACCATCATCACCAGCGTGACACCTTGATCTCCATCGTAGCATTGTTGTCGTCTCGCCAACTATTGCTTCCACGACTATCGCTACCGCTTAGTGTTAAAGTAAATCAATTACATGGCAAATGCATTTCATACAATAAAGCGACAACCATATGGCTCCTGCCAGTTGCCAATAACTTTACAAAACATGATCATCTCATACAATAATGTATCACTCATCATGCCTTGACCATATCACATCACAACATGCCCAGCAAAAACAAGTTAGACATCCTCTACTTTGTTGTTGCAAGTTTTACGTGGCAGCTACGGGCTTAGCAAGAACCGTTCTTACCTATGCATACAAAACCACAACGATATTTCGTCAAGTATGTACTGTTTTAACCTTCACAAGGACCGGGTGTAGCCACACTTTATTCAACTAAAGTGAGAGAGACAGACACCCGACAGTCACCTTTAAGCAACGAGTGCTCATAACGGTGAAACCAGTCTCGCGTAAGCGTACGCGTAATGTTGGTCCGGGCCGCTTCATCCCACAATACCGCCGAACCAAAGTATGACATGTTGGTAAGCAGTATGACTAGTATCGTCCACAACTCACTTGTGTTCTACTCGTGCATATCATCTACGCATAAACCTGGCTCATGATGCCACTGTTGGGGAACGTAGTATTTCAAAATTTTCCTACGATCACGCAAGATCTATCTACCAGATGCATAGCAACGAGAGGGGAGAGTGTGTCTACGTACCCTCGTAGACCGAAAGCGGAAGCATCTAGTGATGCGGTTGATGTAGTCGAACTTTCTTCGCGATCCAACCGATCAAGCACCGAACATACGGAGCCTCAGCGTTCAGCACACGTTCAGCTTGATGACGTCCCACGAGCTCTTGATCCAGTGGAACCTCGCAGGAGAGTTTTTGTCCGCACAACGGCATGGTGACGGAGATGATGTAGCTACCGGCGCAGGGCTTCGCCTAAGCACTATAACGGTATGACTGAGGTGTGTTTCTGTGGAGGGGGCACCATACACGGCTGGGAGAGATCAACTTGATCAACTTGTGTGTCTTTGGGTGCCCCCTGCCCCCGTATATAAAGGAGCAAGGGAGGAGGTGCGGCTGGCCTTCTAAGGCGCGCTAGGAGTAGGATTCCTACTCCTAGTAGGAATAAGAATCCCCTTTCCTATTCCTACTAGGAGTAGGAAAGGAAGGGGGAGAGAAGAAGGAAGAAGAGGGGCGCCTCCCCCTTTCCTAGTCCAACTAGGATTTCTAGGGGGGTGCGGCCAGCCCTATGGGCTGCCTCTCTCTTTCCCTCAATGGCCCACTATGGCCCATACTCCCTCAGGGGAGTTCCGGTAACCCCCTCCGGCACTCCGGTTAAATCCGAAACTTTTCCGGAACACTTCCGGTGTCCGAATATAGTCGTCCAATATATCAATCTTTATTTCTCGGACATTCCGAGACTCCTCGTCATGTCCATGATCTCATCCAGGACTCCGAACTACCTTCGATACATCAAAACTCATAAACTCATAATACTGATCGTTATCAAACGTTAAGCGTGCGGACCCTACAGGTTCGAGAACTATGTAGACATGACCGAGACTCATCTGCGGCCAATAACCAATAGCGGAACCTGGATGCTCATATTGGCTCCTACATATTCTACGAAGATCTTTATCATTCAAACCGCATAACAACATACTTTGTTCCTTTTGTCATCGGTATGTTATTTGCCCGAGATTCGATCGTCGGTATCTCGATACCTAGTTCAATCTGGTTATCAGCAAGTCTCTTTACTCGTTCTGTAATACATCATCTCGTGACTAACTCATTAGTCATTTTCTTGCAAGGCTTATTATGATGTGCATTACCGAGAGGGCCCAGAGGTACCTCTCCGACACTCGGAGTAACAAATCCTATTCTTGATCTATGCCAACACCACAAACACTTTCGAAGACACCTATAGAGCATCTTTATAATCACCCAGTTACAATGTGACGTTTGATAGCACACAAGGTGTTCCTCTGGTATTCGGGAGTTGCATAATCTCATAGTCATAGGAACATGTATAAGTCATGAAGAAAGCAATAACAGTAAAACTAAATGATCATAGTGCTAAGCTAACGGATGGGTCTTGTCCATCACATCATTCTCCTAATGATATGATCCCGTTGATCAAATGACAACTCATGTCTATGGCTAGGAAACATAACCATCTTTGATCAATGAGCTAGTCTAGTAGAGGCATACTAGGGACACTCTGTTTTGTCTATGTATTCACACATGTACAAAGTTTCCGATTAATACAATTCTAGCATGAATAAAAGACATTTATCATGTTATAAGGAAGTAAATAATAACTTTATTATTGCCTCTAGGGCATATTTCCTTTAGATATATGCTCCAGCTTCGTCTTCATAGTCACTTTCATCACTGTCGGTGTCATCTATCAAAATGTAGTTCTCCATAGTAATTCCTATCTCTGGTTTCGGGTTCACTGTGCCAGTTCCAACCTTCTTCTTCAATGCTTCATTTTTCTCCAATAGTACGTCAATTTCATCTTCATAACCATCTCGTACTGTCTTGAATTATTCTTCTAGCTCCACATTCCGGGTTATAACCATGTTTGTCTTCTGCATAAGTGCGCACATCTGATTCTCGTAGCGTCAAATGTGTTGGTCCATCTCCTGGATGTATGCTGCAATGGATCCATCCTTCCTGGTGTGAAGCATCTCCCATTGCTCGTCTTGACATCCACAAATCTGGTAGATGGTGTCTTCAAGGTCCTTGTTGTAGACTTCACATATGCGTCCAAATGTGATGTGAGCTGCCATACACTTTCCCAAGCTTCGTGTTGGTGCGCCGAATGCTAGCTCGAGGGGCTCCGTGAATGGTGCAATAGTCCTCCCAGGTACACTAACTTTGATCTTCCAGCACTCCCTCTTCCGGCCACGTTGCGTGGAGATCTCCAGTGATACTTGGTATTCCAATGTGTAAGTACCTAGTGACTTCCTTCAAGTGCTTTCCGAAAGGGGTGTCATCGTCTGGCTGAGTGAACTTGCTCCCTGGGTCCGCATCTATAGAGAGGAAATAGAGAAGAATTAGAATGAGTAGAGAAGAAGTAGAATGAGTAGAGGAGAACATCCTATGGCTTATCCTAGTGGTCGCGTCCTATAGTCAACGTGTGCTCTGATACCATCTTGTAGCGACCATGGTTCCAATGAACCGGAGTCTCTGTGCTCAGTGTCATCCCTAGATCGGTATGCTGACACACACAGTACTCGAGGATTTATAACAGAGGTTTAATCACACTTTATTACATCGAAAATCCTCGAAGAGGCAATATCCATTACACGAGAATGGCTGAAGGCCATCGAATAAAATAAGTGCGGAAGCTATGAAGAGTAGTTGAGTCCATCCAACTCCATGGCAAACATTGAGTGCATGACAACGACCTATCGCACCTTAATCTCCGTCTGAAAACTCTGCAACATGACACGTTGCAGCCATGTAGGTCGGCACACTGAATATGTTGGCAAGAACACATTGTAATGATAATGAGCAATGTCTACAACTACATGCATATTTGGTTGGTGGAGGTTGTAAATTACACAAAGCTAGTTTTTCCCTACAACAAAGGAATGTATTTTATTTAACTACATAGTTAAATTTAAGCATGACCAATTGAGAATGGTTCCTCCATCTCAATCCCAAACCAAAGTCATTATTTCAAGGAAATATGCCCTAGAGGCAATAATTAAGATGTTATTTCTATTTCCTTATATCATGATAAATGTATTTTTATTCATGCTAGAATTGTATTAACCGGAAACTTAGTACATGTGTGAATACATAGATAAAACAGAATATCCCTAGTATGCCTCTACTAGACTAGCTCATTGATCAAAGATGGTTATGTTTCCTAACCATAGACATGAGTTGTCATTTGATCAACGAGATCACATCATTAGGAGAACGATGTGATGGACAAGACCAATCCGTTAGCTTAGCACTATGATCATTTAGTTTTACTGCTAATGCTTTCTTCATGACTTATACATGTTCCTATGACTATGAGATTATGAAACTCCCGAATACCGGAGGAACACCTTGTGTGCTATCAAACGTCACAACATAACTGGGTTATTATAAAGATGCTCTGAAGGTGTTCGTGGAATTGGCATAGATCAAGAATAGAATTTGTCATTCCGAGTGTCGGAGAGGTATCTCTGGGCCCTCTCGGTAATGCACATCATAATAAGCCTTGCAAGCAAATGACTAATGAGTTAGTCACGAGATGATGTATTACGGAACGAGTAAAGGGACTTGCCGGTAACGAGATTGAACTAGGTATTGAGATACCGACGGTCGAATCTCGGGCAAGTAACATAGCGATGCCAAAGGGAACAATGTATGTTGTTATGCGGTTCAACCGATAAAGATCTTCGTAGAATATGTAGGAGCCAATATGGGCATCAAGGTTCCGCTATTGGTTATTGACCGGAGAGATGTCTCGGTCATGTCTACATAGTTCTCGAACCCGTAGGGTCTGCACGCTTAAACGTTCGTTGACGATATAGTATTTAATGAGTTATGTATGTTGGTGAACGAATGTTATTCGGAGTCCCGGATGTGATCACGGACATGACAAGGAAATCCAGAATGGTCCGGATATAAATATTAATATATGGGATAATAGTGTTTGACCTCCGGAAGGGTTCCGGAATTCACCGGAAGGGGTTCCAGATGTTTCCCGGAATGTTTGGGTACGAGAACACTTTATTTGGGCCAAAGGGGAAAGCCCACAAGGTTTTTGGAAAGCGCAAAAGGAAGTTTTGCGGAGTCCAGGGGCCAGACGTCAAGGTCCTTGGCGTCTGGGTCCAGACGACGGGAACCCTGACGTCTGGCCCTGGAGTCCGAGAAGGACTCTTGCCTTTCGGATGAAACCGACTTTGTGAAGACTTTTACTCCAAGTTTCGACCGCAAGGCTCAACATATAAATAGAGGCGTAGGGCTAGCACCCAAGACACATCAAGATACACCAAGCCGTGTGCCGGCAACTCCAACCCTCTAGTTTATCCTCCATCTAGTTTCTGTAGTGCTTGGTGAAGCCCTGTAGAGATTGTTCTTCATCAATAACCGTCACCACACCGTCGTGCTGCCGGAACTCATCTACTACTTTGCTCGTCTTGCTAGATCAAGAAGGTGAGGACGTCATCGAGCTGAACGTGTGCTGAACGTGGAGGTGCCATCGTTTGGTACTAGATCGGGACGGATCGTGAAGGTGTACGACTACATCAACTGCGTTGATAAACGCTTCCGCTTTCGGTCTACGAGGGTACATAGACACACTCTCCCCTCTCGTTGCTATGCATCTAGTAGATAGATCTTGCGTGATCGTAGGATTTTTTTGAAATACTACGTTCCCCAACAGTGGCATCAGAGCCAGGCCTATGCGTAGATGATATGCACGAGTAGAACACAAGTGAGTTGTGGACGATACTAGTCATACTACTTACCAGCATGTCATACTTTGATTCGGCGGTATTGTTGGATAAAGCGGCCCGGACCAACATTACGCGTACGCTTACGTGAGACTGGTTCTACCGACGTGCTTCGCACACAGGTGGCTGGCGGGTGTCAGTTTCTCCAACTTTAGTTGAATCGAGTGTGGCTACACCCGGTCCTTGTGAAGGTTATAACAACACATACTTGACGAAAAATCGTTGTGGTTTTGTATGCGTAGATAAGAACGGTTCTTGCTAAGCCCATAGCAGCCACGTAAAACTTGCAGCAACAAAGTAGAGGACGTCTAACTTGCTTTTGCAGGGCATGTTGTGATGTGATATGGTCAAGACGTGATGAGTTATACGTTATTGTATGAGATGATCATGTTTTGCAAAGTTATCGGCAACTGGCAGGAGCCATATGGTTGTCGCTTTATTGTATGAAATACAATCGCCATGTAATTGCTTTACTTTATCACTAAGCGGTAGCGATAGTCGTAGAAGCAATAGTTGGCGAGACGACAACGATGCTACGATGGAGATCAAGGTGTCGCGCCGGTGACGATGGTGATCATGACGGTGCCTTGGAGATGGAGATCAAAAGCACAAGATGGTGATGGCCATATCATGTCACATATTTTGATTGCATGTGATGTTTATCTTATTATGCTTCTTATTTTGTTTAGTACGGCGGTAGCATTATAAGATGATCCCTTACAAAATTTCAAGGTACAAGTGTTCTCCCTGAGTATGCACCGTTGCGAAAGTTCATCGTGCCGAGACACCACGTGATGATCGGGTGTGACAAGCTCTACGTTCACATACAACGGGTGCAAGCCAGTTTTGCACACGCAGAATACTCGGGTTAAACTTGACGAGCCTAGCATATGCAGATATAGCCTCGGAATACTGGAGACCAAAAGGTCGAGCGTGAATCATATAGTAGATATGATCAACATAAGATGTTCACCATTGAAAACTACTCCATCTCACGTGATGATCGGACATGGTTTAGTTGATATGGATCACGTGATCACTTAGATGATTAGAGGGATGTCAATCTAAGTGGGAGTTCTTAAGTAATATGATTAATTGAACTTTAATTTATCATGAACTTAGTACCTGATAGTATTTTGCATGTCTATGTTGTTGTAGATAGATGGCCCGTGTTGTTGTTCCGTTGAATTTTAATGCATTCCTAGAGAAAGCTAAGTTGAAAGATGATGGTAGCAACTACACAGACTGGGTCCGTAACTTGAGGATTATCCTCATTGCTGCACAGAAGAATTATGTCCTTGAAGCACCGCTAGGTGACAAGCCTGCTGCAGGAGCAACTCCCGACATTATGAATGTCTGGCAAGCTCATTCTGATGACTACACGATAGTTCAGTGTGCCATGCTTTACGGGTTAGAACCGGGACTTCAACGATGTTTTGAACGTCATGGAGCATATGAGATGTTCCAAGAGTTGAAGTTAATATTTCAAGCAAATGACCAGATTGAGAAATATGAGATTTCCAATAAGTTCTACAGCTGTAAGATGGAGGAAAATAGTTCCATCAGTGAACACTTGCTCAGAATGTCTGGGTACTACAATCATATGACTCAACTTGGTTGCAAAGTTGACGAAGATAGTGTTATTGATAGAGTTCTTCAATCACTGCCACCAAGCTATAAAGGCTTCATGATGAACTATAACATGCAAGGGATGCAGAAGACAATTCCCGAGCTCTTCGCTATGCTCAAAGCTGCAGAGGTAGAAATCAAAAAGGAGCAAGTGTTGATGGTTAACAAGACCACTAGTTTCAAGAAAAAGGGCAAGGGAAAGAAGGGGAACTTCAAGAAGAATAGCAAGACAGTTGCTACTCCCATGAAGAAACCCAAGTCTGGAGCCAAGCCTGAAACTGAGTGCTTCTACTGCAAAGGGACTGGACACTGGAAGCGGAACTGCCCCAAGTATTTGGCGGATAAGAAGGATGGGAAGGTGAACAAAGGTATATGTGATATACATGTTATTGATGTGTACCTTACTAATGCTCGTAGTAGCACATGGGTATTTGATACCGGTTCGGTTGCTAATATTTGTAACTCGATACAAAGGCTACGGATTAAACGAAGAGTGGCTAAGGACGAGGTGACGATGCGCGTGGGAAATGGTTCCAAAGTTGATGTTATCGCCGTCGGCACGCTACCTCTACATCTACCTTCGGGATTAGTTTTAGACCTGAATAATTGTTATTTGGTGCCAGCGTTAAGCATGAACATTATATCTGGATCTTGTTTATTGTGAGACGGTTATTCATTTAAATCTGAGAATATTGGTTGTTCTATTTATATGAATAATATCTTTTATGTTCATGCACCCTTGAAGAGTGGTCTATTCTTGTTGGATCTCGATCGTAGTGATACACATATTCATAATATTGAAGCCAAAAGATGTAAGGTTAATAATGATAGTGCAACTTATTTGTGGCACTGCCGTTTAGGTCATATTGGTGTAAAGCGCATGAAGAAACTCCATAGTGATGGACTTTTGGAATCACTTGATTATGAATCACTTGGTGCTTGTGAACCATGCCTCCTGGGCAAGATGACTAAAACTCCATTCCCCAGAACAATGGAGCGAGCAACATATTTGTTGGAAATCATACATATTGACTTATGTGGACCGATGAGTGTTGAGGCTCGCGGCGGGTATCGTTATTTTCTGATCTTCAGTGATGATTTAAGCAGATATGGGTATATCTACTTGATGAAGCACAAATCTGAAACATTTGAAAAGTTCAAAGGTTTTCATAGTGAAGTAGAGAATCATCGTAACAAGAAAATAAAGTTTCTACGATGTGATCATGGAGGTGAATATTTGAGTTACGAGTTTGGTCTTCATTTGAAACAATGTGGAATAGTTTCACAACTCACGCCACCCGGAACACCACAGCATAATGTTGTGTCCGAACGTCGTAATCGTACTTTATTAGATATGGTGCGGTCTATGATGTCTCTTACCGATTTACCACTATCCTTTTGGGGTTATGTTTTAGAGACAGCTGCATTCACATTAAATAGGGCACCATCTAAATCCGTTGAGACGACGCCTTATGAACTATGGTTTGGCAAGAAACCAAAGTTGTCGTTTCTTAAAGTTTGGGGCTGCGATGCTTATGTGAAAAAACTTCAACCAGATAAGCTCGAACCCAAGTCGGAGAAATGTGTCTTCGTAGGATACCCAAAGGAGACTGTTGGGTACACCTTTTATCACAGATCCGAAGGCAAGATATTCGTTGCTAAGAATGGATCCTTTCTAGAGAAGGAGTTTCTCTTGAAAGAAGTGAGTGGGAGGAAAGTGGAACTTGATGAGGTAATTGTACCTTCCTCCGAATTGGAAAGTAATACATCACAGAAACTAGTTCCAGTGATTCCTATACCAATTAGTGAGGAAGCTGATGATAATGATCATGAAACTTCGGATCAAGTTACTGCTGAACTTCGTAGATCAACCAAAATTTGTTCCGCACCAGAGTGGTACGGCAACCCGGTTCTGGAAGTCATGTTACTGGACCATGATGAACCTACGAACTATGAGGAAGCGATGGTGAGCCTAGATTCCGCAAAATGGCTTGGGGCCATGAAATATGAGATGGGATCCATGTATGAGAACAAAGTGTGGACTTTGGTTGACTTGCCCTATGATCGGCAAGCCATCGAAAATAAATGGATCTTCAAGAGGAAGACCGACGCTGACGGAAATGTTACTGTTTACAAAGCTGGACTTGTTGCGAAAGGTTTTCGACAAGTTCAAGGAGTTGACTACGATGAGACTTTCTCACCCGTAGCGATGCTTAAGTCTGTCCGAATCATGTTTGCAATTGCCGCATTTTATGATTATGAAATCTGGCAAATGGATGTCAAAACTGCATTCTTGAATGGATATCTAAAAGAGGAGTTGTATATGATGCAACCAGAAGGTTTTTTTATCCTAAAGGTGCTAACAAAGTGTGCAAGCTCCAGCGATCCATCTATGCACTGGTGCAAGCATCTCGGAGTTGATATATACGCTTTGATGAGGTGATCAAAGCATATGGTTTTATACAGACTTTTGGAGAAGCCTATATTTACAAGAAAGTGAGTGGGAGCTCTATAGCATTTCTGATATTATATGTGGATGACATATTATTGATTGGAAATGATATAGAATTTCTGGATGGCATAGAAGGATACTTGAACAAGAATTTTTCAATGAAAGACCTCGGTGAAACTACTTACATATTAGGCACCAAGATCTATAGAGATAGATCAAGACGCTTAATTGGACTCTCACAAAGCACATACCTGGATAAAGTTTTGAAGAAGTTCAAAATGGATCAGTCAAAGAAATGGTTCTTACCTGTGTTACAAGGTGAGAAGTTGAGTAAGACTCAATGCCCGACCACTACAGAAGATAGAGAGAAAATGAAAGTCATACCCTATGCCACAGCCATAGGATCTATCATGTATGCAATGATGTGTACCAGACCTGATGTGTGCCTTGCTATAAGTTTAGCAGGGAGGTACCAAAGTAATCTAGGGGTGGATCACTGGACAGCGGTCAAGAACATCCTGAAGTACTTGAAAAGGACAAAGGATATGTTTCTCGTTTATGGAGGTGATAGAGAGCTTGTCGTAAACGGTTACGTTGATTCAAGCTTTGACACTGATCCGGATGACTCTAAGTCACAAACCGGATATGTATTTTTGTTGAACGGTGGAGCTTTCAATTGGTGCAGTTCCAAGCAGAGCGTCGTGGCAGGATCTACGTGTGAAGCGGAATACATAGCTGCTTCGGAAGCAGCAAATGACGGAGTCTGGATGAAGGAGTTCATATCCGATCTAGGTGTAATACCTAGTGCATCGGGTCCAATGAAAATCTTTTGTGACAACACTAGAGCAATAGCCTTGGCGAAGGAATCCAGGTTTCACAAGAGAACAAAGCACATCAAAAGACGCTTCAATTTCATCCGCAATCAAGTCAAGGAGGGAGACATAGAAATTTGCAAGATACATACGGATCTGAATGTCGCAGACCCGTTGACTAAGCCTCTTCCAAGGGCAAAACATGATCAACACCAAGGCTCCATGGGTGTTAGAATCATTACTTTGTAATCTAGATTATGGACTCTAGTTCAAGTGGGAAACTAGAGGAAATATGCCCTAGAGGCAATAATAAAGATGTTATTTGTATTTCCTTATATCATGATAAATGTCGTTTATTCATGCTAGAATTGTATTAACCGGAAACTTAGTACATGTGTGAATACATAGACAAAACAGAATGTCCCTAGTATGCCTCTACTAGACTAGCTCATTGATCAAAGATGGTTATGTTTCCTAACCATAGACATGAGTTGTCATTTGATCAACGATATCACATCATTAGGAGAATGATGTGATGGACAAGACCCATCCATTAGCTTAGCACTATGATCGTTTAGTTTTACTGCTAATGCTTTCTTCATGACTTATACATGTTCCTATGACTATGAGATTATGAAACTCCCGAATACCAGAGGAACACCTTGTGTGCTATCAAACGTCACAACGTAACTGGGTCATTATAAATATGCTCTACAGGTGTCTCCGAAGGTGTTCATGGTGTTCGCATAGATCAAGAATAGGATTTGTCACTCTGAGTGTCGGAGAGGTATCTCTGGGCCCTCTCGGTAATGCACATCATAATAAGCCTTGCAAGCAAATGACCAATGAGTTAGTCACGAGATGATGTATTACAAACGAGTAAAGAGACTTGCCGGTAACGAGATTGAACTAGGTATTGAGATACTGACGATCGAATCTCGGGCAAGTAACATACCGATGACAAAGGGAACAACGTATGTTGTTATGCGGTTTGACCGATAAAGATCTTCGTAGAATATGTAGGAGCCAATATGGGCATCTAGGTTCCGCTATTGGTTATTGACCGGAGAGATTTCTCGGTCATGTCTACATAGTTCTCGAAATCGTAGGGTCCGCACGCTTAAACGTTCGTTGACGATATAGTATTTAATGAGTTATGTATGTTGGTGACCGAATGTTATTCGGAGTCCCGGATGTGATCACAGACATGACGAGGAACTCCGGAATGGTCCGGAGATAAATATTAACATATGGGATAATAGTGTTTGACCTCCGGAAGGGGTTCTGGTTGTTTCCCGAAATGTTTGGGTACGAGAACACTTTATTTGGGCCAAAGGGGAAAGCCCACAAGGTTTTTGGAAAGCACAAAAGGAATTTTTGCGGAGTCCACGAGCCAGACACCAGGGTCCCTAGCGTTTGGCCCTGGAGTCCGAGAAGGACTCTTGTCTTTCGGATGAAACTGACTTTGTGAAGACTTTTACTCCAAGTTTCGACCCCAAGGCTCAACATATAAATAGAGGGGTAGGGCTAGCACCCAAGACACATCAAGATACACCAAGCCGTGTGCCGGCAACTCCGACCCTCTAGTTTATCCTTCGTCTAGTTTCTATAGTGCTGGTGAAGCCCTGCAGAGATTGTTCATCATCAACAACCATCACCACGCCATCGTGCTGCCGGAACTCGTCTACTACTTCGCCCGTCTTGCTGGATCAAGAAGGTGAGGACGTCATCGAGCTGAACGTGTGCTGAACGCGGAGGTGCCATACGTTCGGTACTAGATCGGGACGGATCGTGAAGGTATACGACTACATCAACCGTGTTGATAAACGCTTCCGCTTTCGGTCTACGAGGGTACGTAAACACACTCTCCCCTCTCGTTGCTATGCATCTAGTAGATAAATCTTGCGTGATCATAGGATTTTTTTTAAATACTACGTTCCCCAACATTATTAACCCAACAAATAAAATAAAATGATGAGATCAGTCCATAATTCAAATACCAGGATACTCAAGAAAGTGAATAACCGGGGACACGGCTAATCATGATCAGTTTGTACACTCTGCAGAGGTTTGTGCACTTTTCCCCACAAGACTCGACCGCCTCCGTTTTAAATTTCTCGCACTGCATGGTGTCTGAGAAACGGATAACCGAGACACGGTCTTTCAGAAGCATTAACTCTTAACCCTGGGTAGACCGTACCACCTACATCCGCTACATCTGCTAGTCTACCACAGAAAGAGGTCACACAACATACTCAACTATGCCAGAGCCCATAATGGCTTGTGGCTGCACACGAAAGTTTCTAGGCATGAATGATATACGATCCATTTTAGCCTGGGTGGCATTCCATAGGATAATCACACGGGTCCTCCGGGATTTCCTAGAACAACACTGGATTCTCCAGGTGCCCTGCAACCAATCCACCTAGATGTGTATTAAATTCCACCTTAAAGAATCCCTTAGTTGTTATTACTCTCACAACTTTCATGAAAATCACTCATACCAATCCACGTCTACAAGTATGGCTAAGCAATAAGTAACAAAGTTTATATTCCCTTGGGTTGATCTCAAGTCATTGGGTTCCTACCTCATGAACTACAAAGCATCATATTATGTAACTAGTCCTACTCATGCAACTGTTTGAGGATATAACTAATGCAATAAAAACTCGGTATTGGAAAGTATGATCAGAGTATGAACTTGCCTTGCCGACGATCATTGAAACCTAGAGACTCATAGTAGCACGCTTCGCACTCCGGGAATTCTATCACAATCAAACAATAGCATACATAAGCAATCATGCAACAGAATCGAAGAACATATCGCGAAAGACTTCGAAAACAAATGAATCACTCTTGCAACAGAAAACAATTTCTAATAGTACCAAAATTAAGTGAATTTGGCCTTATCAGAAAGTTTAGGTCAATAGCTTCGATTTGCAAAAAGAATCAACTCAAACAGAGTTACGAAACTCAAGATACGATCAAACGAAGTTCAAACGCAAAACTATTTGAATTCGAATTTTAAAACTTTCAAAATCAACTTTGAGCGATGCTACTAGAAAGAAAAGATTGAATCGAAGAAATCGGCGTTGGTTTCGCCTAATTCCGACTAACGAGTAAAAAGTTACGAGGGTTTGAAGATTAGGGACCGATTTGTAAAAAAAATCATCGTGGATAGGTCCTCAACGAAAATAAACAGAAAACGAAAAGTCTAATTTGCGAACGTTCGTTTTCTATAACTAAACAGCGGACGTTCGTTAAATAATAAAACCAGAAAAAACAAACTAGGGTTTTCCTGAAAAAACCGATCTAGGGTTTTCTAAAAAAAACTGAAACTAAAAAGCAAAAATAAAACGGCGGTTAATACCTAGCGGATCGGGTTCAAATCCGGTGGGTCGGGCGGCGGGTCCGGCGGTTCGGGCGACAGTGGTGGGTGCGGGCGCGGCGCGGGGCGGCGCTGGATGTGGCGCGGGGCAGCGGCGAGGCGGTGGCGAGGTGGCGGCGGGGCGACGGCGAGGCGACACGCGGCGGCGTCGGCGAGCGGCGGCGGTTGTGGGCTCGAGGGAAGGGGGCGGCGGCTTATATTGGAGGGGGGGCTCGGGTGCCTTGGGGGAGGGGCAAGGCGGCAACTGGGGCGGTGTCAGACTCCCGTCGGAGTCCGCGCGGCGCACAGCGACGGAGGCGGTGGCTCGGGGGCGGCTCAGCTGGGCCTTTGGCCTAGTCGGGCGAATATTAAAATAAAACGCCCGAACAGAAAAATACAAATAAAATATATAAAAAAATTCTAAAAATACCAAAAGAAATATTCACCGTGTAAACCTAATATTTAGAACAAAGTGAACATTTTTCTGATATTAAAATGCCTAAAAGAAAATAACCTTTTTAATGAAAATTTTAAAATAATAAACTACAAATAAAAATCCAATAAAAAATATTTTTACTCAAAAATCAAATTCCAACATTTTTATTATATTTTTGAAGAAGTTATATTATCTTCTCTCATTTATTTTAAATATTGGAAAAATAAAATTTGGCAAAAATATTTTTGATCCAACCCCACTTGGAAAATGAATAAAACAGTGGGCTCCTCTTTGGAAAACTTCCAACTCTCTCACTTGGGTCCTTGAGTTGCTTAAAGTTTTGGATCAATTTTAAAATAAACTCATGCTCAAAAATGCTCAAGTGATGAATGCATATGAATGATCTATGATAACATGCAAACTAAAAATTGGGATGTTACATAGCATGTCTTTTAACCTAACAACTTACATCCCACGAACTACTCTTTTAAAAGCGTGTGACTGAAAGTGCATGTTATCTCCCAGAGCGGGTGAATGGGAGATTTTTAGAAATTCGTCAAACTCTAAAGAATTTGACAAAGATCATAGTGAAGAAATAGAAACCCGAGGAAACCAAGTCATCACAGAATGAGAGTACATGCGATCAGGATACATAAGAGTGAACAACATGCAATCATGCAGTCATACAAGCATGAAGAATATGAACTAAGAAAATAAATATAGCGAGATGAAATTCTTCGGTTCAAATTCATTAGAGCATAGATCACAGTATCTTCAATAGCAGAATAAAGTAAAGGAGGGTGAGGAATTTGAAACCAAGTTGACTCGGTGAAGACACAACGATTTGGTAGACCAGTTCTAGTTGCTACATCAATTGTACGTCCAGTTGAGATGGCTGGGCCACAACTCAGTGGACACACAATCCTCACAGTATTCCTCTTGAGTTAAGGTCACTTAGTCCTCGCCCAATCACTCGTGGTAAGTCTTCAAGGTTGACTTCCAAAAACTTGATACGCTTGTTCACCGGCACACCACAATGACTCTTGGTGTACTCAGAACTTGACGCCTAACCATCTGGAAGAATGATAGTTTTCAAAGGTAACACACGTCGGATCGCACAGATCAATCTCTTCGGTGATAGTCAATCACTTTGGCTCTGGGTTTTTCCTCACTTAGGATTCTCTCAAAGTCGTTAGAGGATGGGTTGCTCTCAAGTTGATACGTCCATTTTGCATCATGTTCTTATGTTGATATTTATTGCATTATGGATTGATCTTCCACATTATGGTATAATACTTATGCCTTTTCTCTCTTATTTTACAAGATTTACATGAAGAAGGAGAATGTGGGCAGCTGGAATTCTGGACCAGAAAGGAGCAAATATGAGATACCTATTCTGCACAAGTCCAGATGTCCTGAAATTTTATGGAGAATTGTTTTGGAATATATAAAAAATATTGGGCGAAGAAACTCCAGAGGGGGGGCACCAGATGGCCTCAAGCCAGGGGCGCGCCCTACCCCTAGGGTGCCCCCGAGGGCTTGTGGGCCCCCTGGCTGCCGTCTGGTGCCCATCTTCTGGTATATGAGGGGTTTTGACCTAGAAAAAAAATCATAAGAGCGCTTTTGGGACGAAGCGCCGCCGTCTCGAGGCGGAACCTGGGCAGAAGCAATCTAGGGCTCTGGCTGAGCTGTTCTGCCGGGGAAACTTCCCTCCGGGAGGGGGAAACCGAAGCCATCCTCGTCACCAATGAACCTATCATTGAGGGAGGGTCAATCTTCATCAACATCTTCACCAACACCATCTCCTCTCAAACCCTAGTTCATCTCTTGTATTCAATCTTTGGCTCAAAACCTCAGATTGGTACTTGTGGGTTGCTAGTAGTGTTGATTACTCCTTGTAGTTAATGCTAGTTGGTTTATTTGGTCGAAGATCATATGTTCAAATCCTTGATGCTATTAAATACTCCTCTGATTATGAACATGAATATGCTTTGTGAGTAGTTACATTTGTTCCTGAGCACATGGGAGAAGTCTTGTTATAAGTAATCATGTGAATTTGGTATTCGTTCGATATTTTGATGAGATTTATGTTGTCTTTCCTCTAGTGGTGTTATTTGAACATTGAATACATGACACTTCACCATTATTTGGGCCTAGGGGAAGGCATTGGGAAGTAATAAGTAGATGATGGGTTGCTAGAGTGACAGAAGCTTAAACCCTAGTTTATGCGTTATTTCGTAAGGGGCTGATTTGGATCCACATGTTTCATGCCATGGTTAGATTTATCTTAATTCTTCTTTCGTAGTTGTGGATGCTTGCGAGAGGGGTTAATCATAAGTGGGAGGCTTGTCCAAGTAAGGACAACACCCAGGCACCTGTCCACCCACATATCAAAATATCAAAGTAGCTTGATAGTAATTCCCATGTGTCCCCGAGAGCACTTTGCTTTATATAAGAATTCGTCCATGCTTATCCTTTGCTACAAAAAGGATTGGGACACCTTGCTACATCTTACACTTGTTACTCGTTACCCGTTACGAATTATCTTATCACAAAACTATCTGTTACCGACAATTTCAATGCTTGCAGAAAATACCTTGCTGAAAATCGCTTGTCATTTTCTTTTGCTCCTCACTGGGTTCGACACTCTTACTTATCGAAAGGACTACGATAGATCCCCTATACTCGTGGGTCATCACAAGTGTCAAGATCTCCCAAAGCACACAACCAACAAGTGGTTGTGGGGGGCTATTTATAGCCATGGCAACCCGACATGAAATGTCATAAATACCCTTCTCTAATTTGACTGCCGTCAGCATAAGGATCCACTCGACAGCTGGCATGCGGCGCAGCAACGGTCGGAATTTGAACTCTCAAATTCGTCGGGGTACTTAATTTCCTCATGTTTAGGCAGATCGCACCGGCGAACTCCTAACTCCTCAGCCTGACCAAATTCATCAGCGACCAGATGAACTCCGTCACTGTTGCTAGCAAATGCGTCAGCTATACTGGAGATTTTCAAAGACTTCACTCGAAACGGATTTTGTGTATGGGTTTGAGTAAGTTTGAGCATCACTTTGGAAATGTCAAATATGTTTCACCTAGAGCCCCTTTAACAGTACGGTTTTTCCTACGACTCAAAGAAGAAGAAGAGAAGTTACGAAAAGAAAAGTCTTCAAGCTTCATAGTCTTCACATAAATTGTTTCAATGGTCGTACAAATTTCATCACCAAATTCTTCACTTGAAGAAATCCATTTTTAGCGGTTGTCTTCCATGTGTTAAACCAAAGCTTCAGGGACTCTATTTCCTGTGTACACTCACAAACACATTAGTTCCTCAACCTATTTGTCTTCAATACTCCAAAACCACTAACAAGACACTTGATGAACTTACAGTGACAAAAGAAGCCACTGCATAGGAGTCTAAAGGGTGTGAAACATGGGGCATCCAAGTGGACGCCTCCACCCATGGGATGCTCTTTTAACGTAAAACTCAGGGCACAAGCAATGGTGGCATCACCTTGGTGCTGCCCCAGCCCATCGACCCACGCAATCAGAATTCTATTGATTAGTTTCATCCAACCGCAAAACATATAGCAATGCATCATCATCCTCATCTTCTACCATTTCCTCTCTCCTTCCTATTGTGGTCATCTTCGTGCTCCTTTTTGTTGGGGAATGTTGCCTCGAAAACAAAAAATTCTACGCACACGCAAGATCTATCCATGGAGATGCATAGCTATGAGAGGGGGAGAGCACCTTCATACCCTTGAAGATCGCTAAACGGAAGTGTTTATCGACGCGGTTGATGTAGTCGTACACCTTCACGATCAGTCTTGATCAAGTACCGAACGTACGACACCTCCGCGTTCAGCACACGTTCAGCTTGATGAAGTCCTCGCCTTCTTGATCCAGCAAGAGGGGCGAAATAGTAGATGAGTTTCGGCAGCACGACGGCATGGTGACAGTGGTGGTGAAGAACAATCTTCGTAGGGCTTCGCCAAGCACAAAGGAAACTATACGGTGGATAAACTAGAGGGACAGGGTTGCCGGCACATGGCTTGGTGAATCTTGATGTATCTTGGGTGCGAACCCTGCCCCTCTATATATATTTAGGGTTTTTTATTTTTGTGCCCCTGGTTCGTTAGTTGCACTCATTCAATCCCACAGTTTTAACTTTTGCTCACTTTTTCCCACTCCCTTGCCCGAAACCCTCAGAACAGGTTACAAAGGACGTTGCCGCCGGGTCAATGCCTTTGACCGTTAACTCTGACGAGTGGGGCCGTGTTGGGCCCAGTCCACCTTTGATTGTTAACTCTGACGAGTGGGGCCGCTCACGTATAGTGGTTTCGTATGCTGGCCGTACAATGGTATTCGTATACGTGGGCGCATGCAACTGACCGCGGTCATGGGGTAGCACGTGTCCATGGGACATGCCCGAAACGTCCCATCATATAAAAGAGGGGGAACCACATCCTGGCGCATCGCCCCTACCATTTCCCCCAAATCCCCTCCCTGCCGCATCGTCTTCCTCTCCCCTACCGCGTCGTCTCGCTCTCCTCCACTGCCTCCACCGCACAGTCTCGCTCTCCCCCACCACATCCACTTCCTCACCTTCATCGCCTCCATCTGTCCGATGGCGGACGCTCGTGGCGACGCCGACGCAGTGACTGGAGATGTAGTGGTGCTGCAGGGCGCAGTGACCGCGTATGAAGTGAAGGACGTTGGCGGCGTCCACGGCGGTGCGGGGAAACTCGCAACTACTGCGGATGTGGAGAAGGAGGTGGCGGGCTCCGCCTCAGTGCTGCCAGAGAAGAAGGTGATGGCGTCGAGCGGCGCAGTCCATCCCGATGCGCAACTGATACGTCTCCAATGTATCTATAATTTTTTATTATTCCATGCTATTATTTATGAAGTCTTGGATGTTTAATGGGCTTTATCATTCACTTTTATATCATTTTTGGGACTAACCTACTAACCCAAAGGCCCAGTCCACATTGCTTTTACATCGTATTTGTGGCAAGGCCACCATGCATAATCTTTTCATACATGTCACACTTGTTTCATTGCACATACCGGTACCACGCCGGAGGCATTCATATAGAGTCATACTTTGTTGTTGTAGTATCGAGTTGTAATATTGTGTTGTAATGAAAGTGTGATGATCATCATTTTTAGAGCATTGTCCCATGGGAGGAAAGGCTGAATCTATAAAGCTCCTCCGCAAAAAAAAGAAAAAAAAGAAAGACCAAAGAAAAAAAAGGCCCAAAAAAGAAAAAAAAGAAAGCAAAGAAAAAAAGGGACAATTGCTACTATCTTTTTACACACTTGTGCTTCAGAGTAGCACCATGTTCTTCATTGTAGAGAGTCCCATGTTTAGTCACTTCCATATACTAGTGGGAATTTTCGTTATAGAACTTAGCTTGTATATTCCAACGATGGGCTTCCTCAAATGCCCTAGGTCTTCGTGAGCAAGCAAGTAGGATGCACACCCACTAGTTTCTTTTGTTGAGCTTTCATTCATATTTAGCTCGAATGCATCCGTTGCATGGCAATCCCTACTCACTCACATTGATATCTATTGATGGGCATCTCCATAGCCCGTTGATACGCCTAGTCGATGTGAGACTATCTCCCTCTTTTGTCTTCTCCACAACCACCTCTATTCCATCCATAGTGCTATATCCATGGCTCACGCTCATGTATTACGTGAAAGTTGAAAGGTTTGAAAAGATAGAGTATGAAAACAAGTGCTTGGCTGAAATCGGGGTTGTGCATGATATGAATATTTAGAGTGATAATAAGGGAGCATAGCCAACACTATATGATTTTGTAGGGATAACTTTATTTAGCCATAGTATTTTGAGAAGACATGATTGCTTTGTTAGTATTGCTTGAAGTATTGTTATTTCTTATGTCAATATAGACTTTTGTCTAGAATCTTTCAGATCTGAACATTCATGCCACAATTAAGAGAATTACATTGAAAAACTATATTGGTTAGCATTCCACATCAAAAATTCTTATTTTATCATTTACCTACTCGAGGACGAGCAGGAATTAAGCTTGGGGATGCTTGATACGTCTCCAACGTATCTATAATTTTTTATTGTTCCATTCTATTATTTATGAAGTCTTGGATGTTTAATGGGCTTTATCATTCACTTTTATATCATTTTTGGGACAAGCCTACTAACCCAAAGGCCTAGTCCAGATTGCTGCTTTTTTGCCTATTTCAGGGTTTTGCAAAAAAGGAATATCAAACGGAGTCCAAACGGAATGAAACCTTCGTGAGAGATATTTTTGGAGGAAATCACGCTCGGGAGTCTTCGGGGCCAAGTCAGGGGACGTGGGACCAGCCCTCGAGGGTGGGGGGGCGTGCCCCCCTTCCCAGGGCGTGCCCCCTGCCTCGAGGCTGGCCTACACGGCCCCCGGTGCCCTCCTTCTTCCTGTATATACCTACGTACCCCAGAAACTCCATACGCAGAGAGAAAACCCTAATTCCACCGCCGTAGCTGCTGTTCCCGTGGAGATCCCATCTTGGAGCCTATTCCGGGAGGGGGATCCATCACGGAGGCTTTCATCATCATCATCATCGCCCTCACCATGAGTTGTGAGTAGTTTACCACAGACCTTCAGGTCCATCGCTAGTATCTAGATGGCTTCTTCTCTCTCTCCGGATCTCAATACAAAGTTCTCCTCGGTCTTCAAGGAGATCTATTCGATGTAATCTCCTTTTTGCGGTGTGTTAGTTGAGATCCGATGAATTGTGAGTTTATGTCAAGGTTATCTATGAAAGATATTTGGTTCTTATTTGAACTTTTTATGTATGCTCATAATATCCTTGCAAGTCTCTTCGAATTATTGGTTTTGTTTGGCCTACTAGATCTATGGTTCTTGCAATGGGAGAAGTGCTTGGCTTTGGGTTCAATCTTGCGGTGTCCTTTCCCAGTGACAGTAGGGGCAGCAAGGCACGTATTGTATTGTTGCCATCGAGGATAAAAAGATGGGGTTTTCATCATATTGCTTGAGTTTATCCCTCTACATCATGTCATCTTGCTTAAGGTGTTACTCTGTTCGTATGAACTCAATACACTAGATGCATGCTGGATAGCGGTCGATGTGGGGAGTAATAGTAGTAGATGCGGAATCATTTCGGTCTACTTGTCTCGGACATGATGCCTATATACAATGATCATGCCTAGATAGTCTCATAATTATTCGCTTTTCTATCAATTGCTCGACAGTAATTTATTTATCCACCGTAGAATATCGCTATCCTGAGAGAAGCCACTAGAGAAAACTATGGCCCCTGGGTCTATCTTTATCATATTACTTTCCCGTTGACTAGCCTATTTCTGTCGCCGTTGTTTATTTGCTTTCTTTACTTTCTATTTCTATACCAAAAATACCAAAAATATAATTATCATCTCTATCAGATCTCACTATCGTAAGTGACCGTAAAGGGATTGACAACCCCTTATCGCGTTGGCTGCGAAGTTCTTATTTTTTTGTGCAGGTGCGAGGGACTGGCGCGTGGTCTCCTACTAGATTGATACCTTGGTTCTAAAAAACTGAGGGAAATACTTACGCTACTGTGCTACATCTCCCTTTCCTCTTCGAGGGAATACAACGCAAGCTCAAGAGGTAGCAGCAACCTCGGGAGGAGCAAGAGATATTTGCACTTCCTTGTTAGTTGCAATATTTAGGATATTAGCTTGTAGAGTTAGTTGTATTGGTTAAATTGTGATTCGTACGGTAGTACAGATGGTTAGAGTAGTTTATTTTATGGATGGGCCAGGGTTTTTTGTACCAGGGTTAGAGCAGCAGTATCACATATTGGGGGTTTTAATGCTACAGACATGTATGCTTATTAGATGGTAGATTGGGTCTCTATTAGATTTGTTTTTGAATACTACGCAGATTGGGGTTTTGAATGTCATATGCCCAAATGGAATCCATTAATTAAGAAATTATTTGAGTCATTAGTATATAAATTTGTAGTTCAATGTGTGTGCATGGCAATGGAAAATGCAAATAGGATCATAGTATATTAGCCATATGATCAATGTGTCATTTATGCATATCTAAATTTTCAATTGACTTTTGTATTTACTAGTGATGGATGTAATTGTATATTCAGGAGGATGATGGTTGGGGAAAAAAGAGGAAGCTGGATCTTACTGACTTCAGGGACCCATACAATCCAGGGTATGGTGACGACGAAGAGTATGAGGTAAGCGTGCTTGAAATTTAGATTGTTCATTTAGTTCCTTTGACTTAGTGTATATGAATCTATAATGTATATATCCAAATTCATTCATGTGTGTAGTATGTCTCTGGAGAAGATGTGGATGTGGACTACGCCAACTTCGCGTCCTCCAAAGCGAAGGAAGAGGAAAGTCCTGACTCCTCTAACTAATTGATGATGTGATGATGTGTTTTAATTGGATGTTTGGTGAACTTTTGTGTGTTTGGTTGTTTGGTGAACTTTGTGTGTGAACTGGATGTGTTCTATGGATGGTATGGTACTATGACCCTTCTATATATGCATGTGGCTATCTATATTGGGTATTTGTGTGTTTTTAAATTGAAAAAGTCCATTTTACTACCCTGAACAAACATGGTGGTTCACATCACCCCCTGATCTATATTTCGGCCCCTTTCACCCCTTGATCAAACCCATACCGGACAAGAAAACCCCTTTGGTGGTTTGTCTCCACCTGGAGCTGACGTGGCGGTGGATAAGGCTGGTTTTGACCGGCTGGTGTGGTAGAGATGCCCCACCCTGTGAAAAATTCCCCATTCTCTCTTTCTCTCCCGCAACGAAATCCCTAACCCTAGCCATGGGCGGCGGCAGCGTTACCTCCACCACCGTGTCCGCCGATGGCGCGAGCACTGACGGCGGTGGTGGCGCAGCCCCGGTCATCGCCGTCGTCCAACCTACACGTAGCTTGCTGGATAGGTCATTCCCGCAGGAGGTTTGGCGGCGAGGAGAGCCTTCTCGCCGACTGGAGACGAGCCATGTTCTCATCACCCGCACTCCGTCCATGGATGCGCTCGAGCTCCGCTACCGCCGGTACGTGCTGCTGGCCACGGCGGTTGGTGATGGCGAGGAGAGCGTGACGCCGACAGCTCTTCTGGTGGCCTTGGTGCAGCGTTGCGGCGTGGTGGCGTCGGAGGTGGTCATCGAGGTCGCGTGCCCCCCTCACGACATGTGGCTCACCTTCTCAACGGAGGAGAAGTGCACCGATGTGCTCTTTTCGTCGATGAAGTTCGAGTGCTGCCACCGCTGGATCCAGTTTACACGCTGGAGCAGATTCATTCGTGCTGAGCCGGGTGCTTTGGAGTACAGTAGCAAGCTCAGCTTCGAAGGCCTCCCCAACCAGTCCTGGACGACGAAATCGGTGAAAGCTATTTCGAAAGACCTCGGTGGCGAACTCATCGAGATCCTGCCGCCGATAAACCGCGGCGAGCTCGAGGTAATTGCTTGGCTTCGTGGCCCGTTCTATGTTGGCAAGTTGGTGACAGTAGAGATACCTGAGCCAATTATGTTTAACAAGCCACCGGAGTCGATGGATGAGTACGAAGCAATGCAGTTTGATTTGGGTGACTACGGGCCGTCGTCGCCAAAGAAGAAGAGGACACTCTTGTATCCTGTTTTGTGCCATATGAAAGAGGTGATTGATCGTGGTCCTCTGCTAGCTGAGGACTTGCCTGCTGAGTGGCTACCAGCTGAAGGTGAAGACCTCAGTCGCAAGCACATATTGAAGACCGAGCTGGGAAAGATAGATGGGGCTGAAGAGTCAGAATTAGTTTAATTATGTACTAGTGTTGTTAGTGTGGTTCCAGTATACTTGTGGACCAATTATGTACTTGTGGACCAATTATGTACTTGTGGCAAAGGTGTTAATCCAGTGGACTTGGTGTTTGTCAAATGTGTGCCAAATGTGAAATTCATTTGAAATTCATTTCCACTTCAAAGAACACAGAAACAATTGAATTTAGCTGTTGTGAATGCAAACAAACTTGTGAACAAACATGAGTAAACTCAGAAGCCAACACAGTACTTCATATTCTTTAGCCAGCAAGCACAAAACACACAAACATAAGTACTTCATGTTCTCCAGCCAACATGCAAAGAACCAGCACACTAAGAAGCTACAACAGTTCCAGGTTTCTAACTCCTAAGTTCATCAAACATGCTAACGGTCCTCCTCTGCCTAGAAGTTGCTCCTGGTCTTTTGCACACTTTAGCTTTAGGTGCAGTTTTGTTGACTTGTTTAGGGGCCCTTCGACTTGTAGGTTTGGTTTGGGTGCCCTGCTGTGAAGATTGTTGTTGGGTGCCATGTTGTGAAGATTGTGCCCTGTCCCCTGTAGATGTCCCCTTAGTGACTCTCTGTGATGTTCTTGGTTCATTTTGCTACAACAGAATAAAGAGAAAATAATTGTTAGTTACATCGGAATAAAAGAAAGACAAAAAAAGAATATTTCCCCCCTATTCTGTGATGTTACCTTTGTCTCTTTCTTTCTCTTCTTATTCTTGTATTTCCCCCTGTTCGGATTAGTTGTGCACTTTCTCATGTTGTGCCCAGGTTGTCCACACAGACTACACTTACCTTTTGTTCCAATTTTTGAAAGCTTGTGTGGATGTTTTGGAGGCTCATCTACACCTCTTCTTCTCTCAGTCCTAGGTCTCCCAGGCATTTGCACATAGCCTGGAACAGCAGGCCTTGGTCTGTCAGACACAGGCCAGCTAGGCATGCCTTCCATTGGCATCAAGCAATGCTCATAAGTCCTGTTGTAAGCTTCAATTGTGTAGCAGCTTGCAATGAGTGAAACAATGTCATCAGGACCACATTGAGATGCTGCAAGAGCATGAACACATGGAATTCCAGACAGTTGCCAATATCCACATGAACATGTTTTAGCTACCATGTCAACTTTGAAACCATGCTTCCCTAGTTTCACCTCATATCCATCTTTTCCATTCCATATTGTCTCACACTACTCAGTAAGTTGTATCAGCTTGTTGACCTTTTTCATAATTTTAGGACAAATAGTTCCATTCCATTTTGCAGGCACCGCTCTGTTTACTTGAATTCTTACAATGACCTTTGCTCTAATTGCTTCAAACATGCTTATAATAGGCAACCCTATGTACTCTACTATCCAGTTGTTAAAACTCTCACACATGTTGTTATCCACAGAATCACAACATGAACCCTCTTTGAACCAAACTCTACACCAATGTTCTGGGCCTGTTTGCATCATGTCTCTTGCTCCATCTGGTGTAAGTTGAGCAAGTTTGGCCCTGTTCAAGTTGAAGTGTATCCTGTTTGAAGATTTTGCACAAGCCCAAAATCTTTTCTGATATGCTTGATCTCTATGCTTTTTCTTCCAATTAGCATAGATATGCCTAGCACAATTCCTATGCTCAGCATTTGGAACAACCTTGGACACAACATTTATGAGGCCTTTTTGTTGATCTGATATAAAGACCCACCCTTCTCCTTGATTTTCAATCTCCGAGTCTTTGTTTAGAAGAGTCATAAACCAGAACCAAGAGTCTTTGTTCTCAACCTCTACAGCAGCCCAGGCTATTGGATACATTTGCCCATTAGCATCTCTCCCAAGAGAACACAACAGTTCTCCACTCTGGGCTCCTTTAAAGAAGCAATCATCCAATCCTACAACTTTCCTGCAACCTTCTATGAAACCTCTTTTGCAGGCATGGAAACACACATACAATCTCTGAAAAACAAGGGCAATTTCCTTTGGATTTAGCACTACTGCAACTGTGCTACCTGGATTGCTTCTCAATATTTCAAGTTGATAATCAAAAACCCTAGCATATTCATCATGCATTGCTTCTCTAACTCTTCTTCTCACAATTGCCTTTGCTTTCTTTATCTTGGAGACATGCACATCTGCAAACATATCCAACCTGACAGTTGCCTTGATAGATTTGATTTTCCATCCAGGATTGGCCTTCATAATTCTCTCATACTTATCTGCTATTCTAGCTGCAGTAACCAATCTGTTGTCTCTCCTCTCAGGGGATATGTGGTTGTCTACAAGTGTGATCACTTGAAACCAGTCATTAGAGCTCCTATGTCCAGCATATATCAACCATGGACACTCAGGCCAAGAGCATTTTGCTCTAATCCTATTAGCCTCATCCTTTATGAAGGTAATTTGTCTCTTCACTGCTAGACCATAATTCACAATAGCCTTCTTGAACTGTTTTCTCCCCCTAAATGTCATGCCAAGGAAAAAGACAGGAATTGCAGCCTTGCTATCAAATCTTGGAAATCTTGTTTCCCTCCTAATGGAATTTCCAAACTCATCCTCATCATAACTATACTCCTCACTGGAATCCATGTAAGGAGTGTCATTTCCCTCATCCATTTCATCTACTAGGATTAACTGTGTTGTATTTTCCTTGATCTCCTTCTCTTCATCAAGTGGCAAGTTCATCCTTATCCTTCTAAGCACTTCCTTAGCATGCTTTCTCAGCTCCTCTGCTTCATCATCTTCCCCTGAACTATCTGTATCTCCAGGACACCAATCCAAGTCTTCACATTCATCAGCAGTAACCTCTTCTTTATATTCTGCATTGATCTCTTCTCCACCTTCAGGTTTCACATTTGCTGCAGTTCCAGCACCATCCTCTTTCTCATGCTCATCCACAGCCTCATCAGAGCAATCATCTTGGTCATCTTCATGCTCTGCTTGCCAATCACTGTCAGTGTGCTCTTCTTGACTTTCAGTTCCAGGATTTTTAGTGTTCTCTTCTTGCTCTTCTTCATTTCCTTCATTTTGTTCTTCTCCACCTTCAGTTTCCAAGTTCACAAATATGTCCACAACACCACCATCTGTAATGCATCTCTCCATAAAATACACATTTGCATCAGTCTCTAACCTTCTCAGCCCATCTCTAACATTCATTCCAGGAAACAGCCAGTACAGCCTATGATTTTCTGTCAAAAACTCACCATGGTATGCCATCTTTATGTCTGCAATCTGCTCCCTGACAGATGCTAAGGAAAAACTGTCCCTCTGAATAAAAGTAACCTCGACAGAACCACCAACGTAAGAGCAACACTTCTCTGAATGTTCAAAATGACCATTGTAATAGACACGAAGTCCTAACCAATCAAGATTGTCCATTGTTGATCCCTAAAAAAAACAACCAAGCAACTCTTAAATCAAGCAATCAACTAGAGCAACACTTAAATCTCTAAAAATGGGATCTTCTCCTTCATTCTACTTGACCTAGACAATTAGCAGATCATGCAATCAACTACAACCATGTGTAACAGGGGAATGAGATGAGACTAACCTCAATTTGGCGGCGCCGCGGATACACTCAATCCACCCCTACCAGTCCCACCGCCGCATCGAACGCGCCGTCACGCTAGGGTTTCGAGGATGGGGACAAGAGAGGTGGCGCGGAGGAGAGGGATTGGGGATGATTCACCGTGGCACACTGCTGTCGCCGCCAGTCCGAGCACCTTCGATGGTTTCGGCTCAACGCCGCCACAACGATTCCATCACCGGCGACAGAGAGGGAGGGGATTGGGGAAAACAGAACGAACGGGTGGGGGCATCTCTACCGCACCAGCCGGTCAAAACCAGCCTTATCCACCGCCACGTCAGCTCCGGGTAGAGACAAACCACCAAGGTTTTTTTTGTCCGGTATGGGTTTGATAAGGGGGTGAAAGGGGCCGAAAAATATATCAAGGGGTGATGTGAACCACCATGTTTGTTCAGGGTAGTAAAATGGACTTTTTTCTTTTAAATTTGTATGCTATGATTTGTTTCAGTGTTTATTTTCAAAGTTTAGGTGATGCACTGATCACACATGTTGTTTCAGTGTCGCTTCACTGATCAGACATGCTGCAAAGAATAAGAAAAAAGAGCAAATAGTCCATCATTTTATCAAATATTCTAATAACAGAGAAAAAAACAACATTTGAATGAAGATGTAATGATTTTTTAAATAAAGGAGTACAAAAATTATTTGTCTCATGTTTAATAATCAAATGCATGCTTTTATCCACACATGTATTTAAGTTTCCGGTAAATACAATTATAGCATGAATAATAAACCTTTATCATGATTAAGGAAATATAATAATAACCATTTTACTATTGCCTCTAGGGCATATTTCCATCAGTCTCCCACTTGCACTAGATTTAATAATCTAGTTCACATCACCGTGTGATTAACACCAAAAGAATTCACTAGATTCAATAATCTAGTTCACATCACCGTGTGATTAACACCAAAAGAATTCACTAGAGTCAATAATCTAGTTCACATTGCCATGTGATTAACACGCAAAGAGTTCATTAGAGTCAATAATCCAGTTCACATCGCCATGTGATTAACACCCACAGAGTTTCTAAGGCGTGATCATGTTTTTCTTGTGAGAGAGGTTTTAATCAAATGGGACTGCAACATTTAGATCCTTGTGTATTTTGCAAATCCTTATGTCATATTATAGATGCTGCTATCATGATTACTTGGAGCTATTCCAAATGACTGCTCCATTTATGCTACCAGAAATTCTATATCATTTCCAATCAATAATATGTCATCCACATATAATATCAGAAATGCTACAGAGCTCCCACTCACTTTCTTGTAAATACATGCTTCACCATAAGTCTATATAAAACCATGTGATTTGATCACCTCATCAAAGCGTATATTCTAACTCTGAGATGCTTGCACCAGTCCATACATGGATCGCTGGAGTTTGCACACTTTGTTAGCACCTTTAGGATCGACAAAACCTTCTGGTTGCATCATATACAACTCTTCTTTAAGAAACCCATTAAGGAAAGCACTTTTGATGTCCATTTGCCAGATTTCATAATCATAAAATGGACAATTTATAACATGATTCGGACAGACTTAAGCATCGCTACGGGTAAGAAAGTCTCATCATAGTCAACCCCTTGAACTTGTAAAAAACCTTCTGCAACAAATCGAGCTTTGTATACAGTGATATTACCATCAACGTTTGTCTTCCTCTTGAAGATCCATTTATTCTCAATGGCTTGCCGATCATCACGCAAGTCTACCAAAGTCCACACTTTGTTCTCATACATGGATCCTATCTCGAATTTCATGGCCTCAAGCCATTTTTCGGAATCTGGGCTCATCATAGCTTCTTCATGGTTCGAAGGTTCGTCGTTGTCTAATAACATGACTTCCAGGACAGGATTATCGTACCACTCCGGTGCGCTACATGTTTTGATTGACCTTCGAGGTTCAGTAGTAACTTAATCTGAAGTTTCAAGATCATCATCATTAGCTTCTTCTCTAGTTGGTGTAGGCATCACGGGAACAGTTTTCTCTGATGTACTACTTTCGAATTAGAGAGCAGGTACAACTACCTCATCAAGTTATACTTTCCTCCCACTCACTTCTTTCGAGAGAAACTCCTTCTATAGAAAGGACACATTCTTGGCAATAAAGATCTTGCTTTCAGATCTGTGTTAGAAGGTATACCCAATAGTTTCTTTAGGGTATCATATGAAGACACACTTCTCTGCTTTGGGTTCGAGCTTATCAGGCTAAAGCCTTTTAACATAAGCGTCGCATCCCCAAACTTTAAGAAACGACAGCTTAGGTTTATTGCCAAACCACAATTCATACGATGTCGTCTCAATGGATTTAGATGGTCGCATATTTAACATGAATGCGGTTGTCTCTAATGCATAACCCCAAAATGATAAAGGCAAATCGGTAAGAGACATCATAGAACGCACCATATCCAATAAAGTACGGTTACGACGTTGAGACACACCATTACGCTCTGGTGTTCCAGGTGACGTGACTTGTGAAACAATTCCACATTGTTTTAAATGAAGGCCAAACTCGTAACTCAAATATTCACCTCCGCAATCAGATCGTATAAATTTTATTTTCTTGTTACAATGATTCTCTACGTCACTCTAAAATTCTTTGAACTTTTCAAATGTTTCAGGATTGTGTTTCATCAAGTAGATATATCCATACGTACTTAAATCATCTGTGAAGGTTAGAAAATAATGATATCCGCCGCGTACTTCAACACTCATCGGACCGCATACATCGATATGTATTATTTCCATTAAGTTATTAGCCCGTTCAATTGTTCCGGAGAACAGAGTTTTAGTCATCTTACCCATGAGGCATGGTTCGCAAGTATCAAATGATTCATAATCAAGTGATTCCAAAAGTACATCCGCATGTAGTTTCTTCATGTGTTCTACACCAATATCACCTAAACGGCAGTGCCACAAGTATGTTGCATTATCATTATCAACTTTACATCTTTTGGCGTCAATATTATGAATATATGTATCGCTATGATCGAGATTCATTAAACCATTCACATTGGGTGTATGACCATAGAAGATTTTATTCATGTAAACAGAACAACAATTATTCTCTGACTTAAATGAATAATTGTATTGCAATAAACATGATCTAATCATGTTCATGCTCAACGCAAACACCAAATAACATTTATTTAGGCTCATCACTAATCCCGAAGATAGAGGGAGTGTGCGATGGTGATCATATCAATCTTGAAAACACTTCCAACACACATTATCACATTGCCGATGTTTTTTTTGTTTGTATTGCAAGATGATGTGGTATAAGCATTGTACTTGCCACTGGAACTATATTCCATCATGTTTTTTTATAGATTTTGTGGGGGAACTTTTCTAGTTTATTTTAATCCAGTGCATACACAAACACTTGCATACATGGATTATTTGAAGACACATGTGCACAACAAAAATCTCAAAATAAATCTAGAAAATATACGTTCATGGAAAATCTTGGGCTCGAATATGTTCCTGCAATATAGTTTCTTTTAGGAATTCGCATTCTGGCTCAAGTCACATTATTGTTTTTTTAGATGGCCGAAATGCCTTAGTTACTCAAGATGTTCACGGGGATACAAAGATTAGAAGGGGGACCAGAAAACCACAAATGGCATCTCCCCCTAAACTAGTTGCCATCCTTACTAAGCGATGGGCCTCAACATTATTCTCGCGTCGTTCGTGGAAAGTTTGACATGCCCAAAACCAAAATTTTGGAGAATTAACTTCTTTTGCAATCATGCAATAGCCTCCTAGTTTTTTGGCAGACTTGAGCTTGGTGGTGACCCTCAGACAGTTAGGGTGCGTTCGGTGTCGGAAATATGCCCTAGAGGCAATAATAAAAGAGTTATTATTATATTTCCTTGTTCATGATAATCGTTTATTATCCATGCTATAATTGTATTGATTGGAAACTCAAATACATGTGTGGATAAATAAGACAAACTTTGTGTCCCTAGTAAGCCTCTTCAGGACTAGCTCGTTGATCAAAGATGACCGCGGTTTCCAGGTCATAGACATGAGTTGTCATTTGATAACGGGATCACATCATTAGGAGAATGGTGTGATGGACGAGACCCAAACGTTAAACATAGCTTTTGATCGTATCAGTTATCGCTATAGTTTTCTGCATGTCAAGTATAAGTTCCTATGACCATGAGATCATGTAACTCACTGACACCGTAGGAGTGCTTTGTGTGTGCCAAACGTCGCAACGTAACTGGGTGACTATAAAGGTGCTCTACAGGTATCTCCGAAGGTGTCTGTTGAGTTGACATGGATCGAGACTGGGATTTGTCACTCCGTGTGACGGAGAGGTATCTCCGGGCCCACTCGGTAATACATCATCTCAATGAGCTCAAAGTGACTAAGTAGTTAGTCACGGGATTATGTATTACGGTAACGAGTAAAGAGACTTGCCGGTAACGAGATTGAACTAGGTATAGAGATACCGACGATCGAATCTCGGGCAAGTAACATACCGACGAGACAAAGGGAACTGTATACGGGATTGCCTGAATCCTTGACATCGTGGTTCATCCGATGAGATCATCGAGGAACGTGTGGGAACCAATATGGGTATCCAGATCCCGCTATTGGTTATTGACCTGGGAGTGTCTCGGTCATGTCTGCATAGTTTCCGAACCCGCAGGGTCTACACACTTAAGGTTCGGTGACGCTAGGGTTGTTAGTGAGATCAGTGCATGGTTACCGAAGGTTGTTCGGAGTCCCGGATGAGATCCCGGACGTGACGAGGGTCTCCGGAATGGTCCGGGGACGAAGATTGATATATAGGATGAGAGTGATCGGAGTCCGGAAGTGTTCCGGGGAGTATCGGGAAGTCGGCGGATGACCGAAAGGGGTTTTCGGGGTCCCGGAAAGAGTTTCGGGCCTAATGGGCCACAAAGGGGAGACGCAACAGCCCTCATAGGGCTGTGCGCCCCCCCTAGGGCCCTCTCCTCATGCGCCAAGGGGGCTGGACCCCCCTAGGGCTGCCGCACCCCCTTAGGCTTGGGGGGCAAGGCACCTGGGGGGGAAACCCTAGGCCCTGGCCGCCGCCCCCCCCTTGGCCGCCCCCCTTCTCCCCTTGGCCGCCGCCCCTAGGGGGTAACCCTAGGGCGCCCCTCCCCTCTCTACCCCCCCTATATAAAGAGAGGCAGAGGGAGGGCAGCCACACACGTTCGTGCCTCGGCGCTGCCCTCCCTCTCCCACATCCATCTTCGTCAATTCCCGCAGTGCTTGGCGAAGCCCTGCTGGAATCCTCCACCACCATCTCCACCACGCCGTCGTGCTGCCGGTGTCTCCATCAACCTCTCCTTCCCCCTTGCTGGATCAAGAAGGAGGAGACGTCCCCGAGCTGTACGTGTGAAGAACGCGGAGGCACCGTTGCTTCGGTGCTAGGATCTTCGGCGATCTGAATCGCGGCGAGTACGACTCCATCAACCGCGTTCTTGAACGCTTCCGCTTAGCGATCTACAAGGGTATGTGGATCCAACTCTCCCCTCGTAGATGCATCTCCTAGATTGATTTTGGTGAGCGTAGGAAAATTTTTTGTTTCCCATGCAACGTTCCCCAACAGTGGCATCATGAGCTAGGATCTTGCGTAGATGCTTTCACGAGTAGAACACAAAAGGGTTTGTGGACGTTGATGTTTAGATTGCTTCCCTCCTTAGTCTTTCTTGATTCAGCGGTATTATGGGATGAAGCGGCCCGGACCAACTTTACATGTCCACGTACATGAGACCGGTTCCATCGACAGACATGTGACTTTTGTTGCATAAGATGGCTGGCGGGTGTCTGTCTCTCCTATCTTAGTTGAATCGGAATAGAAAAAGGCGGTCCTTGTAGAAGGTTAAATATCAACTTAAATATCACCGTTGTGGCTTTGCGTAGGTAAGAAGCGTTCTTGCTAGATACCCATAGCAGCCACGTAAAACATGCAACAACAAATTAGAGGACGTCTAACTTGTTTTTGCAGGGTATGTATGTGATATGATATGGCCAATGACATGATGAGATATATTTGATGTATGAGATGATCATGTTGTAATAGTTAATATTGACTTGCATGTCGATGTATACGGCAACCGGCAGGAGCCATAGGGTTGTCTTTAATTTTTGTATGACCTGCGTGTCAATCATTAAGCGCTTTGTAATGCTTTACTTTATCGCTAAACGGTAGCAATAGTAGTAAGAGCATGGTGGGCGCGCGACAACCCCGATGGCGACACGATGATGGAGATCATGATGATGGGGATCATGGTGTGGCGCCGGTGACGATGGAGATCATGCCGGTGCTTTGGAGATGGAGATCAAAAGCACGAGTTGATGGCCATATCATGTCACTTATGATTTGCATGTGATGTTGATCCTTTTATGCATCTTATTTTGCTTAGGACGACGGTAGCATTGTAAGATGATCCCTCACTAAAATTTCAAGATAAAATTGTGTTCCCCCCGAGTATGCGCCGTTGCGAAGGTTCGTCGTTTCGAAGCACCACGTGATGATCGGGTGTGATAGACTCTACGTTCGCATACAACGGGTGCAAGCCAGTTTTGCACATGCAGAACACTCGGGTTAGACTTGACGAGCCTAGCATGTACAGACATGGCCTCGGAACACGGAAGACCGAAAGGTCGAGCATGAGTCATATAGTAGATATGATCAACATGTAGATGTTCACCATTGACACCACCTCATCTCACGTGATGATCGGACTTGGGTTGGTGGATCTGGATCATGTCACGCTCGAATGACCAGAGGGATGTCAATTTGAGTGGGAGTTATAAATAATTTGATTAGGTAATAACTCACTTATCATGAACAATAGTCTAAAATGTCTTTGCAAATCTTTTGTTGTAGATGGCTCGCGCAGTAGCTCCCCTGAATTTTAATGCGTTCCTAGAGAAAGCTAAACTGAAAGATGATGGGAGCAACTTTGTGGACTGGCTCCGCAATCTGAGGATCATCCTCACAGCCGCCCAAAAGGTTTATGTCCTAAGTGCACCGCTAGGTGAACCCCCCGCTCCGACCTCTGTGGACGTTATGAACGCCTGGCAGACGCGCTCGGATGACTACTCAGTCGTGCAGTGTGCCATGTTGTATAGCTTGGAAGGAGGACTTCAAAGGCGTTTTGAACGTCATGGAGCATATGAGATGTTCCAGGAGTTGAAGTTCATCTTTGAAAAGAATGCTAAGATCGAGAGGTATGAGACCACCGATAAATTCTTTGCTTGCAAGATGGAGGAGAATTCGTCTGTCAGTGAGCACTTACTGAAGATGTCTGGGTACTATACCCGCATAGCTGATCTGGGACTTGTGTTCCCGGAGGAGGCTATCATTGACAGAATTCTCCAGTCACTCCCACCTAGCTACAAGAGCTTCGTGCAGCAGTATAACATGCAAGGGATGAACAAGTCCATCGCCGAGCTGTTTTCCATGCTGAAAGTCGCTGAGGCAGACATCCAGAAGGAGTATCAAGTGTTGATGGTCAATAAAACTACCAGTTTCAAGAAAAATGGCAAGGGCAAGAAGGGTAACTCTAAGAAGGGTGGCAAGGCAGTTGCTCATCCAGTGAAGAAACCCAAGACTGGGCCTAAGCCAGAGACTGAGTGTTTCTATTGCAAGGGGAACGACCACTGGAAGCGGAACTGCCCCAAGTATCTGGCAGACAAGAAGGGGGCCAACAACAACAAGCAAGGTATATGTGATATACATGTTATTGATGTGTACCTTACCAACTCTCGTTGTAGTGCCTGGGTATTTGATACCGGTTCGTTTGCTCACATTTGCAACTCTAAACAGGAACTACGGAATAAACGGAGGCTGGCGAAGGACGAAGTGACGATGCGCGTGGGAAATGGTTCCAAGGTTGATGTGATCGCCGTCGGCACGCTCGCTCTTCGATTACCATCGGGATTAGTTATGAACCTGAATAATTGTTATTTAGTGCCTGCGTTGAGCATGAACATTATATCTGGATCTTGTTTGATGCGAGACGGTTACTCATTTAAATCAGAGAATAAAGGTTGTTCTATTTATATGGGTAATATCTTTTATGGTCATGCACCCGAAGTTAGGGGTTTATTCTTATTGAATCTCGATAGTGATGATACACATGTTCATAACATTGATGCCAAAAGATGTAGAGTTGATAATGATAGTACCACTTTCTTGTGGCACTGCCGTCTGGGTCATATCGGCGTGAAACGCATGAGGAAGCTCCATGCTGATGGACTTTTGGAGTCTCTTGATTTTGAATCACTTGACAC
>LR738710.1:588957996-588970622 GCA_902687465.1 Secale cereale
CCCCTTGGCCGCCGCCCCTAGGGGGTAACCCTAGGGCGCCCCTCCCCTCTCTACCCCCCCTATATAAAGAGATGCAGAGGGAGGGCAGCCACACACGTTCGTGCCTCGGCGCTGCCCTCCCTCTCCCACATCCATCTTCGTCAATTCCCGCAGTGCTTGGCGAAGCCCTGCTGGAATCCTCCACCACCATCTCCACCACGCCGTCGTGCTGCCGGTGTCTCCATCAACCTCTCCTTCCCCCTTGCTGGATCAAGAAGGAGGAGACGTCCCTGAGCTGTACGTGTGAAGAACGCGGAGGCACCGTTGCTTCGGTGCTAGGATCTTCGGCGATCTGAATCGCGGCGAGTACGACTCCATCAACCGCGTTCTTGAACGCTTTCGCTTAGCGATCTACAAGGGTATGTGGATCCAACTCTCCCCTCGTAGATGCATCTCCTAGATTGATTTTGGTGAGCGTAGGAAAATTTTTTGTTTCCCATGCAACGTTCCCCAACATTTGGATCTCAAGCAAGCCTTACTCTAGCCTCGCCCAGCCAGGATAATTGTTTGGTGGAGTAGAAAAAAGCTAGCTTTGCCTAGCAAACTAGCCTGTGTGAGCTAGAAATCCTTGCGTGGACAGGAGAGCCGATTTGACTCGCCTCTATCGGCAATAATTGAACACAAGCATATTAAGCATGTAATTGCCGCTGTAATCGTGGTTTAGTGGAGGCTAGGCAAATAAACCAAACAAGTGGCCTTGCTTGTATGAGCTATGCCTCGGGTGAGCTAGAATCCTATTGCCCGGCTGGGCATGTTTAGCTAGAGAACCAAACACAACCTTAGTATTTTTAAGGGAAAACATGCTTTGCTTTCCTAGTTGTTTGGCGGACTTGAGTTATTTGTGAATCTTCATTGGGGAAGATAGCTCAAAGTGGCCAAAAATCTGTTGATGAACATATGAGTTGACATAGGGCTTTGGTGCTCACCTTCATAAATAAGTTTCCGCCGCAGACCAAATCGCCTAGGGATAATTATTTTTAGGCTAATCGCCCTGGGTTAGTTTTTATTAGCCTATATGTAATCGCCCAGGGTTAGTTGATATTGAAAGCTTTGGCCGGGAGTTCGCGTTATAGATTTTCTCATTTCGTATTTTAGTTTTTTTAGTAACGTTAACATTATAGCTTTGTTTGAAATCACTAATTAAGGAGTACTTGTTGCAAAGATCATCCCCAAAACCCCAGGTTGCGACAAGTGGCGCGCTGTATGTGCGCCATTTGTCGCAACCTGGGCGTTTTCCCTTTTTCTGTAGATTTGTTTATTCAAAACATTTTATCTCTCAAACCGTGCGTTCAAATCTCGAACCGTTTTCATGGTTGAATTCCTCACCTCGAAATCTTCAAAACTAGATCCCATGTTGATAGGTTTTGATGAACTTTTTTCCATAAAAAAACTGGACGAAAAAACCAAACCGAACGCACTGGTTTTTTCCCTTTCCGAAAGAGGCATGCCCGTGCCTCTCGCGAAATCACAATCATGCCTTTGGCGGAAGCAAAACCGTTACTCTCGCGGTAGAGAAAAAAAAGAGAAAAAACATGTTTTTTTTCGTTTCCGCGGAGGCACAACCGGAACTCTCGCGAAAGCACAACCATACCTCTAGCGGAAGCAATACCATGACTCACGAAAGAAAACTAAATAAAAAACGCGTTTTTTTTTTCATTTCCGATAGGCACGGCCGTGACTCCCGCGAAAGCAAAACCGTGACTCTCGCGAAAGGGAAAAAAACAGAAAACACGTTTTTTTCCGTTTCCGAGAGGCACGACCGTGACTCTCACGAAAGCACAACCGCCGTGATTCTCACGAAAGGAAAAAAACATAAACCATATTTGTTTCCGTTTCCGAGAGGCACGGCCGTGACTCTCATAAAAGCACAACCATGCCTCTCGCGGAAGCAAAACCGCGACTCTCGTGAAAGGAAAACTAAAAAAACGCGTTTTTTTCCGTTTTCGAGAGACACGGCCGTGACTCTCGCGAAAGCAAAATTGTGCCTCTCGCGGAAGCAAAACCGTGATTCTCGCGAAAAAAACGCGTTTTTTCGCAAAAAAATATTTTCGTAATTTTTTTGATCGAAAAGCTAAGAAAGACCGGTGGAAAACCAATACGTCAGAAAACCCCGGGAAAAAACCGTTTATAGCTGAGAACGCATGCGGAATAAAGAAAAATTCGAAGAAAGCGTCCAGAGTGCGACACGTGGCGAATGACTGAGAGCGCGTCAAGTAGCGTTGATCGCTACGAGGCACCCGAAAGAGCGCTCGTTAACGGGTTGCTCCCAGCTTTGTTGCAAAGTGGACTTGTGAGCATTGGAGTTGTTGGGCCCAAAATAATAATCCTAAAATCGTCGTGTAAACTCACAAGCCTGGTCTGAGCCCATTTATGCGGGCCTATGCAGTCCCCTACCTTTTACATTTCTACCCCTCGGCACAACTCTCTCTCTCTGACTAACCCTACACCACAGCGACTATATAAAAGCTTTACCCGTCAGAATATCTAGGGTTCTTCGTCTCTCCCTCGCGCCGCCGCCTCCTCTACCGTCCCGGCGCACTTGGAGCCCGACCTACCCTCGCGCCGCCCACCATGGTACGCGATCACCACTAGGGTCGAACCTGCCGTTCCTTGCTGTTTTACATGCCCTGACACAGGTGTTCATCTCGCGCAGATCATCTCCAAGAAGAACCGCAATGAGATCTCCAAGTACCTCTTCCAAGGTCTGTAATTCTCAACCCCTCGCGCTCGTAGGCTAGTAGCTACAATAGACGCGTGGTTGATCGTGAATAGGATTGTTCTGATGCGCCCACAGCAACTGTTTTAGTGCAACTTATACATCTTTAAAGGAAATAGGTGGGATCATCTCCTCCCGTAAGCTCATGTAAGGGATATTGGGTTCTGATTTATCGTCAAATGATGTGCATAAATAAACAGAATGAAAATTCCATGCCCTGGCTTGTGATACGTTCTACACTAGGAAATTTGAAAATGAATTAATGTATGTCGTTAAATTATGTACATCAGAAACCAAATGAGAGATTCCATGCTTTGGTTTGTCATAACTTGTAACTTACTACACCAGAAATTTTGAAAATTATTTAATGTGAAGTCGCATTTAGTGGTGAAATCAATTTACTGATGCATGTATCCTCTGTTGCAGAGGGAGTGCTGTATGCCAAGAAGGACTACAACCTGGCGAAGCACCCGCAGATTGACGTGCCGAACCTCCAGGTGATCAAGCTCATGCAGAGCTTCAAGTCTAAGGAATATGTCAGGGAGACCTTCTCGTGGCAGCATTACTATTGGTACCTCACCAATGATGGCATTGAGTTCCTGCGCAACTTCCTCAACCTGCCGTCTGAGATCGTGCCTGCCACGCTCAAGAAGTCTGCCAGGCCTCCTGGCCGCCCACTTGGTTCTGGCCCACCTGGTGACCGCCCAAGGTATAGATGCCATTGCCCTTTCAATACCTCTGGGATGATTTCGGTTGCACTTGCCTAATGAAAATGACTACAAACTTTGGTTTATGGTTGCTGATTGCGGTAGAAGTATTAAATATGCTGAATGTCTCCATTGTGTTTGTACCTTGGGTTATACCTGTATGTGATTTGACTTGATGGTACAAGGTGGACTTTATTCTGTAGGCATAGCTTTGCATCATAACATTTTTAGGGGAAGATTTACATCATAGGAGTACGAACATGAAAATTGTTTTTTTTTCGAGGGGTTGTGTTAACTACTTAGGTTATTCTGTAGACTTGATATATCTTGCATGATGGTCAGCCTTTTTGATGTATGGCTTCCATTTGTGGGCTCAAGATGTTTGTATTCAGGATTTGTCCTTTGATTTTATTATGTAGACCACAGCAAGATGTTTGTATTCAGGATTTGTAAATGTGATTTGGTTAAGTTACCATTTTTATTTATCCTGTTGATGATTTTATTTATGCTTAGGCAAGCTTTTAATGTTGCTTGTTTGGATTGGACCTTTTGTAGGGGCCCACCTCGCTTTGAGGGTGACAGGCCAAGATATGGCGACAGGGATGGCTACCGTGGTGGTCCTCGTGGTGCACCTGGTGACTTTGGTGGTGAGAAAGGTGGAGCCCCTGCAGAGTTCCAGCCATCATTCAGGGTAATCAACTTATCTCCTTGATGCGTACTTGTTTTGGTTATATGATTTAGCATGGCAATTTACAGACAAGATCAATACTCTAGCTTAGAATATCTCTGTTTGAATCCTTTTTTTGTATAATCAATAGTTTTGTTCTGTACACTTGAGCAGGGTTTCGTATTCACCTGTATTTTGTTTGATCCTCAATAGTTCCATTCTTAGTTTCATAGTTTGCACACTTTTCTTTGCAAAAGGTCTATACTTAAATCTTGCCATGAGCAGAAGAAATGCATGTTATTGATACAATTATTGAAATACTCAATCCGTCCCAAAATAAGTGTCTCAACTTGAGTACAAAGTTAAGACTTATTTTGGGACGGAGGGAGTAATAGTGAAGACAACTAAGTGACTGCATGTCTCAGTTGATATGGATGCTTTCTCTGATTTTTTTCGACCCTGAAATGTTTCAGAGCTCTGGTGGTGGTGGTGGTGGTGGTGGCGGCTTCGGCCGTGGTGGTGGTGGCGGCTTCGGCCGTGGTGGTGGTGCTGGTGCTGGTGGCTTTGGCGCTGGCCCAATGGAGTGAACTTGAACTTCCCCCTAGTTTGGATGTGATGTTTTTGAGTTTTAAGTTTTGCATGATGGTTTTATGTAGTGATGTTTGCCAGATCGATCAGTCTACATATCTATAATATGCTATCTTGATTCACTCCAGTAAAATAGCTCTGTGAAATACTTCTGTTGCTGTTCGGTTTCTGCTTGTGTTTTGAACTCTCTAGGTGGTATACGTTTGTATCTTGGTGGCGCCAGGTTTTTGCCCCACGGACTCGTCTTGATTGCAGGCGTAGGTGGTAGATTTCCTGGCGGATGCCTGAACTCTACTTCTCCTTGCCGCCCCTTGTTTCTCCTTGTGGATAAATTTAGCCTTTCAGTCATAAAATAATGAAAAGGAGAGTAGCCTGGTTTTTATAAAATATGAAGGTTAAATTTATGAGCCGGATTGGTATGCTGCCAACTAGAACTTGTAAACATGTGGCAACTTTTGCCAACCAAAAATGCCAATATTTGGCAAAGTACAATGGCTATCAATTGGTTAGGGCAACTCCATCAAATTGGTTCTAAGCTGTTTATCAGGGGTGCTATGTATGTCGTTGCGGGTGAATCCAAGATGGTGACTTTCTTGGAGTTGTTCGAGTCCCTTCATCCACCTGCCAACCCTTTTAGGCATTCAAGGGTTGTTGATACCTTGACAGAAATAGTCGTTTGGAGTTGTTGCTCTTTGGAGGTGACCGGTGTTGGTGGAGACACGGCTTTGTGGGTCAATTTAGGACAAGCTCTTTTGTGTTGGAGTTGTATTGTGTGCGTTTGTGTTGGAGATTTGTTTTCTACTCACCAGACTATGAGAGCTTGCCCGAGTTTCTTGTAATTTACCCTCTGCCTTCTATGAAGTTAAGGCGTGCAATTTGTGTGCTTTCAAAAAAAAAAAAAAAAAATTTATTGGGAGGTCATACAATCATAGGCATCAAATATATGTTTCCAATATATATTTTTGTACTCAAGGCAATTGAAAGATAAATGTTCCAATGCAAAAATTCAAATAAAAATCTTACAGTTCAAACATAAAATTTAGGAACAAAGTAGTTTTAAGTTTGAATTCAACTTAGAAAGACAATGCTCCAATTGTTAGATGAAACGTTCGAAGATGATCAACCAATTTGATGATACATTTAGAGAAAATCTTTAAATGTCGACGAGTTTAGAAAGTAGATATGATCACCGATGCTTTGGAAATCCAGACCATGGCTGACTCCATCACTTTTATCCTCGACAATCATGTTGTGCACGATCACAACGGCGAAGGTAGGGGTGACCATGAGGGACCAAAGCCCACCCCATCCTCACAATTTCTTTCTATTATGCATATGAAAAATGACGTTTTTAATTTTTTGCTTAAGTCGTCCCTCCCTAACATCAAACTTTAGGCTATCCTGCATCCATCACTACACGATCACACAAGCTGTCATCACCCTCACAATTTTTTTGGATCCCATAGTTCAGCAGCTTCGCAAACAACTGCATAATGGGCATGGAGCATTGCAAATGCCCTCTCGACATCCTTTCTAGCAGCTTTCTATCTTTGTGCAAAGTGAGTTTTTTTGTTACCCCTTGGCTTGGAGATGGTCTTGACGAAAGTCGTCCATAGAGGTTAGATACCATGACAAAGATAGTACCCCATGATGCAGTTAGGACCATCGATGGTACAATTGCACTCTGTAGCGACCTCGATCCCAATGGACCGGAGTCTATGTGCTCAGTGTCATCCCTGTATCGGTATGCTGACACACACAGTAGTTCGAGGATTTATAGCAGAGTTTCAATCATACTTTATTACATCGAAAATCCTTATAACGAGTCTTATTACAATAATATGGCTCAAGGCCATCTAATAACAATAAACTAATATGAATCTTGCAGAAGCATCGAAGATAAGTTAAGTCCATCCAACTCCACGGCAAACATTGAGTGCATGACAACGACCTAATCGCACCTTATTCTTCGTCGGTAAACTCTGCAATATGAGACGTTGCAACCGTGTAGGTCAGCACATTGAATATGATGTCAAGAACACACTGTAGCAAGTAATGAAGAACAAAATGCTACAACTATATGAATATTTGGCTGGTGGAGGCTGCAAGTTTACTTTTTGCATAAAGCTAATTTTTTCCTACAACAAAGGAATACATTTTCTTTACTACTCAGTTTAGTTAAGCAATATTGAGAATGGTTCCTCCATCTCAATCCCAAATTTACCAAAGTCATTAACAACCCAACAAGTTAATTAAATAGTGTTGAGATCAGTCCATAATTCAAATACCAGGATACTCAAGATGTCCATAACCGGGCACACGGCTACTCATGAATAGTTTGTACACTCTGCAGAGGTTTGTGCACTTTTCCCCACAAGACTCGACCGCCTCCGTTTAATTTCTCGCACTGCATGGTGTTTGAGAACCATATGACCGAGACACAGTCTTTCACAACCATTTACTCTTTACCCCGGATGGATCGGTACACCTACTTTCCCCTACAGCTGCTAGTACACCACTGAAAGAGTTCACACAACATACTCAACTATGCCAGAGCCCATATTGGCATGTGTGTGCACACGGAAGTTTCCAGGCATGAATGATATATGATCCCTTTGAGCCTGGGTGGCATTCCATAGGATAATCACACGGGTCCTCCGAGATCTCCTAGGACAACACTGGATTCTCCAGGTGCCGTGCAACCAATCCACCCAGTTGTGTATTAAAGTTGCCACCTTAAATATTCCCTTAGTTGTTATAACACTCACAACTTTCATGAAAATCTCACATACCAATCCAAGTCTACGCATGACTAAGCATTAAGTAACAAAGCGTATATTCCCTTGGGTTGATCTCAAGTCATTGGGTTCCTACCTCATGAACTACTCAGCAATACCACATGTAATCAAGTCCTACTCATGCAATCTTTGAGGATAGAACAAATGCAATAAAAACTGGGTATTGAAAAGTATGATCAAAGTATGAACTTGCCTTGTTGACGATCGTTGAAACCTAGTGACTCGTAGTAGCACGCTTCGCACTCCGGAAATTCTGTCGCAATCAAGCAATAGCATACATAAGCAATCATGCAACAAAATCGAAGAACATATCTCGAAAGACTTCGAAAACAAACGAATAACTCTTGCAAAAGAAAACAACTTCTAACAATACCAAAATTAAGTGAATTTGGCCTTATCAGAAAGTTTAGGTCAAGAGCATCGATTTGCAAAAAGAGTCAATTCAAACGAAGTTACGAAACTCAAGTTACGATCAAAAGAAGTTCAAATTCGAATCTGTTTGAATTCAAATTTTAAAACTTTCAAAAACAAATTTGAGTTGCACTCCTACAAAGATAAGATCAAAACGAAGAATTTAGCGTTGGTTTCACCTAATTCCGACGAGCAAAAAGTAATGATCGTTTGAAAACCAGGAACTAAACTGTAAAAACTTTAATCGCGGATAGGTCCTGACGAAAATAACAGAAAAATAAAAACTCTAAATAGCGAACGTTACTTTTTTTGATCTAAACAACGGACGTTCGCTGAACCTAAAAAATGAATCTAGGGCTTTCTAAAAAAACCGATCTAGGTTACAAAAAAACCGAAAAAAACTAATAGAAAACGACCCGTTTTTTTTTACCTAAACAGGTCGGGTTCGGGGCGACGGGCGGTTGGCGGACTCCGGCGGCGGTGGTGGTGGCGGCGGCGGACTCCGGTGAGTCCGACCGGCGCACAAGAGGAGGTGGCGGTGCGGCTCGCCGGGCTGGCTGGGCTTCGACCCAGTCGGTCCGGCCCAAAACATTTTTTTAAATTCGTAGAACGAAGAAAAATTCAAATTAAAATATATAAAAAAATCCTAAACATTTCAGAAACATTTTTCTCCATTCCCACCTAATATTTGGGACAAACTGAACATTTTTCTGAAATAAAATGCCTAAAAATAAAATAAACTCTTTAATGCAATTTTAAAATAAATAAATGACAAATAAAAATCCAATAAAATTATTTTTACTCAAAATTCAAATTTCAACATTTTTATTCTCTCTTCGAAGAAGTCATATTATCTTCTCTCATCTATTTTAAAATATTGAAAATGAAAATTGGCAAAAATAATATTTGATCCAACCCCACTTGAAAAATAATAAAATAGCGGGTTCGCTTTGGAAAACTTCCAACTCTATCACTTGGGTCCTTGAGTTGCTTAAAGTTTTTGGATCAATTTTCAAATAAACTCAAATTCAAAATGCTCAAATGATGAATGCATATGAATGATCTATGTTAACATCCAAATTGAATCTCGCCCTCGAGATTTGGGTTGGCTAGAAAATAGGTGTGGGTTGTCCTGGCGTAGGTCATCCTCTCGTTCCGAGGTGGCTTGATCCTATGTATGGTGGCTCCACTGAACTTTGCAAAACTTAATGACCTTCCTGCGGGTAACTCTGTCGGCAAACTTAAGAATCTTGATGTCAGGCCCAAGATGCGATTCTATCCCGATCACGTGACAAACTCGTGATTGGGGCACAACCGCATTTCGTGCGCTTAGCAAGATGTATATCATTACATCGTACCATTACATAAATGCATGGGGATACAACAATTCATACAAGTCACATGAATACAACAACATTATATACAAACATCTGACTACGGATGCAAACATGAAAAACACAACGACATCTATCTGCTATCCCAGGCTACCGACCCGGAACCTAACCCAAGACTAGCGAAGAAGAAGAAGAAAGAACTCCAACAAACGGTAACATCGCTCTCACGCCAAGTCATCGGAAACCTGCACCTGCAACTGATGTTGTAGTATCTGTGAGCCACAAGGACTCAGCAATCCCATAACCATGGGTCACAAGACTAGCAAAGCTTAATGGGTAGGAAGAGGTTAAGTGGTGAGGTTGCAGCAGCGGCTAAGCATATGTATGGTGACTAACTTACGAGTACAAGAATAAGATGAGCATCTATGCAAACGGTCGCAAACTAATGATCGCTAAAGATCCTGAACTACCTATGAGTCAAACATAACCCCACCATGTTCTCTTCTCAAAGTGAAAAGAGACAGTCACGTTTACTCACGCGATTCGTGTATTTTATTTCGGATCCTGTGTCAAGTTTTCTACAATCGAACATTAGAAAATTCCAATGTGCCACATAACCGCGGGCACGCCTTTAGAAAGATCATAACCTTGCAGGGGTGTCCCAACTTAGCCCATCACAAGCTCTCACGATCAGCAGAGGTAAAATAATAATAATACCCCTTATCTTCGGGACAATCCGATCAGACTCGGAATCCCGGTGCACAAGACATTTCGACAATGGTAAAACAAGTCCAGCAAGACCTCCCGGCGTGCTGACACCCTGATAGTAGCCGCGCGTATCTCGTCTCAGGCCACGTCCGGTTGGGAAAGCCTACGGGAGCCAGATACCTCGAGTTTCCCCGTGGCGGCCTCGCAGTCTGCCCGTTTGGGACCAACATCATCAGCACTAGCCCCCCTGTATGTAGAAGAATCCTCGGGTAGCGCTAACTCCCTATGCAATTAATTAATTAAGTTTTTATTATATTGCAAATGAAACCAATATTGGGCCTTGCTGGAGGAGTTTTATTCAAAGACGAACTGTCAAGGGGTCCCCATATACCCAACCGCGTTAGGAACGCAAAATCAAGGAACATAACGCCGGTTTATCGGCTCCTAAGGTGGCATGAGTGGAACAAAACACCGAGCAAAAGGCCAAGCCTTCCACCCATTGCCAAGTATATAGGTGTGTTAATATATATAAGATATATTGTGATATTCCAACAACAAGTTCCATCATGGGGCAATCTTCATATTCACCTGCAACTATCAACGCTAAAAGAGGGGCTGAGCAAGCGGGTAACATAGCCAAACAACGGTTTGCTGGGAAGGTGTCAAAGGTTAGAGGTTTCATGGCAACAAGGAGAGATGCTGGCAATAAATGATGGGTAGCGCGACATATAATGATAGCATCGAGACAACTAGCATGGCAATGATAGTAAAGGTATCCAAGGGGATGGTCATCTTGCCTGAGATCCCTCAAGGAAGAAGAACGAGTCCATGAAGTAGACGAAGAAGAATCTACGAAGACGAACCAAGTGTAGACGAACGAATCTTCACGATCGCAACGGAATATGAACTAGCGAGAAGAAGCACACAACATGGTAAACACACCACTCAAGAACATGACAATATACTCAACCAAGTATGATGCAAGACAAGTCTATATGATGCAAAACATGGCAAGGCATGATGCATACAAGAACAACACAAACCAACAAGTTTAAATGAGGCCGGAAACAACATATAACAATTCCGGTAAGTCCTCGTATGCACATTTCAAAATTGGTTCAGAACTGAACAAACCTTAAGTTAAAGTTGTTAAACAGCAAGATAACATGCACCATGATGAGCTACCCGAAATTCTAGTCAAGTTACATATAAAGTTTATTTAATTTGGAGCTACGGCCTAGAAGATATGAGCAAAACAAGTCAAGCATGCCAAATATGCAAGATGCATCCAAACAACAAGCAAACACACTCCGAACATGTAAACAACATGATATTATGCTTCTACATGAAAAAAACACACAAGTTTCATATAGTACCCTCTCAAAATGGAGCAACGGCCTAGAATATATGAGCAAAACAAGTTACAATGCAAAGCTGAAGTTAACAGCAACATAGCAACTTTGGAGCAAGGTATATTTATGCTACAACACCCAAACATGATAACAAAAGGCATGGATGTGAAATGGACATGATTCTCAACAAGCATGAACTCAGAGCACACCCAAAAACTTGTTGAAACACAATTAAACTAGCATGTCAAGATTCAAGAAGTTTACTGATTTCTCAGACTTAGTAAAAAAACAGAGCATTGCAGAAACAGCGACAAGTAGGCATGTTTGCAAGCTTGTGCAACTCAACTCAATGCATATCATGGCATGTGAATGTAACCAACAACAAGAAGACATGTTTATGAAGCTACTCATGGCAAGAACATGGTCATAGGATGCATAGATCACTAGCAAAACAAATGGCAAAACTGAACTTATTGTTAACAGGCTTACAGAACATTTTATAGCAACTTGAGAGCATGAAAACAATAAGCTACAGCAGGCCATAAGTGCAAACAAGGGCATGGATGGATAGATCATAACATGGACAACAAGACATGGTCATTGGACATACTAAAACATGCAAGGATTTGACTAGGGCATCAAGCAAACATGTTATCAGGTTAACAGTTTTCAGACTTAGCAGTTTTCAACAAGTCTCAGAAAACAACAACAGCGAGTAGGCTACTTTACAAGCTTGTTGCAAACACCACAAGGCATACATGAAAAGTGGATTGCACCATAGCAAAGATGGCATGATTGTGCTTCTAAAACATATTGACATGTGGCATAAAAGATAAACACATCAATAGCTATGAACAAGACAAATCAGCATCTCATAACAAGTTTCAGCACTTAACATCCACATGCACTTTTGCAACAGAGATTAACATGGTAATATGAACTCAAACAAGCATGTATCAGCAACCATCATGTAGAGCACTTCACAATGAATATTTTGACATATCATACACTCCATTTGGACCAACATGCACAAAGCTATCACCTCATAAACATGCTAACATAATAACAGTTTTCAGCAGTTTAAAACATATAACACTTCTACAACGATGATTAGGGCATCAAGATGAACTCAAACAAGCATGTCACAGTACAACAATATGAAGAGCATCACGAGACGAACATTTGGACATATTATTCACTCAAAACGGAGCAACATGCACAAAGTTATCACTATGCAAACATGCACACATGATTATGAGTTTCTGGGACAAAATAGACCTCGGGGTGGGGGGGGGGGGGGGGGGGG
>LR738710.1:588971579-589068438 GCA_902687465.1 Secale cereale
GGGGGGGGTAGGATGGGCCTAGGTGGAGTTAGTGGGCTGTGTAGGAGAGGCATTGGGCTAAAAAGAAAGAAGAGAAGAGAGGCCCGGCACAGGCACAACGTTTCAGAGACCGAAACGTCCGACGATTTAACCGGCGATAGTGCCGCTATAGTTTAGCGGTTCGGCTATCAAGCGAACCCCGAATGCGACGAAATTTGGCACGCGGTTTGTCTACACTATGATAAGACCACACACCAAGTTTCACCCCATTCCGAGAACGTTTTTCGGCCACTCATGAAATAAATATTCGGAGGTGCCGCTGGCGCGTGCGAGTGTGCCTGGGCTCAGAACGGACAACGGAGAGGACGAGGGGAACCTGAACGGATGCAAGTTTTGAAAACATGATGATGCAAAGCACATGATGACACGCAAGCAGATGACATGACAACGGCGACGAATAACTGGCTGACACCTGGCGCACCGGTCTCGGGGTGTCACACTTGACAGGCTTCTCCTCATAAGCCAGATCACTCTCTAGCTGAATTGCTTCCAGGGGCACTGTATCTCGTAGCGGAATCTCGACCATCTCTGCGTGACACTTCTTCAACTGAGATACGTGAAACACGTCGTGAACTCCGGACAAGGTTTCGGGCAACTCTAGCTGATAAGTTACTTCTCCTATGTGCTCCAAAACTTTGTACGGTCCCACAAATCGTGGTGCCAGTTTACCCTTAACTCCGAAACGCTTAACTCCTTGAAGTGGGGACACACGAAGATATGCTCTATCTCCAACCTCATATGTCACTTCTTTGCCTTTCGTATCGGCATAACTCTTCTGTCGAGGTTGGGCTATCTTAAGTCTGTCGCGAATCAACTCAACCTTCTCCTGTGAATCTTTGATTAAGTCGGGTCCAAGTAACTTACGGTCTCCAACTTCATCCCACATCAAAGGTGTTCTGCACCTTCTTCCCTACAAAGCCTCGAAAGGGGCCATATGCAGGCTGGTCTGATAACTGTTGTTGTAAGAAAACTCTGCGTAGGGCAAGTTATCATCCCAACTAGATCCATAATCTAGCGCACAAGCTCTAAACATGTCCTCCAGAATCTGATTAACTCTCTCCGTCTGTCCATCTATCTATGGATGAAAGGATGTACTAAATTCTAGCCTCGTACTCAAAGTCTCGCGCAACTGCTTCTAGAACTTAGAAGTAAACTGTGTTCCTCTATCTGATACAATGGTCCTCGGAACTTCATGCAGACATACGATCCCGATCATGTATGTCTTGGCTAACTTATCACTCGTGTAAGTGGTCTTTACGGGAATGAAATGAGCTACCTTAGTCAAACGATCCATAATAACCAGTATGGAATCATACCTTGAACGTGTCCTGGGCAGTCCTATGATAAAATCCATTCCAAGTTTATCCCACTTCCATTCCGGTATGGGTAACGGCTGCAATAACCCTGCTGGTTTCTGATGTTCTGCCTTAACTCTCTGACAGACGTCACATACCGCTACATACTCTGCAATGTCTTTCTTCATTCTGGTACACCAGAAATTCCGCTTCAAATCCAAGTACATCTTGGTGTTTCCTGGTTGTATCGAATAAGGCGAATCATGAGCCTCTTGAAGAATCAACTTCCTGATCTCCGGGTCATTGGGCACATAAATACATTCTTCGAACCACAGTGTTCCGTGTTCATCCTCACGAAATCCTTCTGCCTTTCCTTTGGTCATTCTGCCCTTTATTTATGCTATTCCTTCATTCTCCTTCTGGGCTTCTCGAATCTTACCCAACAAAGTGGACTGAATTTCCAATGTGGCAACATAGCCTCGAGGGACTATCTCGAGCTGTAACTCTCGGAGGTCATCTGCCAACTCCTTGGGTAATCCCCCGGTTAGAAGAGTATTAACATAACTTTTGCGACTTAACACATCTGCCATGACATTGGATTTTAATGGATGATAATGCAATCTCATCTCGTAATCCTTTATGAGCTCCAACCATCTCCTTTGCCTGAGGTTTAACTCCTTCTACGTGAAGATGTACTTCAAACTCTTATGATCTGTGTATACAGCACAACTGTTTCCAACAAGAAAGTGCCTCCAGGTCTTGAGTGCGTGCACTACTGTTGCTAGCTCCAAATCATGCGTGGCATAATTCAACTCATGGGGTTGAAGTTGACATGAGGCATATGAAACAACTCTTCCTTCTTGCATGAGTACGCCTCCAAGTCCTTGACGTGAAGCGCCACAATACACTTGAAAATCCTTACGAATATTCGGGAGTATCAGCACTGCGGCTGTAACCAAACGCTTCTTCAACTCCGGAAAACTGGCCTCACACTCTTCGGTCCAATTGTACTTACTTTCCTTCTTCAACAACTCCGTCATGGGCTTCGCAATCTTGGAGAAATTCTCAATGAACCTCCGATAGTATCCTGCTAGTCCAAGGAAACTGCGAATCTCTCCAACTGAGGTGGGTGCCTTCCATTCCATAATGACCTCTAGTTTGGAAGGGTCCACTGCTATGCCATCTCCTGATATAACATGTCCGAGAAATCCTACTTCCTTCAACCAACTCACATTTGCTGAAATTGGCATATAACTGATGTTTCCTGATCTTCTCGAGAACTAAATGCAAATGTTCCTTGTGCTCCTCTTCGTTCTTGGAGTAAACCAATATGTCATCAATGAACACTACCACAAACTTATCCAAGAACTCCATGAATACCTTGTTCATCATACTCATGAAATAGGCAGGGGCATTAGTCAAACCAAATGACATGACGGTGTACTCGTAAAGCCCGTACCTTGTGGTAAAAGCTGTCTTAGGTATATCCTGTTCTCGGATCCTCAACTGGTGATAACCAGATCGTAAATCGATCTTAGAGAATACATTGGATCCTTGCAAGTGATCAAACATGTCATTTATCATGGGCAGAGGGCGATAACCCACAAGTGTAGGGGATCGCAACAGTTTTTGAGGGTAAAGTATTCAACCCAAATTTGTTGATTCGACACAAGGGGACCCAAAGAATACTCTTAAGTATTAGCAGCTGAGTTGTCAATTCAACCACACCTGGAAACTTAGTATCTGCAGCAAGATAGTTTAGTAGCAAAGTAATATGATAGTGGCGGCAGCGGCAATAAAAGTAACGATAATGTTTTTGTAGTTTTTGTAATAGTAGCAACGGAAAAGTAAATAAGCAACAAGCAATATAGGAAAAGCTCATAGGCATTGGATCGGTGATGGGAAATTATGTCGGATGCAATTCATCATGTAGAAGTTATAACCTAGGGTGACACAGAACTAGCTCCAGTTCATCAATGCAATGTAGGCAAGTATTCTGAATATAGTCATACGTGCTTATGGAAAAGAACTTGCATGACATCTTTTGTCCTACCCTCCCGTGGCAGCGGGGTCCTATTGGAAACTAAGGGATATTAAGGTCTCCTTTTAACAGAGTACCGGACCAAAGCATTAACACATAGTGAATACATGAACTCCTCAAACTATGGTCATCACCGGGAGTGGTCCCGATTATTGTCACTTCGGGGTTGCCGGATCATAACACATAGTAGGTGACTATAGACTTGCAAGATAAGATCAAGAACATACATATATTCATGAAAACATAATAGGTTCAGATATGAAATCATGGCACTCGGGCCCTAGTGATAAGCATTAAGCATAGCAAAGTCATAGCAACATCAATCTCGGAACATAGTGGATACTAGGGATCAAACCCTAACAAAACTAACTCGATTACATGATAGATCCCATCCAATCCATCACCGTCCAGCAAGCCTATGATGGAATTACTCACGCACGGCGGTGAGCATCATGGAATTGGTGATGGAGGAAGGTTGATGATGACGATGTCGACGATCTCCACTCTCCGGAGCCCCGAATAGACTCCAGATCAGCCCTCCCGAGTGAGATTAGGGCTTGGCGGCGGCCCCGTCTCGTGAAACGCGATAATTCTTTTTCTTTGATTTTTTTCTCCTCGAAAGTGAACTTATAGGATCTGGGGATACATCGGTGGAGCACCAGGGGGCCCACGAGACAGGGGGGCGCGCCCCCACCCTCGTGGACAGGGTGTGGGCCCCCTGGTATGGATCTTCTTGCAGATATTTTTTATATTTTCCAAAATAAATCTCCGTGGAGTTTCAGGTCATTCCGAGAACTTTTTATTTCTGTACAAAAACAACACCATGGCAATTCTGCTGAAAACAGCGTCACTCCGGGTTAGTTCCATTCAAATCATGCAAGTTAGAGTCCATAACAAGGGCAAAAGGGTTTGGAAAAGTAGATACGTTGGAGACGTATCAACTCCCCCAAGCTTAAACCTTTGCTTGTCCTCAAGCAATTCAGTTGATAAACTGAAAGTGACAAAGAAAAACTTTGAAAAACTCTGTTTGCCCTTGTTGTTGTAAATATGTAAGCCAACATTCAAGTTTTCAACAAGATCATGAACTAACCACATTCACAATAACTTTCAGGTCTCAAGACTACTCACATCAATGGCATAATCAACTAGCGAGAAATAGTAATAAACCTCGGATGACAACACTTTCTCAAAACAATCATGATATGATATAACAAGATGGTATCTCGCTAGCCCTTTCTGAGACCGCAAAACATAAATGTAGAGCACCTTTAAAGATCAAGGACTGACTAGACATTGTAATACATGGTAAAAGAGATCCAGTCATGATCATACTCAATTCAAATTAATAGTAATACATGCAATGACAGAGGTGCTCTCCTACTGATGCTCTTTGATAAGAGGATGACGACTCTGCATAAAAGTAAATAGATAGGCCCTTCGCAGAGGGAAGCAGGGATTTGTAGAGGTGCCAGAGCTCGATTTTTAAATAGAGATGAATAACATTTTGAGCGGTATACTTTCGTTGTCAACATAACAACCAAGAATCTCGATATCTCCCATGCTACGCACATTATACGCGGTTCCCAAACAGAATGGTAAAGTTTATACTCCCCCAACCACCAACAAGCACACTCCACGGCTAGCCCGAAACAACGGGTACCATCCAAACCAGCAACAGCCCTGGGGGAGTTTTGTTCAATTATTATGATTTTGAGCATGGGACTAGGCATCCCGGTTACAAGCCATTTTCTCATGAATGATGAGCGGAGTCCACTCATCGTGAGAATAACCCACCTAGCATGGAAGATATAGACATCCCTAGTTGATACATGAGCTGTTCGAGCATACAAAACAAAATTTCATTTGAAGGTTTAGAGTTTGGCACATACAAACTTACTTGGAACGGTAGCTAAATACCGCATATAGGAGGGTATGGTGGACTCATATGGAACAACTTTGGGGTTTATGGAAGTGGATGCACAAGCGGTATTCCCGCTTAGTACAGGTGAAGGCTAGAAAGATACTGGGAAGCGACCAGCTAGAGAGCAACAACGGTCATGAACATGCATTAAAATTAATCAACAGTGAATGCAAGCATGAGTAGGATATAAGTCACCATGAACATAAATATCGTGGAGGCTATGTTGATTTGTTTCAACTACATGCGTGAACATTTGCCAAGTGAGATCACTTAAATCATTCAAAGGAGGATACCACCCCATCATACCACATCACAACCAATTTAATATCATGTTGGCACGCAAGATAGACCATTATAAACTTCAGCTAATTAAGCATGGCATAAGCAGATATGATCTCTAATTGTCATTGCAAGCATGTTCCATTCATATGAGAGCCACTAAGCATTTTAATCATGGTCTTCTACTCTTATCCCCAAAGAAAAGAAAATAAACTATTTACACGGGAAAGCTCCCAACAAGCAAAAGAAGAACGAGAAATCTTTTTGGGTTTTTCATTTTAACTACTACTACAAGCAAAGAAATTAAACTAGCTAGAAGCTACAACTAATATTTTTTTGTTTTTTTGGGTTTTTCTAGCACACAAGAAAAAGACTAAGAAAAAGAAATTGAAACTAAGCATGGATGGTACAGTGAAAGAGTGTGAGCACCGACAACTAGAATAAGTGTGTGAACATGAACGTAAAGTCGGTGAGAAACACGTACTCCCCCAAGCTTAGGCTTTGGGCCTAAGTTGGTCTATGGCCAGTATTGGCCTGACAGATATCCAAAGTTGTAGTTGGGGTTGTACTGGGATGCAGCAGATACTGCATGCTGAGCTGCAGCGCGAAGGCGGGCTGCCTCCGTCATGTTATAATAAGCATTTGCCTCCTCCATAGTTATAGTGTATCTCCCTTTTGCCTGAAAGTTAAACAAAGTGGGGGCAGGAAGAACAATAGGATAGCATGCTGCCTGTTAAATTAGTCGATATTTGAGGGTTTGATCATCCCACTCTATAAACCGGTGACTAGTCATAGCATGGCAATCTAAATAAGCAGGAGGTAAGGGTTCATCATTCTCGTGCACAGGCACACCAAGAAAGCGGGCTATGCGAGTGGCATAGATCCCACCAAATAAATCTCATGCAAACCATTATGGTGTAGCCTACGTGCAACAATGGCTCCCAAGTTATATTGTCTATCACCTAATACATCACTCTTGAGAATACTAAGATCAGGGACACGCATGTGGCTAGCCTCATCCTTACCGTTTATGCATCTACCGATAAAGAGAGCAAAGTAATGAATAGCAGGAAAATGGATGCTCCCTATGGTAGCCTGTGTGATTTCCCTAGATTCTCCCATAGTGATACTAGCAAGAAACTCTCCAAATTCAGACTTGCGAGGATCACCCATACTGCCCCACTGTGGAATCTTACAAGCAACATTAAAATCCTCTAAGTCCATGGTATAAGATTTATCATATAGGTTAAACAGGACAGTGTGAGAATTACGCGAAGATCAAAATTTAAACCTTATCACAAAGCTATCAGTTAAGCCATGGTATTGAGGGCACTTATCTTGTATGAAGCCCTCGAGGTCAGCGTTGCGCACGTATGCGTAAAATTCGTCCTTGATGCCAGCCTGATCCATAAAGTCATCTGACGGCCATTCACAAGGCCGTACGTCAGCATCCCTCAGTAGTTCATCGTTCGGCTCACGGAACACGAGCATCGGTTCTTGCTTCCTTGAAGAACCACCTTGGAAGTTTTTCCTATGCATTTTTCTGAAATTTTCTGAAATTTTTAGTAACTCACAATAAAAGTTAACCAAACTCAACAAGATTGATAGCAACAACTCCTATAAGTGCCTAGAGACTATATCATGTATTAGAACTACTTGGGACCAAGAAAATTTGACATGCAAGCTCAAGAACAAGGTCACCACAGCAGCATAAATTTGCAATAAATAGAGCACTAGAACAAAAACTAATTGGACCAATGGAGGAGTCACATACTAAGGAATAATCTGCCCAAACAGTTTGGTGAATGGTGCTTTGAGCAAGGAGATCGAAAATGGCAGCAAGATGAGCTAGAACTCGGGTTTGAGCTGGTTGGTAATTTTTTTGGGAGGAAGAAGAAGAGTGTGGGTGCAGGAATAAGTGGAGGGGGCCACGTGGGGCACACGATGCAGGGAGGCGCGCCCTGGACCCTCGTGGCCAGGTGCTGGTTCCCCTCGCTGTATGTTCTGTGCCATATTTTCTCAAATATTCTAGAAAAAATCATATTTCATTTTCATGGCATTTGGAGAACTTTCATTTTTGGGATTTTTTTATTGCACGGATAAGTCTGGAAACAGACAAATAATACTATTTTTATTTTATTTAACCTAATTAACAAAAAGTAAAAGGAGGGTATAGAAGGTTGTGCTATCTAGATTCACCTATCCCATGCTCATCAAAAGGAATCCATTAACAAGGTTGATCAGGTCTTGTTAATAAACTCTTTCCGAGTAACATGAAACCGGAGAATTTTCGAATAACACTAGGTTACCTCAATGGGGATATGTATCTCCCCAACAATATGGATGTCATATGTCTTCTTGATAGTGGGAATAGGAAACTCAAAACCTCCAATAGTGATAGTTGAAGTTTTTCCAATATAATTGATACTGTGGACCTGAGGTTGTTTCCTCGGAAAGTGTACCGTATGCTCATTACCATTGACATGAAAAGTGACATTTCCTTTGTTGCAATCAATAACAACCCCTGCAGTGTTCAAAAAGGGTCTTCCAAGAATAATAGACATACTATCGTCCTCGGGAATGTCAAGTATAACAAAGTCCGTTAGAATAGTAACATTTGCAACTACAACAAGCACATCCTCACAAATACCGACAGGTATAGCAGTTGATTTATCAGCCATTTGCAAAGATATTTCAGTATGTGTCAACTTACTCAAGTCAAGTCTACGATATAAAGAGAGAGGCATAACACTAACACCGGCTCCAAGAACACACAAAGCAGTTTTAACATAGTTTTTCTTAATGGAGCAAGGTATTGTAGGTACTCCTGGATCTCCTAATTTCTTAGGCATTCCACCCTTAAAAGTGTAATTGGCAAGCATGGTGGAAATTTCTACTTCAGGTATCTTTCTTTTGTTGGTAATAATATCTTTCATATACTTAGCATAAGGATTTGTTTTAAGCACATCCGTCAAATGCATACGCAAAAAGATAGGTCTAATCATTTCAGCAAAGCGCTCAAAATCCTCATCATCCTTTTTCTTGGACGGTTTCAGAGTAAAGGGCATGGGTTTCTGAACCCATGGTTCTCTTTCCTTGCCGTGTTTCCTAGCAACAAAGTCTCTCTTATCATAACGTTGATTCTTTGATTGTGGTTTATCAAGATCAACAACAGGTTCAATCTCTACATCATTACCATTGCTAGGTTGAGCATCATCATGAACATCATCATTAATATTATCACTAGGTTCATGTTCATTACCAGATTGTGTCTCAGCATCAGAAACAGATATATCATTGGGATTCTCAGGTGTGTCAGCTACAGGTTCACTAGAAGCATGCAAAGTCCTATCATTTTTCTTTTTCTTCTTTTGAGAAGAACTAGGTGCATCTAAATTAGCTCTCTGAGAATCTTGCTCAATCCTCTTAGGGTGGCCTTCAGGATACAGAGGTTCCTGAGTCACTTTACCACCTCTAGTTGCAACTCTAACAGCAAAGTCATTATTCTTACTATTTAATTCATTGAGCAAATCATCCTGAGCCTTAAGTGCTTGTTCTACTTGAGTGGTGACAATAGAAGCATGTATACTAATAAGTTTCAGTTCACCTTTAGCTCTAGACAGATAATCACGAAAGCGTTCAATCATATAAGCATTGTGTTGTAATTTTCTACCAACACAAGCATTGAAGTTTTCTTGTTTCACAATAAAATTGTCAAACTCATCTAAGCATTGGCTAGCAGACTTATAACGAGGAATATCGCCTTCATCAAATCTATAAAGAGAATTTACCTTTATTACCTGTGTTGGGTTATCAAGACCATGTATTTGTTCAATAGGTGGTAAATTCTTAACATCTTCAGCTTTAATACATTTTTCTTTCATAGATTTCTTTGCCTCTTGCATATCTTCAGGACTGAGAAATAGAACACCTCTTTTCTTCGGTGTTGGCTTAGGGGCTGGTTCAGGAAGTGTCCAATTATTTTCATTGGCCAGCATATTATTCAATAGTAGTTCAACTTGTTCAACTGTTCTTTCCCAGAAAACACAACCAACACAACTATCCAGGTGGTCTCTGGAAGCATCGGTTAGTCCATTATAAAAGACATCAAGTATACCATGCATCTCAAGAGGATGATCAGGCAAAGCATTAAGTAATTGGAGAAGCCTCCCCCAAGCTTGTGGGAGACTCTCTTCTTCAATTTGCACAAAGTTATATATTTCCCATAAGGCAGCTTGTTTCTTATGAGCGGGAAAATATTTAGGAGAGAAGTAATACATCATATCCCGGGGGCTACGCACACAACCAGGATCAAGAGAATTAAACCAAGTCTTAGCATCACCATTTAACGAGAAAGGAAACAACTTAAGGATATAGTGGTAACGAATCTTTTCATCGTTGGTAAACAGGGTGGCTATATCATTCAACTCAGTAAGATGTGCCACAACAATTTCAGACTCATAGCCATGGAAAGGATCAGATTCAACCAAAGTAATTAACTCAGGATCAACAAACAATTCATAATCCTTATCATTAACGCAGATAGGTGAAGTAGCAAACGCAGGGTTATGTTTCATTCTAGCATTCAAGGACTTTTCTTTTAGCTTAGCAAATAATTTCTTAAGATCATATCTATCATTGCAAGCAAGAAAGTCTCTAGCAGTTTCTCCATCCATAACATAACCCTCAGGCACAACAGACAATTCATATCTATTGGGAGTAGCCTCATCATCACTTTCATAAATATCATCAGTTTCAACATTTGCATTCTCCCTAACCTTATCAATTTGTTCATCTAGAAATTCACCTAGTGGCATAGTATTATCAGGCATAGAAGTAGATTCATCATACATAGCATAAGTAGCATCATCAAGAACATACGACATATCAGATTCAATAGAAGGAGTAGGTGTCGCAAGTTTACTCATAACAGAAGGAGAATCAAGTGCAGAGCTAGATGGCAGTTCCTTACCTCCCCTCGTAGTTGAGGGTAAGATCTTGGTTTTTGAGTCCTTCAATTCTTCATAGTGATCAACAAATATAAATCCCAAGTGACTTAAAGAATAGAGCTATGCTCCCCGGCAACGGCGCGAGAAAATAGTCTTGATAGCCCACAAGTGTAGGGGATCGAAACAGTTTTCGAGGGTAAAGTATTCAACCCAAATTTGTTGATTCGACACAAGGGGAGCCAAAGAATACTCTTAAGTATTAGCAGCTGAGTTGTCAATTCAACCACACCTGGAAACTTAGTATCTGCAGCAAGATAGTTTAGTAGCAAAGTAATATGATAGTGGCGGTAGCGTCAATAAAAGTAACGATAGTGTTTTTGTAGTTTTTGTAATAGTAGCAACGGAAAAGTAAATAAGCAACAAGCAATATAGGAAAAGCTCGTAGGCATTGGATCGATGATGGGAAATTATGTCGGATGCAATTCATCATGTAGAAGGTATAACCTAGGGTGACACAGAACTAGCTCCAGTTCATCAATGCAATGTAGGCATGTATTCCGAATATAGTCATACGTGCTTATGGTAAAGAACTTGCATGACATCTTTTGTCCTACCCTCCCGTGGCAGCGGGGTCCTATTGGAAACTAAGGGATATTAAGGCCTCCTTTTAATAGAGTACCGGACCAAAGCATCAACACATAGTGAATACATGAACTCCTCAAACTATGGTCATCACCGGATCATAACACATAGTAGGTGACTATAGACTTGCAAGATAGGATCAAGAACACACATATATTCATGGAAACATAATAGGTTCAGATCTGAAATCATGGCACTCGGGCCCTAGTGACAAGCATTAAGCATAGCAAAGTTGTAGCAACATCAATCTCAGAACATAGTGGATACTAGGGATCAAACCCTAACAAAACTAACTCGATTACATGATAGAACTCATCCAACCCATCACCATCCAGCAAGCCTACGGTGGAATTACTCACGCACGGCGGTGAGCATCATGGAATTGGTGATGGAGGAAGGTTGATGATGACGATGGCGACGATCTCCACTCTCCGGAGCCCGGAACAAACTCCAGATCAGCCCTCCCAGGAGAGATTAGGGCTTGGCGGCAGCTCTGTCTTGTGAAACACGATAATTCTTTTTCCTTGATTTTTTTCTCCCCGAAAGTGAACTTATAGGATCTGGGGATACGTCGGTGGAGCACCAAGGGGCCCACGAGGCAGGGGGGCATGCCCTGGGCAGGGGGCACGCCCCCACCCTCGTGGACAGGGTGTGGCCCCCCTCATATGGATCTTCTTGCAGATATTTTTTATATTTTCCAAAATAAATCTCCATGGAGTTTCAGGTCATTCCGAGAAGTTTTTATTTCTGCACAAAAACAACACCATGGCAATTCTGCTGAAAACAGCGTCAGTCCGGGTTATTTCCATTCAAATCATGCAAGTTAGAGTCCATAACAAGGGCAAAAGGGTTTGGAAAAGTAGATACGTTGGAGACGTATCAGAGGGTACTTGTTCTTGATCTTCACTTCATTCAGTGCACGATAATCCACAACCATTCTTAGGGAACCATCCTTCTTTTCAACTAACAGTACTGGGGCTCCCCAAGGTGATGAACTTGGTCGGATATAACCCTTCTCCATTAGCTCCTTGATCTGCTTCTTGATCTCTTCTAGATCATTTGCGGGATCCGGTACGATCTCCTGGATATAGGCCCGGTGCCTGGTAACAACTCAATTAAGAACTCGATGTCTCTATCCGGTGGCATGCCTGGTAACTCCTCCGGGAACACATCAGGGTAATCCTTCACAACTGGTACTTCTTCCCGAACAACTCCCGAGAGTGCATTCACATGCGTTTTCCGGGGCGTGGGCCTCGACACATACTTGATCCTCTTTCCTTCCGGGGTGGTGATAAGCTTTTCCACTATCAACCCCAAAAAACCCAACTCTGCCTTACATAAAGTTGCTAGAGTACGATTAACCTCTAGATTTGAAATCACTGCTTATATACCTGGTATTGGCCATAATTTACAAGAACATTCTATAGTATTAGTAAGAGGAGGAAGGGTTAAGGATTTACCTGGTGTGAGATATCGCATTATTCGAGGAACCCTAGATGTTGTCGCAGTAAAGAATCGTCAACAAGGGCGTTCTAGTGCATTGTAGATTCTTATCCAAGGCTTGTATCATTTGATGATGCCATGTGAATTGCTAGAAACATGTGAAGTGTATGGCTAACCCAATAACGAAAGTTTCGTAAGGGGATTGATCTACTGGCGTAGTCGATGTTTCCTCCAAACTTGGATAGCCAATCCATACCTATGATTACATCCTAACCCTGGGATTCCAAAATGATGAGATCTGTGGGAAATACATGTCTGCCAATGGTCAATGGCACTTGATAACATCCTCGGCTAGCCATGTACTCTGCTCCAGGGGAACTTACTAACATAGGCGACTTAAGGGCTACGGTGGGCAAATGATACTTTTCCACAAAACCCCTTGATATGTACGAATGAGATGCACCAGTGTCAAAAAGAACAAGGGCGGTAATGAACTAACTAAAAAGTTACCAACTACTACGTCGAGCTGCTCGTCAATCTCCTCCACATTGACGTGGTTCACCCGTCCTATGGTGAAAGGGTTGGGCTTCTTTCCTGAACTTCCGTTGCCATTCCCATTCTTTCCTTCAAGACACTCCGTGGCATAATGTCCAGTCTTCCCGCACTTGAAACAAGTAATGTGACTCAAATCTCCCTTGGCGGGCGTGGATAGAGTGGAACGGTTCTAATTGTTGTTTCCTCATTCCCATTGCCATTCTTGGGTGCACTATGGTTGTTTGAACTTCCTCCATTGTGAGAATGGCCTCTAGTGGTGGGATGGTCATGTCCTCCTGAGTATGGGGAATAGCAGGGCTTCTGCTGGGCTCCAGAGTTAAACTTCCCCGATCCATACTTCCTCTTGCGGGTCTCAATCCACTGTTACTTTCCTTCAATCATGATGGCCTTGTCTACCAACTCCTGGTAGTTGTTGTAGGTGGCTACCATCAGCAGCATGCTCAACTCATCATTGAGTCCCCCGAGAAACTTCTCCTGTTTCGCGGCGTCAGTGGCTATACCATCTGGCGCGTAGCGAGCTAACTACCTGAAGTCATCCACGTACTGCCCCACAGTACAAATTCCTTGGCGCAAGTTGCGAAGCTCACTATTCTTCAGGTTCATGGCTCCAGCTGAGACATGTGCAGTGTGAAAGGCTTGCTAAAACTGATCCCAAGTAACTGTAGCAAGTGGATAAGTGGTGGTGTAGTTCTCCCACCAAGCGGCTACTGGTCCCTCAAGCTGATGTGCGGCAAATTGCACTCTCTCTGCATCTATGCATCCTGCAGTTGCGAGCTCTCTTCCCATCTTGCGGAGCCAGTCATCTGTAACAACTGGCTCGGTGCTACTAGAGAACACCAGCGGATTCAACCTTAGAAACCGGGTCAGGTTGTCATGGGGAGGAGGAGGTGGGTTGTTGTTTTTGTTGTTGTTGCCTTGGTTCTGAACAAGTAGTTGCATCAAAGTGTTATGCTGCTGGATCAACTGAGTGAGCTCAGGTGGGAACTCGAATCCAGGCTCACGTCTTTGGAGGCATCTGAGGGGTTTAGAGGGGTGAGATTAGAATAGAATGAGGTCTAGGGGAAATCACTACCCATATGCACATGCGACAAACAATTTCATATCATATCACTCAATTGAATCAAGGTCACACAAAAGATCTTAATACAAAGCTAGCGAATGATTTCTAACTACTTAGAAGAATACTAATGATTACAAGGTGGTCATCTAATAACTATCATCAGAAGACTCCATGATATATGCTCCAGCTTCGTCTTCATAATCACTTTCATCACTGTCGGTGTCGTCTATCAAAATGTAGTTCTCCATATGAATGCCCATCTCTGGTTCTGGCTTCATCGTGTTTGTTCCAACCTTCTTCTTCAGTGCTTCATTCTGCTCCAATAGTACGGTGATTTCCTCTTCAAATCCATCACGTACTGTCTTTAGTTCCTCTTCTAACTCCATGTTTCATGTCATCACAATCATGGTCTTCAGCATGAGCGTGCACATCTGGTTCTCGTAGCGTCGAATGTGGTGATCCATCTCCTGGATGAATGCTGCAATGGATCCATCCTTCCTCGTGCGAATCATCTCCCATTGCTCATCTCGGCGTCCACAAATCTGGTAGATGGTGTCTTCAAGATCCTTGTTGTAGACTTCACATATGCGTCCAAATGTGATGTGTGCTGCCATACTCTTTCGCAAGCTCCAAGTAGGTGCGTCAAAGGCAAGCTCAAGAGGTTCCGTGACTGGTGCAATAGTCCTCCCAAGAACGTTAACTTTGATCTTCTAGCATTCCTCTTCCGGCAATGTTGCATAGAAACCTCCAGTGATACTTGGTATTCCAATGTGTAGGTATCTAGTGACTTCCTTCAAGTGTCCTCCGAAAGGGGTGTCATCGTGTGGCTGAGTGAACTTGCTCTTGGGGTCTGATATCTATAGAATAGAAATAGAGAAGAACTAGAATGAGTAGAGAAGAGCATCATGTGGCTTATCCTAGTGGTCGCGTCCTATAGTTAATGTGTGCTCTGATACCATCTCTGTAGCGACCTTGATCCCAATGGACCGGAGTCTCTGTGCTCAGTGTCATCCCTGGATCGGTATGCCGACACACACAGTACTTCGAGGATTTATAGCAGAGTTTCAATCGCACTTTATTACATCGAAAAATCCTCATAACAAGTCTTATTACATTATTATGGTTGAAGGCCATCTAATAACAATAAACTAATACGAATCTTGCGGAAGCATTGAAGATAAGTTGAGTCCATCCAACTCCACGGCAAACATTGAGTGCATGACAACAACCTAATCGCACCTTATTCTTCGTCGGTAAAATCTGCACCTTGAGAAGTTGCAGCCGTGTAGGTTAGCACATTGAATATGCTGGCAAGAACACACTGTAGCAAGTAATGAAGAAAAAATGGCTACAACTATATGCATATTTGGCTGGTGGAGGCTGTAAGTTTAGTTTTTGCATAAAGCTAATTTTTTCCTACAACAAATGAATAAATTTTATTTACTACTCAGTTTATTTAAGCAATATTGAGAATGGTTCCTCCATCTCAATCCCAAATTTACCAAAGTCATTAATAACCCAACAAGTTAATTAAATAGAGTGTTGAGATCAGTCCATCATTCAAATACCAGGATACTCAAGATGTCCATAACCGGGGACACGGCTACTCATGAATAGTTTGTACACTCTGCAGAGGTTTGTGCACTTTTCCCCACAAGACTCGATCGCCTCCGTTTAATTTCTCGCATTGCATGGTGTTTGAGAACCGGATGACCAAGACACAGTCTTTGAGAAGCATTTAATCTCTACCTCGGATGGACCGATACACCTACTTTCCCCTACATCTGTTAGTCCACCACTGAAAGAGATCACACAACATACTCAACTATGCCAGAGCCCATACTGGTATGTGGCTGCACACAGAAGTTTCTAGGCATGAATGATATATGATCCCTTTGAGCTTGGGTGGCATTCCATAGGATAATCACACAGGTCCTCCGGGATTTCCTAGGACAACACTAGATTCTCCAGGTGCCCTACAATCAATCCACCCAGTTGTGTATTAAAGTTCCCACCTTAAACATTCCCTTAGTTGTTATTACACTCACAACTTTCATGAAAATCTCACATACCAATCCACGTCTACGCATGGCTAAGCATTAAGTAACAAAGCGTATATAATTGTGAATTTTTGATGTAAGCATGAACAATTGAGAATGGTTCCTCCATCTCAATCCCAAAACAAAGTCATTATTAACCCAACAAATTAAATAAAATGATGAGATCAATCCATAATTCAAAAACCAGGATACTAAAGAAAGTCCATAACCGGGGACACGGCTAATCATGATCAGTTTGTACACTCTATAGAGGTTTGTGCACTTTTCCCCACAAGACTCGATCACCTCCATTTTAAATTTCTCGCACTGCATGGTGTTTGAGACACGGATGACCGAGACACAGTCTTTCAGAAGCATTAACTCTTAACCCTGGGTAGATCGTACCACCTACATCCGCTACATCTGCTAGTCTACCACGGAAAGAGGTCACACAACATACTCAATTATGCCAGAGCCCATAATGGCTTGTGGCTGCACACGAAAGTTTCTAGGCATGAATGATATATGATCCCTTAGAGCCTGGGTGGCATTCCATAGGATAATCACACGGGTCCTCCGGGATTTCCTAGGACAACACAGGATTCTCCAGGTGCCCTGCAACCAATCCACCCAGATGTGTATTAAATTCCACCTTAAAGAATCCCTTAGTTGTTATTACTCTCACAACTTTCATGAAAATCACTCATACCAATCCACGTCTACAAGCATGGCTAAGCAATAAGTAACAAAGCGTATATTCCCTTGGGTTGATCTCAAGTCATTGGGTTCCTACCTCATGAATTACTCAGCAATACCACATGTAATCAAGTCCTACTCATGCAATCTTTGAGGATAGAACTAATGTAATAAAAACTGGGTATTGGAAAGTATGATCAAAGTATGAACTTGCCTTGCCGATGATCGTTGAAACCTAGTGACCCGTAGTAGCACGCTTCGCACTCCAGAAATTCTATCGTAATCAAACAATAGCATACAAGCAATCATGCAACAGAATCGAAGAACAGATCTCGAAAGATTTCGAAAACAAATGAATAACTCTTGCAATAAAAAACAACTTCTAACAGTACAAAAATTAAGTGAAGTTGGCCTTATCAGAAAGTTTAGGTCAAGAGCTTCGATTTGCAAAAAGAATCAACCCAAACGGAGTTATGAAACTCAAGTTACGATCAAAAGAAGTTTAAATTCAAATCTGTTCGAATTAAGTTTTTAAAACTTTCAATAACAAATTTGAGTTGCACTAATGGAAAGATAAGATCAAAACGAAGAATTTAGCATTGGTTTCACCTAATTCGGACTAACAAGCAAAAAGTAACGATCGTTTGAAAACCAGGGACTAAACTATAAAAACTTTAATCGCGGATAGGTCCTGACAAAAATAATAGAAAAAGAAAAACTCTAAATAGCGAATGTTCATTTTTCTGATCTAAACAGCGGACGCTCGCTGTTTAATAAAACCTAAAAATGAATCTAGGGTTTTCTAAAAAAACCGATCTAGGTTAAAAAAAACAGAAAATAAAATCTAAAAGAACGACCCGTTTTTTTACCTAAACGGGTTAGGTTCGGGGCGACGGGCGGACTCCGGCGGTGGCGGGCCTGCGTGGGCGGCTGTGGCTAGCGGCGCGGGGCGGCGCGACGATGCGGGGCGCGGGGCGAGGCGACGGCTCGGGCGGCGAGTGCAGGGCGCGGGGTGGCTTCGTGGGGCGGCGGAGGCAACGACGGCTCGGCAGCGGCGGCGGCAACTGGCGACGGTGTGGCGATCGGGCCTCGGGGCAGCGCTTTATGAAGGGGCCCCGGGGTCCGGTTTTCTTGGCCGAGGGGGCGCCGGGGTGCCGTGGTGGCGACGGACTCCGGTGAGTCCGATCGACGCACGAGAGGAGGAGGCGGTGCGGCTCGCCGGGCTGGCTGGGATTCGGCCCAGTCGGTCCGGCACAAAACATTTTTTTAAATTCGCAGAACGAAGAAAAATTCAAATTAAAATATAAAATCCTAAAAAATTCAGAAACAATTTTCTCCGTTCCCACCTAATATTTGGGACAAAGTGAACATTTCTCTGAAATAAAATGCCTAAAGATAAAATAAACTTTTTAATGCAATTTTAAAATAAATAAATTGCAAATAAAAATCCAATAATTTTTTTACTCAAAATTCAAATTTCAACATTTTTATTTTGTCTTTGAAGAAGTCATATTATCTTCTCTCATTTATTTTAAAATATTGAAAATTAAAATTGAAAAAATAGTATTTGATCCAACCCCACTTGAAAAATAATAAAATAGCGGGTTCTCTTTGGAAAACTTCCAACTCTCTCACTAGGGTCCTTGAGTTGCTTAAAGTCTTTGGATCAATTTTCAAATAAACTCAAATTCAAAATGCTCAAATGATAAATGCATATGAATGATCTATGTTAACATCCAAATTGAAAATTTGGGATGTTACACACTCAAGAGCTTCGCATGCACAGAACCTTACAAACATAGGAGATGGGTACAACAAGTTGGTGTCATTGTGAGACCCGGTCCGGCCAAAGAAAGAATGCTAAATCTAGAGGTCATGTGATGCAACTGCTTCGGGAATGATGATTATCTTCTTTCAATGGCCTTGGTATTGCCCTTGTTGGGCATATGGACACGTATTTCATTTCCACTACATACAATCCATGTCAACGAGCATACCTAAAAGCCCTCTTGCTTCTCCAGTTGCCATGCGCCTTATTGTGTCCACGGGAATTGGTTCTCCCAAGTACTCCAGTCCAAACACCTTCACAGCTGCAGTAGTAAATTTGACCATCACTTTGAGGTATGTGTTTTTACATCCGGAGGTACTCGTCCTAGTGACATCGTGCCGCAGACATGCATCCTCATTGCATTTGTGCACTTCTGATAACTAGAGAACACAATGGTTCCAACGGCATCCTTCCTCGGTATGAAGTACTCATCATAGGCCCAGACACCATGGTAAATGCGACCGAACACTTGTTGCCGCATCCGGAATCAACAACACGAAAGGCCTCAAGTACCGCACTGGGAGCAAATTAGTCAGCGATCAACATCAGATGCCCCATGCCCTATTCCAACTCAACACTAGATGTCCATTTATTGACCCCTTGTAGTTGAGAACATGCTCCACACGCCCGCACTGCGTCTACCGTTTTCATGATCACAATTTCATCCTCATATTGGCCCCCCTCATCCGACGAAGACGACTCCATGAAATTGTTGTAGAAGTACTCCTCATCCAAATCCATCGTGTTTGCTTCAAAGTAAACAACTCGAACGTCAAATTTCTTGGCAATGGCATTTGGACGAACACTTGCCAAACGTGGTATTTTCTATGGATGACATCATCGGGGAGCGGTGGATACCTGGGCTAAGATGGAATCCGGGGTTGAATGGTGGTGTAGTCCAAGGCCGGAAATCGCCTGCATGGTGCAGCCAAGGTCCAACAAGGCTTGTGTGGCGGACGAGATTGTGTACAGGTGGCGGTGGGCGGTGAGACTGCGGATACAAATCACATGAGGAAGGATGGAGTTGGGGGAAAAGGCCTTCAGGTGGGTTGGAGGTGTCGGAGTCCAACGTGTCAAACGAACGACTAGACTCCCCAAAACCTCTCCTTTATTTGGTGTCGGTTTGGGGAATTTCGAACATCCGGACTGGTCCAGACAATTTGCCGAAAAAGGTTCCCCCCGCTTTGTATTGCAAAGCAACAACCCCGATACAACCAACGATAGGTGCTGGGGCGGAAGCAGCACACACACGCCCAAAAGGAATGAAAGAGAATATACAAAAGGAAAAAATGCCGACAACGGCGGAACAACGAAAACGAAGATGACTCGCAACCGCTAAGCCCACCGGAGAATTCCACCATGCTCCTAGCACCCCGAAACGCCACATACCAAGCAACACCTTCAAGAAGGAACGCGACGACGATGACACTGCTACCCAGACATGTCCTAGGGTTTCCCCCGGTATGCAAAGGGCCATGGGGGAAGGGTATATCCGACTGTTGGGGAACGTTGCATGGAAACAAAAAAAAATTGTATGCACACACAAGATCTATTCATGGAGATGAATAGCAATGAGAGGGGAGAGTGTGTCTACGTACTCTCGTAGACCGTAAGGGGAAGCATTTATTAACACGGTTGATGTAGTCAAACTTCTTCGTTATCCAACTGATCAAGTACCGAACGTACGACACCTCCGTGTTCGGCACACGTTTAGCTCGGTGACGTTGTCGCCTTCTTGATCCGGCAAGACGGGCGAAGTAGTAGATGAGTTTTGGCAGCACGATGACGTGATAACGATGGTGGTGATACTTGATAACCCACAAGTGTAGGGGATCACAACAGTTTTTGAGGGTAAAGTATTAAACCCAAATTTGTTGATTCGACACAAGGGGAGCCAAAGAATACTCTCAAGTATTAGCAGTTAAGTTGTCAATTCAACCACACCTGGAAGACTTAGTATCTGCAACAAGGTAATTTAGTAGCAAAATAAAATGGAAGTAATGATAACAATGGCAAAAGTAGCGATAGTAGTTTTGTAGTGATTGTAACAGTAGCAATGGAAAAGTAAATAAGCAACAAGCAATATGTGAAAAGCTCATAGGCATTCGATCAGTGATGGATAATTATGTCGGATGTGATTCCTCATGTAATAGTTATAACATAGGGTGACATTGTAACACCCCAGATGTAAAACTTCCTTATATGGCAATATATGCATCATTGACTTAATGTAATGCCCAGGATGGGACTATACCTCCTACGTGTCGAGGCACGACTTAAAAGTATAAGCCCATTCTGGAATGATCTCAAGTTCGGTATCTTTGCACGACTCATGTAAAAATAGGGATGAAATTGCAAAAGGATAGTTGGCTTACACTCGCCACGTCACACAATACATTACATAGCAAAACATCATCCAAATAACATCACAACCCGACTACGGGTGAAGATCCAAATGAAAGATACCAAATACATAAAGCCACAGGTTCGAATCGCCCCTATTAGAAACCACTACTGATCATCGGGATAGTGCACATAGTATCGACTATGTTCTTCATCGTACTCCTAGTACAGCTCTGTGCCGTCACCTGAGTAGTTCACCATGGTACCTGCCTCTGGTGTGGTGTAGAATCTGTGAGCCACGGAGGACTCAGCAATCCCGTTCCCGGGTAGCAAAACTATCTAAGCCTTGGATGTGGAATAAGGCTGCAGAAAGATAAAAGGTTGCAGCTGCACTAGCACTAGCTTACGTGTTTAGAGCGAGAAGAGAAGTGCCACGAGCGACAAAGTGATCACGAAGTGATCCTATCTAAGCACGTCAAACATAACCCCACCGTATTCACTTCCTGAACCCCTTTCGGAAAATGACCGTCACGGTTACTCACGCTGGTAGTGTGTTCTGAACATCGTGTCAAGTTTTCTACAACCGGATATTAACAAATTCCCATCTGCCACATAACCGCGTGCATGGCTTTCGAAAGTTCAAAACCCTGCAGGGGTGTTCCAACTTGGCCCATTACAAGCCTACGATCCGCGGAGTCGCAACTCCAAGGTGGGAAGGCCCGAGTATCCTCGGAATCCCGTGCTCAAGATATTCCGACTAAGGTAAAACTAATCCAGCAAGACCTCCTGGCGTGCCGACACCCTGACAGTAGCCGCGCGCATCTAGTCTCAGGCCACGACCGGATGAGCACTACGTACAGATACCGAAGACCCCAGCAAGCCGGGTGGCACCACAAGTGGCTCTAGTTTGGACCAACACTCAAATCGAGCACTGGCCCAGGGGGGTTGATTAATTAATCCTCGGGTTAATTACTCCCTCGGCAAGTTTTAGTTGTTAGGCAAATGGAGTACCAATGTCGGGCCTCACTGGAAGAGTTTTAGCGCTAAGCGGGTTATCGAGGGGGTCCCATAACCCCAACCATGTGAGGAACACAAAATCAAGGAACATATACCGGTTTATACGGTTCCTAGGGCGGCATGAGTGAAACAAATCACCAAGCAAGAGGCTTAGCCTTCCACCCATTACCAATATATAGATAATTTAATTAAAGAGTTTATATAGTGTGATATCCCAACAAGCTTCAACATGAAGCAAGAATCTTCAAATCTTCTCCTGTAACTAGCAATGCTATAAGAGGGGCTGAGCGAAGCCTACGTAGCCAAACAAAGGTTTTGCTAGGTTGGGTAGTTAGACAGATGCATGGTTACAATAGGAGGCTGACAAACAAACATGGGCATCGAGGCAATAAGCTAAAGAGCGAGACTTCTAGCAATAGGAAAAGATAGTAATGATATCTGGGTCAGGTCATCTTGCCTGTCGAGTCGTCGGTGGGATCGTAAGAGGACTCCTCATTCTCAACCTCGGTAGTAACCTCGTTCTCATACTCGGTCTCGGCTTCCGGCACTACTCAACACAAGAACACACGAGGCACGAAATCAAACAAGGTGCAATGCACAATCTATAGGATGCATGTATGATGCACTTAGGATGCACTGCAGATGCACTTAGGATGCATTACATGACAACATAGGAAGCACACCAGAACAAGACAAGAACAAGACAATATGCTCAAGCAAGTAGGATGCAAGACAAGTCTATTTAGGATGCAAAACATGGCAAGGTAGGAAGCAGAGAAACAACATAAGAACAACAAGTTTAAATGAGGCCGGAAACTACATATTACAAATCCGGTAAGTCCTCATATGCATAGTTTGAAATTAGTCCAGATCTGAACAAACCTTAAGTTAAAGTTGTTAAACAGCAAGTTAACATTCACCATGATGATCTACACGAAAATCTAGTCAAGTTTCATATAAAGTTCATTTAATTCGGAGCTACGGCGTAGAAGATATGAGCAAACCAAGTTAAGCATGGCAACGGCGCAAGATGTAGCCAAACATCAAGAAAACATACTCCAAACATGTTAACAAGATGATATTATGATTCTACATGCAAAATCACACAAGTTTCATATAAGGCACACCCAAAATGGAGCAACGGGCTAAAAGATACACCCGAAACAAGAAACAATGCAAAGCTGTAATTAACAGCGACATAGTAACTTTGAAGCAAGAAATATATACTCTACAACACTCAAACATGGTGACAAGAAGCATGGACATGAAGTAGACATATCCTACAGCAAACAAGTCCATTGGATCATCTCCATAGGAGGCATGGATCAATAGCAACAAGCTACAACATTTTGATCATGACAATAAAAACCTGATAGTAATATTTTATAGCAACTTGGGAGCAAGATTTAAATAAGCTACATCAAGCCATATGAGCAAGTAAGGGCATGAATGGATATAAAACAACATATACAACAAGGAATGATCAATATCCACCCCAGAACTAACATGGATTTGCCTAGGACAGCAAGCAAACATAGCATCAGGATATGACAGATTCCAGACTTAGTGAAATTTCACTAAGTGTTAAAACAGTAACATTAGCATGGCATGTTTGCGAGCATGTTTAAGTCATCTTAAAGCATAACATGACAAATGGTTTGCACCACAGCAAAGAACACATGATGGAGAAACTAAAACAAATGGGCATGTGACATGGGGACAAACACATCAATAACAACGAGCTCCTCAATTAGGCATCTCGTAACAAGTTACAAAACCTAACAGCCACATGCACTTTTGCAACAGAGATTAACATGGCAATATGGACTCAAACAAGCATGCTATAGCAACCAACATGTAGAGCATCTCAAGATGAACATTTTGACATATCATATGCATCATTTGGATAAACATGCACCAAGTTATCACATCTCAAACATGAACAAAGGTTTTGCTAGGTTGGGTGGTTAGACAGATGCATGGTTACAATAGGAGGCTGAAAAACAAACATGGGCATCGAGGCAATAAGCTAAAGAGCGATACTTCTAGCAATAGGCAAAGATAGTAATGATATCTGGGTCAGGTCATCTTGCCTGTCGAGTTGTCGATGGGATCGTAAGAGGGCCCCTCGTTCTCAACCTCGGTAGTAAGCCCGTTCTCGTACTCGGTCTCGGCTTCCGGCTCTACTCAACACAAGAACACACGAGGCACGAAATCAAACAAGGTGCAATGCACAATCTATAGGATGCATGTATGATGCACTTAGGATGCACTGTAGATGCACTTAGGATGCATTACGTGACAACATAGGAAGCACACCAGAACAACACAAGAACAAGACAATATGCTCAAGCAAGTAGGATGCAAGACAAGTCTATTTAAGATGCAAAACATGGCAAGGTAGGAAGCACAGAGAAACAACATAAGAACAACAAGTTTAAATGAGGCCGGAAACTACTTAAGACAAATCCGGTAAGTCGTCATATGCATAGTTTGAAATTAGTCCAGATCTGAACAAACCTTAAGTAAAAGTTGTCAAATAGCAAGTTAACATGCACCATGATGATCTAAGCGAAAATCTAGTCAAGTTTCATATAAAGTTTGTTTAGAACGGAGCTACGGTCTAGAAGATATGATCAAAACAAGATAAGCATGGCAACGGTGCAAGATGCACCCAAAAATTAAGAAAACATACTCCAAACATGTTAACAAGAAGATATTATGCATCTACATGCAAAAACACACAAGTTTCATGTAGGGCACGCTCAAAACGGAGCAACGGACTAAAAGATACACCCGAAACAAGAAACAATGCAAAGCTGAAATTAACAGCCACATAGCAACTTTGGAGCAAGAAATATATACTCTACAGCACTCAAACATGTTGACAAGAATCATGGACATGAAGTAGACATATCCTACAGCAAACAACTCCATTGGAGCATCTCCATAGGAGGCATGGATCAATAGCAACAAGCTACAACATTTTGATCATGACAATAAAAACCTGATAGTAATATTTTATAGCAACTTGGGAGCAAGATTTAAATAAGCTACATCAAGCCGTATGAGCAAGTAAGGGTATGCATGGATAGACAACACCATATACAACAAGGAATGATCAATGGCCACCACAAAACTAACATTGATTTGCCTAGGACAGCAAGCAAACATAGCATCAGGATATGACAGATTCTAGACTTAGTGAAATTTCACTAAGTGTTAAAATAGTAACATTAGCATGGCATGTTTGCGAGCATGTTTAAGTCATCTTAAAGCATAACATGGCAAATGGTTTGCACCACAGTAAAGAACACATGATAGAGAAACTAAAACATATGGGCATGTGGCATGGGGACAAACACATCAATAGCAACGAGCTCCTCAATTAGGCATCTCGTAACAAGTTACAAAACCTAACAGCCACATGCACTTTTGCAACAGAGATAAACATGGCAAAATTAACTCTAACAAACATGCTATAGCAACCAACATGTAAAGCATCTCATGATGAATATTTTGACATATCATTTGCTTCATTTGGATAAACATGCACCAAGTTATCACATCTCAAACATGGCATGAAAATAACAAGTAGCAGCAGTTTATAACAAGTATCACTCTTGTCATGATGATTAAGACATCTAGATGGACTCAAACAAGCATGACACAATGGAACAAAACGTAGTACACATCACCATGATCATATTGACATATTATTTGCACAAATCGGACTAGCACACTAAAAGTTATCGCCATCACAAAATGCCATCAGACAACAAAGTTAACAAAGGACTTAGTAAAAAACACAGGGGTTCAACCTGCGGATCGGGTCGCGGGCGCGGAGCAGGTTACGGGCGTGGGACCCGTTAGGGTTCGAACCCGCGGCACCTCGACGCCGGCGGGAAGCGGGGCGGCAACGGCGCTCGGGCCGGCGGCGATCGGCGCCCGGGAGGAGGAGGCAGCGGGGTGGCAGCGGCTGGCCAGCGGAGGTTCGGCGCGGTGGCGCTCGGGCGGCGAGGCGGCGAGCTCGGCCGGAGGAGTGGCGAGCTCCGGTGGAAGGCGAGCCGGGCGGCGGCGCGGCCGCTAGTGCCGGTGGGGAGGCGGAGGCGGCGGCGCAGGTCGGCGGGAGGAGGACGAGGCGCGGGGGCGCGGCCCGGTTCGGCGGGTGAAAGGATCGATATGGTTGACTAGAGGGGGGGTGAATAGGCAACTAACAATTTTTAGCTTTTCTTAACCACTTAAAATTAGGCGACAAAATAAGTTGTCTAGATGAACTACTAAGAAGACAACTAATGTAAATAGGCACAACAACTACACAAGCATGCTATAGGAATTAAACAAGTAAAGCATGCAAGAGTAAAGGTAAGAAATAACCACAAGTAGAACCGAAGGAGACGAGGATGTGTTTCCGAAGTTCCTTCCCTTTGAGGGGAAGTACGTCTCCGTTGGAGCGGTGTGGAGGCACAATGCTCCCCAAGAAGCCACTAGGGCCACCGTATTCTCCTCACGCGCTCACACGATGCAAGGTGCCGTGATTCCACTAGCGGTGCCCTTGAAGGCGGCAACCGAACCTTTACAAACAAGGTTGGGGCAATCTCCACAACTTGGAGGCTCCCAACAAACCACGAAGCTTCACCACAATGGAATATGGCTTCGAGGTGACCTCAACCGTCTAGGGTGCTCAAACACCCAAGAGTAACAAGATCCGCAAGGGATTAGTGGGGAGAATCAAATATCTCTTGGTGGAAGTGTAGATCGATGCCTCCTCAAGCAATCCCGAGCAAATCAACAAGTTTGATTGGCTAGGGAGAGAGATCGGGAGGAAATGGAGCTTTGGGAGCAACAATGGAGTAGTGGGGGAAGAGGTGAGTCTTCTTGGAGAAGAAGACCCCCTATATATAGTGGGGGGACAAATCCAACCGTTATTTGAGGTTTCAGCCCGCAGAGAGCGGTAGTACCGCAACTCATGCGCGGTACTACCACTGGCTGAGCGGTACTACCGCTTGGGAAGCGGTACTACCGCAAAGGCAAAAGTTTGAGACCTGATACAGCCACGGATGAAATAAATTACATCCGTGGCTACATCCGCAGGGGAAAACGGAAGTAGCAAAACGCGACACGGTACTACCGCTTAAGCTAAGCGGTACTACCGCGTGGTATGCGGAAGTAAAAAATTACTTCCGCATCCACTTCTTATACTTAGACTCAGCGCCTGGGCCAGATACACGGTACTACCGCATGGGGACGCGGTACTACCGCGGGAGCGGTACTACCGTGTCGGCAAGCAGTACTACCGTGTACCTGCGCGGTACTACCGCTTGGCAGAGCGGTACTACCGCATGCTTGGCAGATGATCAGTACAAAAGCCAAAGAATTGCCTCAACGAAAGAAAACCGGTTGGACCTCCAGAGAAGCAAGGAAAGGAAGTGTGGGAGAAAGATGTGTACGTGTTGATTCTACCCAAACCTTTCCGACGCGGACCCCCTCTTAATAGTACGGCTTTCCTATTACTCAATGCCACCTACAGGGAGCAAAAAGAAAACACCGTCCTTCAAAGAATCCGAGGGGCAGGCAATCGTCTTGTGCCATAAGGGAGATATACCTGTATGAGCTTAGAGCACACGATCAGTCCGCAAGAGTATTGTCATCAATCACCAAAACTATTAGGGAGAAATATGCCCTTACAGCGGGCCCGCGTCGGGCCTCGCGGGCCGGCACGGTGGGACGGCGGCGGCGGACAGGTGGCAAGCGCGGATTGGTCCGGTCGTTGGCTGGACGTGTCCGGCGGCGGTCGGACGTGTCCGGCGCGGCGGGGAGGAGTAGAATTAGGGTTTTTTGGACGAAAATGGCATGGGGGGACGTTTTTATAGGCACAAGGAGCTACGAGAGTCCAAATGGGGAGCGGTTTTCAGCCACGCGATCACAATTCGACGACCGAGATTATGGGGAGGGTTGTGCTGGGTTGGTGGGCTGTTGCGGAGGGGGTCTTGGGCCTCAAAGAAGAGGTTCTTTTAGCCCACTAGGTTAACCGTTGGAGTACCAAACAAACTCCAAACGCGACGAAACTTGACAGGCGGCCTACAAGTATCAAAACAACATCGCACGACAAGTCTCACGTCATTCCGGAAACGTTACACGGCCACACAGAAAAGAACGACTCGGGGATGCCACGGGCATGTGTGTGAGCGTCGGAACTCGAAACGGACAACAAGAAGAGACGAGTGGTACCGGATGCAAGTGACAACACAAATTCAATGCAATGCAAATGACAACATGACATGGATGAAATGCACACACACACACGACAAAACGAAGAACCCGAAAAGACAGAAGAGCCCGGAAGGAATTGATGAAGCCAAAGTTTATATATTGCCATATTGGGAAAGTGTTACATCTGGGGCATTACAAAGTCTCCTCTACTACGAAAAGATCTCGTCCCGAGATCTAGGACTGGAAGAAGGAGGATACTCGGAACGGAGGTGATCTTCTTGTTCCCACTTAACTTCTCGGTCGGTATGGTGTGACCACTTGACTTTCAAGAACTTGATTGACTTGTTGCGGGTCTTGCGCTCAGTTTCTTCAAGAATAGCAACGGGGTGCTCTCGGTAAGACAAATCTTGTTGAAAATCAATCTCCTCAAACGGAATGGTGTGTTCAGGTGTCTTGAAGCACTTGCGGAGTTGAGACACGTGAAACACATCATGAACATTAGCGAAGTTGGAAGGGAGCTCAAGTTGATAGGCTAGATCGCCTCTTTTTCCAAGGATCTTGAAAGGGCCCACGTATCTAGGAGCAAGTTTTCCTTTGATACCGAATCTTTGGGTTCCTTTCATAGGAGAAACATGGAGATAGACATGATCCCCAATGTTGAAGGCCAAATCACGATGCTTGCCATCATAGTAGCTCTTCTGACGCGACTGAGCGGCCTTGAGATTCTCACGTATGACTTTGCACATTTCTTCGGCTTTTGAGATCAAGTCATTGCCAAGAAGTTGACGTTCACCAGTCTCGAACCAGTTGAGAGGAGTACGGCACTTTCTGCCATAGAGGATTTCAAACGGAGCTTTGTCGGCACTTGCTTGGAAACTGTTGTTGTAAGAGAACTCGGCAAACGGAAGGCAATCTTCCCACTTCATGCCAAAAGAGATGACACATGCTCTGAGCATGTCTTCGAGGATCTGGTTCACTCTTTCGACTTGACCACTAGTCTGAGGGTGAAACGCAGCGCTGAAATGGATCTAAGTGCCCATGGCAGACTGAAAGGACTCCCAGAACTTGGATGTGAACAAACTTCCATGGTCTGAGGAGATAACTTGAGGAATGCCATGTAAGGACACAATTCTGGAAGTGTACAACTCTGCCAGCTGAGCTGCATTGATGGATTCTTTGACTGCAAGGAAGTGAGCTACTTTGGTTAGCTTGTCAATGACAACAAAGATAGAATCATTCCCCTTCTTGGACTTGAGAAACCCAGTGACGAAATCCATTTCAATGTGGTCGAATTTTCACTCGGGAATAGGAAGAGGTTGGAGAAGACCGGCTGGACGTTGATGCTCTGCCTTCACTCTTCTGCAGACATCACATTCATTCACGAATTGGGCAATCTCCCTTTTCATGCGAGTCCACCAGTAAGATTGCTTGAGGTCTTGGTACATCTTGGAACTTCCAGGATGAATTGAGAGGAGGGAGTCATGTGCTTCGTTCATTATGAGCTTCCTGAGATCACCCTTGGGAACCACAAGTCTGTCCTCAAAGAACAAGGTATCTCTCTCATCAATGCGATATCACTTGTATTTGGGAGTACCCTTCGCAATACCATGTTTCACTTTCTGCACCATAGCATCACTGAGTTGGGCCTCACGAATCTGATCTTCCAAGGTGTTGGCGCAGAAAATTGCACCACGCAACACAAGATAATCCTCGCACTTTCGTGGCGAGGGACGGATGCTTTTCGAGCAAAGCAACAAAGGGGTTCCTCAATTTCGGAGAGGAGGACGACTGCTTTACGGCGCAAAGCAGCAAAGATGAACCGCGCTCTAGGGGTCCTAGAGCTCGGCAAGAAAGACAGTAAACAAAAAGCAAAGGTACGTGAAAACAGTAGATTGAATTGGATGTAGATCGATTGATGTTTTTCTCAATCGGCCATGGCCTATTTATTAAGGCACGCGGGACTTGACGTATACAGAATTACTTGTCGTACAAGTATAGAACTCCAAAACTAAACCGATCAGGATCTGATTCGGTTAATACTCTTTGCCTTATATGAATATATAAAATATTCCGGCCACGTCGCAATCACATCCCAAGTTGTCCACATACGTATAAATACCCTTGAGCCTACAAGGAAAATAATAAAATACTCCGGCAAGGTCGCTAATCACACCGGCTAATAATGATTGATCATTCATCATGTATTGTTGCATCTTCTCATACGTGACTCCATAGCTCATGCAAGAATCCTTCATCTTAGCAACCACAGTTTAGCCCAGCGTACGAGAATTTGTCCAAGTAGCCGCTAATGCATGCGAAATTACATTTTGTCCTAGGTAAATAACTTCAGTTGGCTTGACCTTCTGATGTGCCATCTGCACTGGACTATGACCACGCCTGCATTTTAAACAAAACAACAAGGGAGAATATAATATGGACCAATAATATGGCCACAATCATTTAAATTAATTTGGCCGATCAAACAAACTATTAGCCAAATTACACCATGAACACATGCCCCCCTGTTTTTGGTACAATTATATTGACCAAAAATACTAGAGCAATTACCGTAGGATGAAACCGATCACTTGATCATATCATTACTCAGGACGATGTCCAGAGATACATCGGCCAAATTTGCTTAGGGCGATACTTGGAATAACATATCAGCCACTTTCTGCTTAGGGCGATACCTCAAATTATGCATCGGCCATGGTATCATCAACTCTCTTGCCACATGCTAGGATAATACTTCTTCAAATATTTTCCGTTGAGAGCTTTAGACAACTTCACTCCCTGCAAAGATTGTACAAAATATGAATTACCAGGAACAATCTCTACAACTCTATATGGGCCTTCCCAACTCGGCGACCATTTGCCGAATTTCCTATCTTTAGTTCCAATAGGTAAAATCGTTTTCCACACTAAATCACCTATCTGAAACGATTTTCCCTTCACCTTTTTGTTATAAGCCTTAGCCACTCTTAATTTTTCTTTCTCAATTTCTCGCAAGGCCTTTAACCTCTCCTCAGGCACATCATCTATTCTGTCCATCATCAAATTATTATAATCTACAGCCGACAAATCATTTTGTCTGGCCACTCTAAGAGCCTGTAAGTTAATCTCCACAGGTAACACCGCCTCTTGACCATACACTAGCTCAAACGGTGTCACTTGAGTAGCCCCATGCTTAGATATCCGATGAGCCCATAAAGCTTCCGAAAGCACCTCATGCCATCTTTTCGGATGCTCCTCAATTTTCTTCTTTATAAGCTTAATTAAAGTTTTATTGCTAGATTCGGCCTGTCCATTAGCTTGAGCATAATAAGGCGACGAATTTAACAACTTAATTCCAAAATATTCAGCAAATTCATGAAATTGATGAGACATGAAAGAAGAACCTTGATCTGTAGTTAAAGTTTGAGGAATGCCGAATCTATGAATAATATGTTCTAAAACAAAACTGATTACCTCTTTATGTGTCATGTTTCTCAAAGGAACCGCTTCAGTCCATTTAGTAAAATAATCCGTAGCTACTAGGACGAAGCGATGTCTTTTAGAAGATCCAGGATGTATTTGGCCAATAAAATCCAAACCCCATCCTCTAAACGGCCACGGCTTAATAATGGGATTCAACATAGCCGCGGGCGCTAACTGTACATTCCCAAATTTCTGACACGCCTCGCAGCCTCTATAATACCGAAAGCAATCTTCTAACAAAGTCGGCCAATAAAAACCCGCTCTTTTTAATAACCATCGCATTTTATGAGCCGACTGATGCGTGCCACATATTCCTTCATGCACCTCACCCATGGCTAATCTAGACTGACCAGAATCCAAGCATTTTAAAAGTAAACCATCTATAGTTCGGCGATATAATTCATCATTCAGCAAAGTATATTTTAATGCTTGCCGCCGAATTTTCCTATCTCTTGTTTGACTTGGATCCTTTAAATGATTAACTAGAGGAACTCTCCAATCTGCAGGTTCTAAATTATTTTCTAATTCGGTCGTTTGGGACTCATACACCGAATCTTCATGGCTACAGATTGCTCGTTGCTGAACTGAACTAGGACCAGCTGCACCCTGTGGCAAACTATTCAGCAAAACAGACTCGTTTATTACAGCAGCAAGCATCGGCTTTTCTATCACGAATTTTTTTCCTTTACTAATGTGATAACCAGAAGCCTGCTGTGCTAAGCAATTAGCTCTAGAATTTTCTTCCCTAGGTATATGATTAATAGTGAAAGTATCTAAGGATTTGATTATATCTAAACATCGGTCCAAATAACTATTCAGTAACCCATCAAAGCACTGAAATTCGCCTTTAATTTGTTGCACTACCAGAAGCGAATCTCCAAAAGCATCTATATCCTTTACACCCATCTCTACTAAATTTTGCAAACCAAACAGTAAAGCTTCATACTCAGCTTGGTTATTAGTACACAAATATTCTAACCGGACCGATGTTTCATAAACAACATTGTTAGGTGAAATTAAAACGTTGCCGACGCCTTGTCCCTCTCTACAGACCGATCCATCAAAATAAAGTTTCCATGGGCATATACTAACATAATTAATATCTTCTTCATCACTAATTCTATGATCAACAATAAAATCGGCGATAACTTGACCTTTCATAGCACGCAGCGATTCATATGCCAAATCATACTCTATTAGCACATAAGCCCACTTTCCAATCCTACCACTAAGAATCGGCTGTTGCAACATATATTTAATCACGTCGGCTTGACAAGCTACTACACATGTGCTAGAAAGTAAATACGGCCTAAATCTGGTACATGCATAATATAAAGATAAGCATAATTTTTCAATAAACACGTACCGAGTCTCAGCATCCAGCAAACGACGACTTAAATATGCAATAATGTACTCCTTTCCGCCGTCTTCTTGCGTCAACACCGCGCCAATCACTGTATTTTGTGCAGCAATGTACAACCTGAACGGCACACTAGATTTGGGTGCTCGCAACACCGGAGGACTCGACAAATATCTCTTTATGTTATTAAAAGCCTCCCGTTGTTCTGCCCCCCATGTAAATTCGGCTTCATTCTTTAGCCGAAGTAACGGAATAAACGATTCAATTTTCCCTTAGATATGAATCGTCTCAAGTAATTAACTTTTCCAAGCAATTTTTGCACATCCTTCTTACAGGTAGGTTCCTTCAACTTTCTGATTGACTCTACTTTTGTAGGATCAATCTCTACGCCATGTTCATGAATTATGAAACCTAAGAACTTTCCAGCCGCACACCAAAAGCACATTTGAGTGGATTCATTTTTAACCCATACCGACGCATCCTTTCAAAAGCTAACCGTAAATCGGCTAAATGATGATCAAACCCGTCCGATTTAACAACCACGTCATCAATATATATTTCCAGTATGATGCCTAAAAGATCATGGAAAATTAAATTCATAGCACGCTGGTATGTAGCGCCGGCATTTTTCAAACCAAAAGTCATGACAACCCACTCAAATAAACCCACAAAACCCGGACAGCGAAAAGCAGTTTTGGACGTGTCCTTTTCGGCCATAAATATTTGATTGTAACCAGCATTACCATCTAAAAAGCTAATTATCTTATGCCCCGAAGCATTATTAATAAGTGTGTCGGCAATAGGCATAGGATATTCATCTTTTGGAGTAGCCTTATTCAAATCTCTAAAATCAACACATATTCTAAGCTTATCCGTGTTCTTCTTTTCAACAGGAACAATGTTAGAAACCCATTCTGCATATCTACGCGACTGAATAAACCCAGCTTTTAATAACCGATCAATTTCTTCTTTGATGCGGTCAAACAGATTAGGATTAAAATTTCTACGGGGCTGTTTATGCGGCCTAAAACCAGATTTAATAGGTAATGTATGTTCCACTAAATCTCTACTCAAACCTGGCATCTCCGTATAATTCCAAGCAAAGCAATCAACAAATTCTTTAAGTAACAAACATACCTTGCTTTTCTGATCGGCTTTCAAATGTAGATTGATAAATGTAGGCCTTGGAATACTTCCATCACCAATATCTATTTCTTCTAGTGGATCAGCCGATGAGAATCCCTGTCCAAGCTTCTCCATATCATCAAAATCTTCAATTGCTTCGTGCATATCGCTCTTTCCAGAACGATATTCCTCCGTGCGTTTTTGCAGCCACTTAATACTATCTTCTTTACTCATCATTTATATGGACAGATTATTAAGCCGAGCTATGCTAGCCGGCTGTGCATTTATAGGTACAAAACCATCTCTACCAATACTTATATAATCATAATCCGATAAATCTCTACCGGTCAAACAACGCATCTCACCGTGCTGCCAATCAACCGGAGCATCTGTCAAAGCAATGCAGGCTGAATTATCTGCCTCTATCACCTCCACATCGTCATGAACCCACTGAATTAAGCACTGATGTAAAGTGGAAGGGATGCAACAATTTGCATGAATCCAATCTCGGCCCAAAAGAATATTATACCGACCTTTAACTTCAACAACAAAAAATGCAGTCGGCAATGTTTTGCTACCTACTGTGAGCTCCATAGAAATAATGCATTTAGCTTCAGACAAGTCACCAGAGAATCCGCTAAGTCCCATGTTGGTTTTCATTAACTCACTCTCTTTTCGGCCCAATTTAGAGAAGACCGAAAAAGGCATAATATTAACTCCAGCACCTCCGTCAACAAGCATGCGACCAATAGGCTTACCGTCAATGTGACCCCTGATGAATAATGGTTTTAAGTGCTGCTCGGGCTTCTCCGGCTTCTCAAATGTAGCAGTTTTCGGACCAAGAACAAGCTCTGCAACTTCAGCCTCGGGTGCACGAAATTCAGCGGGCAATGCAAACACCATATTAACATCCATATCACTAGGAATACCTTCGCTATTTTCTGAAATCTCATCGTCAATTGCGTCACTCATGGTGTCATCATTCATGTCATCGGTGGGGTCATTAAGTGTGTCATTTGCAGCTATACTCTCCTCCCTCGCAATGCGCTTCTCCCTCCATGTCATTTGCGGCACCATTGGTTTCTCTTGGTTGAACAATTCATCACGTTTTTTCTCAGCTATTTCTTCCCTGATCTCCAGTGCTCGTAGCCGCTGGACTCGTCGTTTTTGAGTATGTGTTAATCCCGTCGGACACCAGCGAGGTCCCGGCTTTGTCCCTGGAGCGACCGACTAAAATCTGCTGCCCCCCGAGCCTCTAGGCTTGTAGTGACGTACTGTATTTCCTGGGACATATATCCTCTCTTTAGCCGAAATATTTCTCTGCTGACCCGATACAACTCCAGCTGCAATTTTCTGGCTTCCGTTACTGCTTGGACTCCCATGTTGGATAACCGTGCCAGAACCATTTGAAGATCTACCCGTGGATGCTCCTAGGCTCTTCACGAGTGAATTCGTACGCACGCTAGCTGAACCAAATTTCATACTGGTACTAGAAGAAGCAACGAGTTCATTAATCAAATTTCTGTCCTCTGTACTGGCATCTTTTTCCTGCACCGATACACACTTTGCCGGATCAGCGTTTTTTGTCTCTGTAGCATTCCCAACACCTTTAGCTGATTGATCTTCTCCAGATTTCAGAGCAAGAGAAGCAACAGAACCCTTCATGTTTTCTACAGGCTGAGCTTCAGCACGCTTCTTTGGCACCCAAGTAAGCTGACGGCCGCGCTTATAGTCCCTGCCATCCACACTGTGTACCGGTGATCGGTTACCTCGAATAACAATTGCATCATGTGGCCGAGTTTCTTCATTAAATCGAGCCCTTTTCTCATGTGAGTATGATCTGAACATCGGCCTCGACGGAACCCACTCCGGCTGAAAATAACCTGCTGGTCCTGTAGGATATTGCGCCCAAGGATTGAAACCCCACGGAGGAAACTGTGGATACATGGGAGCTGCACCGCCCCAATATGCAGGCTGCATTGCAAAATATGGTGGCTGGTCATATGAATTTCTTTGCCATCGCTCATGACTTCCAGGTCCAGAAGGAGACCTAGGACGTTTAGCGCCTCCAAGCCGATTAAACACGTTGTTGGCCCTGCGTGAAGTATATTTTTCCAACAACATGTTTACTGTCGGCTTTATCCTTGGAACATGTTTTCTTCCTCCATTGACTTTCCACACTCCTCCTTCTGGATTTTTTGGTTTGATCATCCTCGGCGGAGCACTATTATCAGTCACAACATTTTTCCCATTGGCTGATTCGGTCTGATGTGGCCGAATAAGCATTTTCTTGTTCTCAAACTCGATCACATTAATAGGAAAAGGATCACTATCGAGTTTCATCTTAGTACTCTCTGTGAACATCAATCGTCCTTCATTAATGGCCGATTGTACCCGTCGTCGAAACACATTGCAATCATTAGTAGAATGAGAAAAGGAATTATGATACTTACAATAAGCTCGTTTACCCAATTCTCCTGGAGATGGAATAACATGACCCTCTCTCAATCTAATTAATTTTCCTTGCAGCAACATATCAAAAATCTTATCACACTTGCTAACATCAAATGTATATTTAATTTCCTCTCTTTTAGCAGGTGTAGGTTTCAAAGCAGGACATGCAAAAGGTTTTGACTTCGGCGTATGAACCCATTCGGCTACACATACGTCTACATCATCCTCACTAGCCGAATCGCTATCATATTCTAAAGCATTAACCGCATGGTTATCCTTATCTTTGCTCCTATTATCCTTAAACCGGCTATATTGTTTAATTTCCTTAGCCCGATTTCCTTGCGCCAAAGCCTTTTGCAATACTTGATTAACATCTGAAAATTCTTGCCCATCTAATTTATCTTTAATATGAGCAAGCAAACCCGAAAAGGCAAGATCAGCTAAATCCTTTTCGGCTATGGTCAAGCTAAAACATCGGTTTTTTACATCTCTAAACCTTTTAATATAATCATAGACATGCTCATTATATTTCTGCCTAACCATACTCAAGTCTGATAGTCTAAGTTCAGTTTCACCGCCATAAAAATACTCATGAAATTTCTGCTCCAATTGTGCCCATGTCGAAATAGAATTAGGAGCTAGCGATGTAAACCATGTAAAAGCAGTACCGGACAAAGATAATGGAAATAATTTTACTCTATAAACATCCGATGTACCGATCTCGCTACATTGCGCTAAAAATTGTCCTATATGCTCAAAAGTTGACCTACCATCTTCTCCCGTGAATTTAACAAAATCCGGAATTCTAAAGCCACGAGGATATGGTGTCGAGTCAAAATAATCAGGATATGGTTTTTGATATGCACGTGCTCTACCTTTGGGCTCCAAACCAAATTCTCTAAGTATGCTAGCAAGTTGATCCTTAAAACTATCATTAGGCTGTGGAGAATTTGTTTGCGGAACAGATGGAATACTAGCACGAGATGGAAACTCCGGCAATGAAGTTTGGGTGTGCGATGTTTGCAACGGAGTGCCACCAAAATATGAATCGGGTACCGGCCCGTACGGAACGCCGGTACCGAGAGGCGGCAGCGGTGGTGTACTGTATGCTACAGTTTGATAAAAAGGTTGCTGCAGATTATAATTAAATCCCGCACTTCGGTTATTGTTGTTATAATTTTGTGGAACCGAAGTTGATATAATCGGAGCAACTGCGCTAGGCATAAAATTATTAGCCGAACTATTAGCATAGTTACGACCACATTGATCATTACCTAAAGTTACGTGACGCTCATGTGAAGCACCACCCGATGCACCTGCTGTGTGGATAGGACTAGGAACAGCACCTAATCTGCTATTTTCTAGTGGCATCGGCCTTTTCTCGGAATTTTCATGGTGCGGTAACGAACGAGCATGGCTAAATAATTTTATTTCCAGATCCCTATTGAGCTGCACTTTAAATTCTTCAAGTCTAGTAGCTACTGCTTCAGTAATTGTACGTGCCGTATTTGACATATCCGAACCGTACTTACTAGCTACGGACGCATCAATTAAATGCGCAATTTCTTCGGTTGAATTTTTTACCTCAACGCCGAGCGGCCCGGAAGAACTCGGCGTAATTACCTTCTTGATGACGCCGTTCCTTGTCTTCTGGAATCCGGCCAAACTCAGCTTCATCTTCTCAGCCTTTTCTTCCTCGAGCTCACACTCGAGCTCACGCCGATCATCTTCAGATAGATCATCAAGTGTGACGGCGATGATGTTTTCCGGGTCGAAGTCGCTCCCGTTCTTGGGATCGGTGCTCATCGTGTCTCTCTTCTTCTTCGTCCCCAGCGGAGTCGCCAATTTGTGTTGGCGCAGAAAATTGCACCACGCAACACAAGATAATCCTCGCACTTTCGTGGCGAGGGACGGATGCTTTTCGAGCAAAGCAACAAAGGGGTTCCTCAATTTCGGAGAGGAGGACGACTGCTTTACGGCGCAAAGCAGCAAAGATGAACCGTGCTCTAGGGGTCCTAGAGCTCGGCAAGAAAGACAGTAAACGAAAAGCAAAGGTACGTGAAAACAGTAGATTGAATTGGATGTAGATCGATTGATGTTTTTCTCAATCGGCCATGGCCTATTTATTAAGGCACGCGGGACTTGACGTATACAGAATTACTTGTCGTACAAGTATAGAACTCCAAAACTAAACCGATCAGGATCTGATTCGGTTAATACTCTTTGCCTTATATGAATATATAAAATATTCCGGCCACGTCGCAATCACATCCCAAGTTGTCCACATACGTATAAATACCCTTGAGCCTACAAGGAAAATAATAAAATACTCCGGCAAGGTCGCTAATCACACCGGCTAATAATGATTGATCATTCATCATGTATTGTTGCATCTTCTCATACGTGACTCCATAGCTCATGCAAGAATCCTTCATCTTAGCAACCATAGTTTAGCCCAGCGTGCGAGAATTTGTCCAAGTAGCCGCTAATGCATGCGAAATTCCATACATTTGTCCTAGGTAAATAACTTCAGTTGGCTTGACCTTCTGATGTGCCATCTGCACTGGACTATGACCACGCCTGCATTTTAAATTAAACAACAAGGGAGAATATAATATGGACCAATAATATGGCCACAATCATTTAAATTAATTTGGCCGATCAAACAAACTATTAGCCAAATTACACCATGAACACAAGGTAGGAGCAACTTGAAGATTTGCAAGAAAGCCTTGCGGAACAACTTGGAGGTTGAGCTTCCTGAATGCTTCACAAAACTCAGGCTGAAACGGCTTGATAAGGAGACTATTGCAATATGCCTTTCTGCTCAAGGCATCTGCAATGACATTGGCCTTGCCAGGTGTGTATTCGATGCTTGGATCATACTCTTGGATCATTTCAACCCAACGAGTCTGGCGAAGGTTCAAGTTCGGCTGTGTGAAGATGTACTTAATGCTCTTGTGATCGGTGAAGATGTCCACTTTTTTGCCCAACAGAAGGTGTCTCCACGTGATCAAGGCGTGTACGACTGCTGCTAGCTCGAGATCATGTGTGGGGCAGTTCTTCTCACTTGGCTTCAGTTGACGAGAAGTGTATGCCACAATCTTCTTGTCCTGCATTAGCACACCACCAAGTCCTTGAAGAGAAGCATCACAGAATCCTTCGTAGGGCTCGGACTCATCTGGAGGAGTAAGAACTGGAGCAGAGATGAGCTTTTCTTTGAGAGTTTTGAATGCCACATCACAATTCGGAGACCAGATGTACTTGACATTCTTCTATAGCAAGTTGGAGAGAGGCTTGGCAATCTTGGAGAAGTTCTCAATGAACCTTCTGCAATAGCTAGCAAGACCAAGGAAGCTTCGGAGTTGCTTGTCGTTCTGAGGAGGTTCCCAATTGACAATGGCCTCAACTTTTTCGGGGTTGACCGCAATACCGTCAGCGGAGATGATATGGCCCAGATACAAGACCTTATCGAGCCAGAATTCGCACTTAGAGAACTTGGCATAGAACTTATGTTCACGGAGTCTGTCGAGAACCAGACGGAGGTGCTTTTCATGATCTTCTTCATTCTTGAAGAATACCAAGATGTCATCCAGATAAACAAGCACAAATTCGTTGGTGTAGTGGTTGAAAATGTAGTGCATCATTCTCGAGAAGGTGGTTGGAGCATTAGCGAGGCCAAAAGACATGACTGTGTATTCATAGGAGCCGTAGCTTGTTCTGAATGCAGTCTTGTGAATATCTTCTTCACGGATGCGGATCTAGTGATAACCCATCCGGAGATCGAGCTTTGAGAAAACTTTTGCTCCTTTGAGCTGCTCCAACAATTCATTGATGTTGGGGAGTGGATACTTGTTCTTTATTGTCTTCTTGTTCAATGTCCGGTAATCAACGCAAAGGCGCTCTGTGCCATCCTTCTTCTTGACAAATAAGACACCACAACCCCAAGGAGAAGTGCTAGGCCTGATTAGACCCATACGCTCTTGCTCATCGAGTTGTTTCTTCAACTCCTTCAACTCTTCAGGGGAAAGCTTGTACGGACGCCGGCATGCTAGCTTAGTACCAGACTCGAGTTCAATGACAAATTCAACTTGACGATGCAGAGGCATGCCTGGAAGCTCTTCAGGGAAAACATCTTCATATTCATTGACCACCTGAATTTGAGAGATGGCATTAATCTCGCCCTTGTCATTGAGAGAGAATAGCCTGATTGTGTTATCTCGAGAGGCGAAGATAATCACGTCTTCATCGGAATGAGTAATCTTGACTTCCTTATTTGCAAAATCAATGTGAGCATCATGCTGGGAAAGCCAATCCATCCCGAGAATAAGATCAATGTCGGAGTTGCCGAGAACAACCGGAGAAGCCACAAAGCGGTAATCACCCATGCGAATAGATACATTCGGAACAATTGAGTTGGAAGTCATTTGCAATCCCGGAGAAATAATCTTTAAAGGTCTAGGAATGCTCTCCGAAACCAATTCATGCTTAGCAACAAATGGTCTTGAAATGAAAGAAAGCGATGCACCTGAATCAAACAATACTTTTGCAGGGATAGAGTTAACTGGAAGATTACCAAGTATCACATCTGAAGAATTCTCTGCTTGAGCTGCATTCATCAGATTCACTCTTGCTGACTTGGGGTTGTGCTTGACAATAGCAGTGCTGACAGGTGGAGGAGGCGGAAGGCGCCTTGGCTTGGGGCACTTATTAGCATAGTGACCCTTCTGGCCACACTTGTTGCAAATCACTTCTGAGAGAGGACGGTGATAAGGAGCACTTGACTTGGAAGCTTGAAAGTGGTTCTTTGACTGATTGCTTGGGTTGGGTGGGTGGGAGAAACCACGGCCACCAGAATTCTTGTTGTTGTTGTTGGGAGCTCGGATCACTAGAGGAGGTGGAAGCCAAAACTTCTATTGCTTTGTGACCACTTGAGAAGAAGAGGAGGAGTGAACAGCATCTCTGATCCTCCTTTTGGAAGCTTCCATCTTTAGCTGGGCTGCCTCTTGCTTAAGTGCCATGTTATAGAATTGATCAAACTCATCAGGCTCGAACAGGGTGAGAGCTAGTTGGAGTTCATCTTTTAGACCACCACGGAACTGATAGATCTTGCTCTTGGCATCTGGGATGTCTTGCTTGGCATAGCGGGCATGGTTCTGGAACTTGACATTATATTGGTAGACAGTCATTGAGCCTTGCTTTAGGTTGCGGAATTGCTCCCGCATACGCTCGATGACACTTGTTGGAATGTTGCATTATAAGGGTTTTGACAAGCGTTGGACTGGCTGGGTAAATTCTCTGTTATCTTCAGGCTCTTCTTCTGTGCTCCTTAATGGTGTACCTGGACAACATTTCCACTGCAGAACTGGGGTGCGTCAAGGGGACCCTTTGTCCCCGCTTCTTTTTGTCATTGCGGTGGATCTTCTTCAATCGGTGGTAAATGATATGTGCTCTCGAAACATTCTTCAAATGCCAATACCTACCAGCTCCAATGATTACCCAATTGTTCAGTACGCTGATGATACTCTGATCATCCTCCCAGCCACTGATGATCAGCTCCTTGCCCTGAAACAGATGCTTCATAAGTTTGCTCAAGCCACCGGGCTCTGTGTTAACTTCAGCAAGTCTTCGTTGATTCCTTTAAACTTATCTGAGGAAGAAGGCTCCCGTATTGTGTCACTTCTTGGCTGTGAGGTGGGTACTCTCCCCTTCACATACCTTGGTTTGCCTATGGGCACTTCTAGGCCAACTGTGGCAGAGTTAACACCACTTGTGGATCGTCTGGAGAGGAGGCTGTCTGCTTCATCCTGTTTGCTCAACCAGGGCAGCCGCCTTCAGTTGCTACAATCGGTCTTAGCATCCATGCCTATTTATTTCTTGTGCTCTCTGTCCCTCCCAAAAGGCATTCTTAAACAGCTGGAACGGATCATGCGCCAATGTCTCTGGAGAGGAAATTCGGAGACGCCTCGTCAATCTCTCGCTGCCTGGGACCTTATATGCCGGCCCAAGAAATGTGGTGGACTTGGTATCACCCACCTGGAAACTCAGAATGAGGCTTTGCTCATGAAGCATCTATATAAATTTTTTAACAAATTGGATATACCTTGGGTTCAATTGATCTGGGACACTTATTACGTCTCTTCTACACCCCAAGCAACTCGCAACTGTGGTTCCTTCTGGTGGAGGGACATCTTTCAACTCTATGATCAATTCTGCTCCCTCGCCGTCCCATATGTTTCCTCGGGTGACACAGTCTTGTTTTGGACTGATAAATGGCATATTGATAATAGGGTGATTTCTCTACAGACCAGATTTCCACATCTATATTCATTTGTGATCAATGAGTTTATCACTGTCAAGGATTTCTTCCTGGACTCAACTGAAACGCAGAACTTCCATTTACCCCTGTCCATCGAAGCCTATGAGGAACTACAGCTTCTGCAGTCTCTTTTGACTTCTATACACCTTGATCCCTCAGCAAATGACACCTGGAAATGGCCCTCCAAATCTGGCACCTTCATCTCCAAGGTGTACTATGACTTCCGGTTTTCTCATATTGCAGTGGACCCCATATTTAAATGGATATGGAAATGCTCTTGCACGCTGAAGATCAAAGTTTTCGGCTGGCTTCTACTAATGGATCGCCTCAACACCAGAGATATGATGCAGCGAAGGCACTGGCATGTCGATGATGCTCATTGTTCTATATGTCTTCTGCCCCATCTTGAAGACCGGGCACACCTCTTCTTCGTCTGCAATTTCAGTCAGCGCGTTTGGAACTTTCTTGGTATTTCTTGGACAGCTACAGGACACTCCTCCACATACTCCATGGCTCTAGCAGCACGTCAAGACTTTGGACAACCTTTCTTCACTGAGGTGGTCTTCACTGCTGCTTGGAATATCTGGACTCAGAGGAATGGCAAAGTTTTCAGGAATGAGCAACCTAGTTTCAGATCCTGGAGAAGAAACTTTGTGTATGATATTTCCTTACTTGCACATAGAATTAAATGTAAATATAGAGATAGACTCCTATCTTGGATAGCCTCACTCCAGTAGCCTAGATGTAAGTCCCCTCCCCCCTCTTCTCTGTATATATTTAGGACCTTTGTAGTTCTTCCCCTATATGGGTTTTTAAGGTAATAAAACACTGTGAGGCTGTTGCCTTGCAGTACACAGTCAAAAAAAAATCCTTGGAGAAGTCATCCCAGGAGATTACACGTCCTTCTCTGGAGTCCTTGTACTGTTGCCACCAATCAGCGGCTTGGTCCTTGAGTTGGAAGGCTGCAAACTTCACATAGTCCTCGGGCCTGACGTTACTGCACTTGAAATGCTTCTTGATATCTGTTATCCAGTCTTCAGCATCTAGAGGGTCCACACAGTAACTGAATGCCTTTGGTTGGTTTGCCAGGAACTGGTTGAGCGTAGCAAAGTGAGGTTGGTTGAACAAATTGCCTTGGCCTTGGTACCCATGAGCACCCTGATTTGCTTGATTTGCTTGAATGTTCTGCATCATTTGCAAAAGCATCTGGGTGTTCTGGTTCGTCGCTTGCATAATTGCTCTCCAGGCCTCAGACGGAGGAGGAGGGGAAGGAGGACGATCAGGAATCTCTTCACCCTCTAGGTGAGCGTTGGGAACCCTTTTAGGAGCCATCCTGAATGAGATGACAACTATTAGCCATTAATTGAAAGAATATATAAGCTGAATCAACGGCTAGAAATTGCAACATAGTCTTCACAAGAACATTCGAACAAGACGAACGAATGTAATCCACAGTTTAATAGTAACAACAATCTTCACGAGAAGCCACTTGGGAGAACAAAAGGTACATAAAAAAAACAAGGAGCAGATAGATCAAATACAAGATAGAAGCTTCGTTCGACATATTCGTGCTGAAAGCTTATGGAATGTGTTACAAAAGGGTTTTGCAATCCCCGGATCAGCATAGCCAAGGACCCTTTAAGATGAAACTCCCGATCGGAACAACGGCCATAAAACCACTTCACTCAATGTAGAACCCCAAACTCCATATCATGCATTCGTTGGAAGAATGCCTATGAGCTACTAGATGAACCCACCTATTAATTTCCGAAAGTTTCCAGTTATGCAATCAGGTGTTGGGGATACAGGGGAAGCATCGCGCACTCAACTCTAATCCTACATCCAGCTGTATCCATCCTTCAACACATAACCAGTTATTTCCGGAAACCGTCTACCTCGGACCTTCGAAATGCATCTACTATACAAGCTATGGCAATACTCCCGAACTACCTCCCCAGTACTGGGTGACGTCGGGGGTTATCTTGCCACTAACCGCATAGGAGAGTTTTCGATGTCGGCCGTCTTAAGTATTCCAGAACTGATGCGATATATTTGTGATGACAACACCTCGGAGCTCAACTCCCCAGGACACTGCCACAACCCCTAAATGACAGGAGGCATCGAGAACAATGTTCTCGTCACAAAGACATCGGAACAATCCAAACAATACCCGCGTGATCCTAAAAAAATTGGTGAATTTTTGAGAGTAGAAGAGACAAGAGTAATCGTCAGGAGTCCTCACCAGAGTGAAAAGAGATGAGGAGCAAAAGAAATCCTACTCTCCGATATATATATATATATATATATATATATATATATATATATATATATATATATATATATATATATATATATATATATATATATAGGACTCAAAACATTTTAAGTGTGTGCCTAGACTCAACCGTCAACGATTCGATCAATTAGTGGGGGCTTGTAGGTCGGAGAAGGCTCTGAATACCAACTTGTAATGCCCAGGATGGGACTATACCTCCTACGTGTCGAGGCACGACTTAAAGGTATAAGCCCATTCTGGAATGATCTCAAGTTCGGTATCTTTGCACGACTCATGTAAAAATAGGGATGAAATTGCAAAAGGATAGTTGGCTTACACTCGCCACGTCACACAATACATTACATAGCAAAACATCATCCAAATAACATCACAACCCGACTACAGGTGAAGATCCAAATGAAAGATACCAAATACATAAAGCCACAGGTTCGAATCGCCCCTAGTAGAAACCACTACTGATCATCGGGATAGTGCACATAGTATCGACTATGTTCTTCATCCTACTCCCAGTACAGCTCTGTGCCGTCACCTGAGTAGTTTACCATGGTACCTGCATCTGGTGTGGTGTAGAATCTGTGAGCCACGGAGGACTCAGCAATCCCGTTCCCGGGTAGCAAAACTATCTAAGCCTTGGGTGTGGAACAAGGCTGAAGAAAGATAAAAGGTTGCAGCTGCACTAGCACTAGCTTACGTGTTTAGAGCGAGAAGAGAAGTGCCACGAGCGACAAAGTGATCACGAAGTGATCCTATCTAAGCACGTCAAACATAACCCCACCGTGTTCACTTCCCGAACCCCTTTCGAAAAATGACCGTCACGGTTACTCACGCTGGTAGTGTGTTCTGAACATGGTGTCAAGTTTTCTACAACCGGTTATTAACAAATTCCCATCTGCCACATAACCGCGAGCACGGCTTTCGAAAGTTCGAAACCCTGCAGGGGTGTTCCAACTTGGCCCATTACAAGCCCATGATCCGCGGAGTCGCAACTCCAAGGTGGGAAGGCCCGAGTATCCTCGGAATCCCGTGCTCAAGATATTCCGACTAAGGTAAAACTAACCCAGCAAGACCTCCCAGCGTGCCGACACCCTGACAGTAGCCGCGCGCATCTAGTCTTAGGCCACGACCGGATGAGCACTACATACAGATACCGAAGACCCCAGCAAGCCGGGTGGCACCACAAGTGGCTCTAGTTTGGACCAACACTCAAATCGAGCACTGGCCCAGGGGGGTTGATTAATTAATCCTCGGGTTAATTACTCCCTCAGCAAGTCTTAGTTGTTAGGCAAATGGAGTACCAATGTCGGGCCTCACTGGAAGAGTTTTAGCGCTAAGAGGGTTATCGAGGGGGTCCCATAACCCCAACCGTGTGAGGAACGCAAAATCAAGGAACATAACACCGGTTTATGCGTTCCTAGGGCGGCATGAGTGGAACAAATCACCAAGCAAGAGGCTTAGCCTTCCACCCATTACCAATATATAGATGATTTAATTAAAAAGTTTATATAGTGTGATATCCCAACAAGCTTCAACATGAAGCAAGAATCTTCAAATCTTCTCCTGCAACTAGCAATGCTATAAGAGGGGCTGAGCGAAGCCTACGTAGCCAAACAAAGGTTTTGCTAGGTTGGGTGGTTAGACAGATGCATGGTTACAATAGGAGGCTGACAAACAGACATGGGCATCGAGGCAATAAGCTAAAGAGCGAGACTTCTAGCAATAGGCAAAGATAGTAATGATATCTGGGTCAGGTCATCTTGCCTGTCGAGTCGTCGATGGGATCGCAAGAGGGCTCCTCGTTCTCAACCTCGGTAGTAACCCCGTTCTCGTACTCGGTCTCGGCTTCCGGCTCTACTCAACACAAGAACACACGAGGCACGAAATCAAACAAGGTGCAATGCACAATCTATAGGATGCATGTATGATGCACTTAGGATGCACTGCAGATGCACTTAGGATGCATTACATGACAACATAGGAAGCACACCAGAACAACATAAGAACAAGACAATATGCTCAAGCAACTAGGATGCAAGACAAGTCTATTTAGGATGCAAAACATGGCAAGGTAGGAAGCACAGAGAAACAACATAAGAACAATAAGTTTAAATGAGGCCGGAAACTACTTAAGACAAATCCGGTAAGTCCTCATATGCATAGTTTGAAATTAGTCCAGATATGAACGAACCTTAAGTTAAAGTTGTCAAACAGCAAGTTAACATGCACCATGATGATCTATGCGAAAATCTAGTCAAGTTTCATATAAAGTTTGTTTAGAACGGAGCTACGGTCTAGAAGATATGATCAAAACAAGATAAGCATGGCAACGGTGCAAGATGGACACAAACATCAAGAAAACATACTCCAAACATGTTAACAATAATATATTATGAATCTACATGCAAAAACACACAAGTTTCATGTAGGGCACGCTCAAAACGGAGCAACGGACTAAAAGATACACCCGAAACAAGAAACAATGCAAAGCTGAAATTAACAGCCACATAGCAACTTTGGAGCAAGAAATATATACTCTACAGCACTCAAACAAGTTGACAAGAAGCATGGACATGAAGTAGACATATCCTACAGCAAACAACTCCATTGGAGCATCTCCATAGGAGGCATGGATCAATAGCAACAAGCTACAACATTTTGATCATGACAATAAAAACCCGATAGTAATATTTTATAGCAACTTGGGAGCAAGATTTAAATAAGCTACATCAAGCCATATGAGCAAGTAAGGGCATGAATGGATAGACAACAACATATACAACAAGGAATGATCAATAGTCACCCCAAAACTAACATGGATTTGCCTAGGACAGCAAGCAAACATAGCATCAGGATATGACAGATTCCAGACTTAGTGAAATTTCACTAAGTGTTAAAACAGTAACATTAGCATGGCATGTTTGCGAGCATGTTTAACTCATCTTAAAGCATAACATGACAAATGGTTTGCACCACAGCATATAACACATGATGGAGAAACTAAAACAAATGGGCATGTGACATGGGGACAAACACATCAATAACAACGAGCTCCTCAATTAGGCATCTCGTAACAAGTTACAAAACCTAACAGCCACATGCACTTTTGCAACAAAGATAAACATGGCAAAATGAACTCTAACATGCATGCTATAGCAACCAACATGTAGAGCATCTCATGATGAACATTTTGACATATCATTTGCTTCATTTGGATAAACATGCACCAAGTTATCACATCTCAAACATGGCATGAAAATAACAAGTAGCAGCAGTTTATAACAAGTATCACTCTTTTCATGATGATTAAGACATCTAGATGGGCTCAAACAAGCATGACACAATGGAACAAAACGTAGTACACTTCACCACAATCATTTTGACATATTATATGCACTAATCGGACTAGCACACTAAAAGTTATCGCCATCACAAAATGCCATCAGACAACAAAGTTAACAAAGGACTTAGCAAAAAACACAGGGGTTCAACCTGCGGATCGGGTCGCGGGCGCGGAGCGGGTTACGGGCGCGGGACCCGTTATGGTTCGAACCTGCGGCGCCTCGACGCCGGCGGGAAGCGGGGCGGCAGCGGCGCTCGGGCCGGCGGCGGTCGGCGCCCGGGAGGAGGAGGCAGCGGGGTGGCAGCGGCCGGCCGGCGGAGATTCGGTGCGGTGGCGCTCGGGCGGCGAGGCGGCGAGCTCGGCCGGAGAGCGGCGAGCTCCGGCGAAAGGCGAGCCGGGCGGCGGCGCGGCCGCTGGCGCCGGCGGGGGGGCGGAGGCGGCCGCGCAGGTCGGCGGGAGGAGGACGAGGCACGGGGGCGCGGCCCGGTTTGGCAGCGGCGGCGGGCCCGCGTCGGGCCTCGCGGGCCGGCGCGGTGGGACGGTGGCGGCGGACAGGTGGTAAGCGCGGATTGGTTCGGCCGTCGGCTGGACGTGTCCGGCGCGGCGGGGAGGAGTAGAATTAGGGTTTTTTGGACGAAAATGGCATGGGGGGACGTTTTTATAGGCACAAGGAGCTATGAGAGTCCAAATGGGGAGCGGTTATCGGCCACGCGATCACAATTCGACGACCGAGATGATGGGGAGGGTTGTGCTAGGTTGGTGGGCTGTTGTGGAGGGGGTCTTGGGCCTCAAAGAGGAGGTTCTTTTAGCCCACTAGGTTAACCGTTGGAGTACCAAACGAACTCCAAACGCGACGAAACTTGACAGGCAGCCTACACGTATCAAAACAACATCGCACGACAAGTCTCACATCATTCCAGAAACGTTACACGGCCACACACAAAAGAAGGACTCGGGGATGCCACAGGCACGTGTGTGAGTGTCGGAACTCGAAACGGACAACGGGAAGAGACAAGTGGTACCGGATGCAAGTGACGACACAAATGCAATGCAATGCACATGACAACATGACATGGATGAAATGCACACACGCACACGACAAAACGAAGTACCCGAAAAGACAGAAGAGCCCGGAAGGAATTGATGAAGCCAAAGTTTATATATTGCCATATCTGGAAAGTGTTACATCTGGGGCATTACGAACTCTCCTCTACTACGAAAAGATCTTGTCCCGAGATCTAGGACTGGAAGAAGGAGGATACTCGGAACGAAGGTGATCTTCTTGTTCCCACGTAGCTTCTCGGTCGGTATGGTGTGACCACTTGACTTTCAAGAACTTGATTGACTTGTTGCGGGTCTTGCGCTCAGTTTCTTCAAGAATAGCAACGGGGTGCTCTCGGTAAGACAAATCTTGTTGAAGATCAATCTCCTCAAACGGAATGGTGCGTTCAGGTGTCTTGAAGCACTTGCGGAGTTGAGACATGTGAAACACATCGTGAACATTAGCGAAGTTGGAAGGGAGCTCAAGTTGATAGGCTAGATCGCCTCTTTTCCAAGGATCTTGAAAGGGCCCACGTATCTAGGAGTAAGTTTTCCTTTGATACCGAATCTTTGGGTTCCTTTCACAGGAGCAACACAGAGATAGACATGATCCCCAATGTTGAAGGCCAAATCACGATGCTTGCCGTCATAGTAGCTCTTCTGACGCGACTGAGCGGCCTTGAGATTCTCACGTATGACTTTGCACATTTCTTCGGCTTCTGAGATCAAGTCATTGCCAAGAAGTTGACGTTCACCAGTCTCGGACCAGTTGAGAGGAGTACGACACTTTCTGCCATAGAGGATTTCAAACGGAGCTTTGCCAGCACTTGCTTGGAAACTGTTGTTGTAAGAGAACTCGGCAAACGGAAGGCAATCTTCCCACTTCATGCCAAAAGAGATGACACAAGCTCTGAGCATGTCTTCGAGGATCTGGTTCACCTTTTCAACTTGACCACTAGTCTGAGGGTGAAACACAGTGCTGAAACGGATCTAAGTGCCCATGGCAGACTGAAAGGAGTCCCAGAACTTGGATGTGAACAAACTTCCACGGTCTGAGGAGATAACTTGAGGAATGCCATGTAAGGACACAATTCTGGAAGTGTACAACTCTGCCAGCTGAGCTGCATTGATGGATTCTTTGACTGGAAGGAAGTGAGCTACTTTGGTTAGCTTGTCAATGACAACAAAGATAGAATCATTCCCCTTCTTGGACTTGGGAAACCCAGTGATGAAATCCATTTCAATGTGGTCGAATTTTCACTCGGGAATAGGAAGAGGTTGGAGAAGACCGGGTGGACGTTGATGCTCTGCCTTCACTCTTCTGCAGACATCACATTCATTCACCAATTGGGCAATCTCCCTTTTCATGCGAGTCCACCAGTAAGATTGCTTGAGGTCTTGGTACATCTTGGAACTTCCAGGATGAATTGAGAGGAGGGAGTCATGTGCTTCGTTCATTATGAGCTTCCTGAGATCACCCTTGGGAACCATAAGTCTGTCCTCAAAGAACAAGGTATCCCTCTCATCAATGCGATAGCACCTTTATTTGGGAGTACCCTTCGCAATACCATGTTTCACTTTCTGCACCATAGCATCACTGAGTTGGGCCTCGCGGATCTGATCTTCCAAGGTAGGAGCAACTTGAAGATTTGCAAGAAAGCCTTGCGGAACAACTTGGAGGTTGAGCTTCCTGAATGCTTCACAAAGCTCAGGCTGAAACGGCTTGATAAGGAGACTGTTGCAATATGCCTTTCTGCTCAAGGCATGTGCAATGACATTGAGATTGCCAGGTGTGTATTCGATGCTTGGATCATACTCTTGGATCATTTCAACCCAACGAGTCTGGCGAAGGTTCAAGTTCGGCTGTGTGAAGATGTACTTCAAGCTCTTGTGATCGGTGAAGATGTCCACTTTTCTGCCCAACAGAAGGTGTCTCGACGTGATCAAGGCGTGTACGACTGCTGCTAGCTCGAGATCATGTGTGGGGTAGTTCTTCTCACTTGGCTTCAGTTGACGAGAAGTGTATGCCACAATCTTCTTGTCCTGCATTAGCACACCACCAAGTCCTTAAAGAGAAGCATCACAGAATACTTCGTAGGGCTTGGAATCATCTAGAGGAGTAAGAACTGGAGTAGAGATGAGCTTTTCTTTGAGAGTTTTGAATGCCACATCACTATCCGGAGACCAGATGTACTTGACATTCTTCTGCAGCAAGTTGGAGAGAGGCTTGGAAATCTTGGAGAAGTTCTCAGCGAACCTTCTGCAATAGCTAGCAAGACCAAGGAAGCTTCAGAGTTGCTTGACGTTCTGAGGAGGTTCCCAATTAACAATGGCTTCAACTTTCTCGGGGTTGACCGCAATACCGTCAGTGTAGGGGATCACAACAGTTTTCGAGGGTAAAGTATTAAACCCAAATTTGTTGATTCGACACAAGGGGAGCCAAAGAATACTCTTAAGTATTAGCAGCTAAGTTGTCAATTCAACCACACTTGGAAACTTAGTATCTGCAGGAAGATAGTTTAGTAGCAAAGTAATATGATAGTGGCGGTAGCAGCAATAAAAGTAAAGATAGTATTTTTGTAGTTTTTGTGATAGTAGCAGCGGAAAAGTAAATAAGAAACTAGCAATATAGGTAAAGCTCGTAGGCATTGGATCGGTGATGGGAAATTACGTCGAATGCAATTCATCATGTAGAAGTTATAACCTAGGGTGACACAGAACTAGCTCCAGTTCATCAATGCAATGTAGGCATGTATTCCGAATATAGTCATATGTGCTTATGGAAAAGAACTTGCATGACATCTTTTGTCCTACCCTCCCCTGGCAGCGGGGTCCTATTGGAAACTAAGGGATATTAAGGCCTCCTTTTAATAGAGAACCGGACCAAAGCATTAACACATAGTGACAACATGAACTCCTCAAACTATGGTCATCACCGGGAGTGGTCCCGATTATTGTCACTTCGGGGTTGCCGGATCATAACACATAGTAGGCGACTATAGACTTGCAAGATAGGATCAAGAACACACATATATTCATGGAAACATAATAGGTTCACATCTAAAATCATGGCACTCGGGCCCTAGTGACAAGCATTAAGCATAGCGAAGTCACAGCAACATCAATCTCAGAACATAGCGGATACCAGGGATCAAACCCTAACAAAACTAACTCAATTACATGATAGATCCCATCCAACCCATCACCGTCCAGCAATCCTGCGATGGAATTACTCACACACGGCGGTGAGCATCATGGAATTGGTGATGGAGAAAGGTTGATGATGACGAGGGCGACGATCTCCACTCTCCGGAGCCCCGAAGGGACTCCAGATCAGCCATCCCGAGAGAGATTAGGGCTTGGCGGCGGCTCCGTCTCGTGAAACGCGATAATTCCTTCTTTTTGATTTTTTTTCTCCCCGAAATGGAAGATATAGGATTTAGGGGTACGTCGGTGGAGCATCGGGGGGGCCTCGAGGCAGGGGGCGCGCCCCCACCCTCGAGGACAGGTCGTGTGCCCCCCGGTGAGTATCTTCTTGCAGATATTTTTTATATTTTCTGAAACAATTCTCCGTTGATTTTCAGGCGATTCCGAGAACTTTTTATTCTGCACAAAAACAACACCATGGCAGTTCTGCTGAAAATAGCGTCTGTCCGGGTTAGTTCCATTCAAATCATGTAAGTTAGAGTCCAAAACAAGGGCAAGAGGGTTTGGAAAAGTAGATACGTTGGTGACGTATCAACTCCCCCAAGCTTAAACCTTTGCTTGTCCTCAAGCAATTCAGTTGATAAAATGAAAGTGATAAAGAAAAACTTTGACAAACTCTGTTTGCTCTTGTTATTCTAAATATGTAAGATAACATTCAGGTTTTCAACAAGATCATGAACTAACCACATTCACAATAACTTTCAGGTCTCAAGACTACTCACATCAATGGCATAATCAACTAGCGAGCAATAATAATAAACCTCGGATGACAACACTTTCTCAAAACAATCATGATATGATATAACATGATGGTATCTCGCTAGCCCATTCTGAGACCGCAAAACATAAATGCAGAGCACCTTTAAAGATCAAGGACCGACTAGACATTGTAATTCATGGTAAAAGAGATCCAGTCATGATCATACTTAATGCAAATTAATAGTAATACATGCAATGACAGAGGTGCTCCCCTACTGGTGCTCTTTGATAAGAGGATGATGACTCTGCATAAAAGTAAATAGATAGGCCCTTCGTAGAGGGAAGCAGGGATTTGTAGAGGTGCGAGAGCTCGATTTTAAATAGAGATGAATAACATTTTGAGCGGTATACTTTCATTGTGAACTTAACAACCAAGAATCTCGATATCTCCCATGCTACGCACATTATAGGCGGTTCCCAAACAGAATGGTAAAGTTTATACTCCCCCAACCACCAACAAGCACACTCCACGGCTAGCCCGAAACAACGAGTACCGTCCAAACCAGCAACAGCCCTGGGGGAGTTTTGTTTAATTATTATGATTTTGAGCATGGGACTAGGCATCCCGGTTACCAGCCATTTTCTCATGAATGATGAGTGAAGTCCACTCATCGTGAGAATAACCCACCTAGCATGGAAGATATAGACATCCCTAGTTGATACATGAGTTGTTCGAGCATACAAAACAGAATTTCATTTGAAGGTTTAGAGTTTGGCACATACAAATTTACTTGGAACGACAGGTAAATACCGCATATAGGAAGGTATAGTGGACTCATGTGGAATAACTTTGGGGTTTATGGAAGTGGATGCACAAGCAGTATTCCCGCTTAGTACAGGTGAAGGCTAGAAAGAGACCGGGAAGTGACCAACTAGAGAGCAACAACGGTCATGAACATGCATTAAAATTAATCAACAATGAATGCAAGCATGAGTAGGATATAAATCACCATGAACATAAGTATCGTGAAGGCTATGTTGATTTGTTTCAACTACATGCGTGAACACGTGCCAAGTCAGATCACTTAAATCATTCAAAGGAGAATACCACCTATCATACCACATCACAACCATTTTAATATCATGTTGGCACGCAAGGTAGACCATTATAAAATCTCAGCTAATTAAGCATGGCATAAGCAGTTATGATCTCTAATTGTCATTGCAAACATGTTTCATTCATAACAAGATGAATCAGGAACGATGAGCAATCATATTTACAAAAACAAGAGAGGTCGAGTTCATACCAGCTTTTCTCATCTCAATTAGTTCATCATATATAATCCTTATTGCCTTTCACTCGCACGACCGAACGGTGTGAATAATAATAACAGTGCACATGCATTGGACTACGCTGGAATCTGCAGGCATTTAATACAAGAGAGAAGACAAGGTAATATGGCTCAAGATTAAATCAGCAGCAAAGCATATGAGAGCCACTAAGCATTTTCATCATGGTCTTCTACTCTTAACCCCTAAAGAAAAGAAAAGAAACTATTTACACGGGAAAGCTCCCAACAAGCAAAAGAAGAGCGGGAAATCTTTTTGGGTTTTCATTTTTTTAGTTACTACTACAGGCAAAGAAAGTAAACTAGCTAGAAGCTACAACTAATTTTTTTTTTGTTTTTCTGGGTTTTTCTAGCACACAAGAAAAAGACTAAGAAAAAGAAATTTAAACTAAGCATGGATGGTACAGTGAATGAGTGTGAGCACCGACAGCTAGAATAAGTGTGTGAACATGAATGTAAGTCGGTGAGAAACACGTACTCCCCCAAGCTTAGGCTTTTGGCCTAAGTTGGTCTATGGCCACGGATCGAAGCCACTCCCTTCAGTGTACTGAGATGTGTCCTCTGGATGCCACTGGTTGGCGAGCTCGTCCAGCTCCCACCCATAAACAGATTGTCGGGAAGGATCAAGTGGTGGTTCTGGCTCAGGCTCTGAAGCTTGTGCCTGGCCTTGGTACTTGTAGAAGGCATCTGATGTAATGAGATACTTGCCTGTGGATAGATGAAACAAATATGGTGCAGGCAAGGTAACAATTCCACATTATATTTCATCAAACCTTAATTTATAATTGAGCTGCATATTCTTGTATTTAACAATAAAATCATGAGCTACCATGCTCTTGTAGTCTAGATAAACAGGGGCAAGCAATTTTTCTTCCTTCTCATGATGCCTAATAGGTATATTAAAATATTCAGCAAGGCGAGAAGCAAAGATGCCTCCAAAGACGGGCCCCTTTGAGCGGTTCAGACTCAATCGTTTGGCAACAACGGCGCCCAAGCTAAAAGTTGTGTCGCGAAACAAAGCATGGCGTAAAATGATAATATCAGAGGCACCAAGATTCCCACTGTTCCCGCGACCAATTAAACATCTACTAGCATATAAAGCAAAGTAGTGCAGAACAGGGAAGTGTATACTAGTGATTCTTGCCCCTAAAACTTGTCTAGTTTCACCTACGGCTATCATATCAATAAACCCTTTGACGTCTTCATGACGTGGTTCATCAAGTCTACCTCCAAAGGGTACTTTGCATATTTCACAAAAATCTAAAAGTGATATCTTCTTAACCACATCATATAAGAGAAACTCCACCGTAGGTTGTGTTTTCCTAGAATGAAAATGAAAACTTTGCGTTAAAATATTGGTGAGTAAGAGATACTGTTCTTTTTGGTCGTTGAGGAAGTCGGTGAGGCCTGCATTATTCGCCAACCAATAAAAGTCTTCGTAAATACCGGCGGACATCATGAAATTATTACACGGCCATTCGCATGGTTGAACTTCCGCCATGCGAGGAAGATGATACTTGGGCTTCTTATTTTCTTCTTTCTTCTTCTCCTCTGAGCTCTTGCTGGAGGAGCTCCTCAATAATATTTTTAACATTTTCCTTTTCTGAAAATTTCTGAAATTTTTAGTAACTCACAATAAAAGTTAACCAAACTCAACAAGATTGATAGCAACAACTCATTTAAGTGCCTAGAGGCTATATCATGCATTAGAACTACTTGGGACCAAGAAAAATTGACATGCAAGCTCAAGAACAAGGTCACCACAGCAGCACAAATTTGCAACAAATAAAGCACTAGAACAAAAACTAATTGGACCAATGGAGGAGTCACATACCAAGGAACAATCTCCCCAAACAGTTTGGTGAATAGTGCTCTGAGCAAGGAGATCGAAAATGGCAGCAAAATGAGCTAGAACTCGGGTTAGAGCTGGTTGGGGATCTTTTTGGGAGGAAGAAGAATATCATGGGTGAAAGGATAAGTGGAGGGGGGCCACGTGGGGCCCTCGAGGCAGGGGAGCGTGCCCTGGGTAGGGGGCGCGCCCTGTGCCCTCGAGGCCACGTGCTGGCTCCCCTGGCTGTGTGTTCTGTGCCATATTTTCTTAAATATTCTAGAAATTATCATATTTCATTTTCATGGCATTTCGAGAACTTTTATTTTTGGGATATTTTTTTATTGCATGGATAAGTCTGGAAACAGACATATAATGCTATTTTTGTTTTATTTAACCTAATTAACAGAAAATAAAAGGGGGGTACAAAAGGTTTGTGCCATCTAGATTCACCTATCCCATGTTCATCAAAAAAATTCCATTAACAAGGTTGATCAGGTCTTGTTAATAAACTCTTTTCGAGTAACATGAAACCGGAGAATTTTCGAATAACACTAGGTTAACTCAATGAGGATATGTAGGTCCCCAACAATAAGTATGTCATATGCCTTCTTGATGGTAGAAATAGGAAACTCAAAACCTCCAATAGTGATAGTTGAAGTTTTTCCAATATAATTGATACTATGAACGTGAGGTTGTTTCCCCGGAAAGTGTACCGTATGCTCATTACCATTGACATGAAAAGTGACATTGCCTTTGTTGCAATCAATAACGGCCCTTGCAGTATTCAAAAAAGGTCTTCCAAGAATAATATACATACTATCATCCTCGGGAATATCAAGTATAACAAAGTCCGTTAGAATAGTAACATTTGCAACTACAACAGGCCCATCCTCACAAATTCTGACATGTATAGCAGTTGATTTATCAGCCATTTGCAAGGATATTTCAGTAGGTGTCAGCTTACTCAAGTCAAGTCCAAGATCACACAAAGCAGTTTTAACATAGTTTCTCTTAATGGAGCAAGGTATAGTAGGTACTCCTAGATCTCCTAATTTCTTAGCCATTCCACCCTCAAAAGTGTAATCAGCAAGCATGGTGGAGATTTCTACTTCAGGTATCTTTCTTTTGTTGGTAATAATATCTTTCATATACTTGGCATAAGGATTTGTTTTAAGCACATCTGTCAAACGCATACGCAAAAAGATAGGTCTAATCATTTCAGCGAAGCGCTCAAAATCCTCATCATCCTTTTTCTTGGATGGCTTCGGAGGAAAAGGCATGGGTTTCTGAACCCATGGTTTTTTTCCCTACCGTGCTTCCTAGCAACAAAGTCTCCCTTATCATAACGTTGATTCTTTGATTGTGGGTTATCAAGATCAACAGCAGGTTCAATATCTACATCATTATCATTGCTAGGTTGAGCATCAACATGAACTTCATTATTAATATTATCACTAGGTTCATGTTCATTACCAAATTGTGTCTCAGCATCAGAAACAGATATATCATTGGGATTCTCAGGTGGGTGAGCTACAGGTTCACTAGAAGCATGCAAGGTTCTATGATTTTTCTTTTTCTTCTTCTTAGAAGAACTAGGTGCATCTAAATTAGCTCTCTGAGAATCTTGATCAATTCTCTTAGGGTGGCCTTCAGGGATACAGAGGTTCCCGAGTCACTTTACCACCTCTAGTTGCAACTCTAACAACATAGTCATTATTCTTACTATTTAATTCACTCAGCAAATCATTTTGAGCCTTAAGTACTTGTTCTACTTGAGTGGTGACCATGGAAGCATGTATACTAATAAGTTTCAGTTCACCCTTAGCATTAGACAGATAATCGCTCAAGCGTTCAATCATATAAGCATTGTGTTGTAGTTGTCTACCAACATAAGCATTGAAGTTTTCTTGTTTCACAATAAAATTGTCAAACTCATCTAAGCATTGGCTAGTATACTTATAATGAGGAATATCACCTTCATCAAATCTCTAAAGAGAATTTACCTTTACTACCTGTGTCGGGTTATCAAGACCATGTATTTCTTCAATAGGCAGTAAATTCTTAACATCTTCAGCTTTAATACCTTTTTCTTTCATAGATTTCTTTGCCTCTTGCATGTCTTCAGGACTGAGAAAGAGAACACCTCTTTGCTTCGGAATTGGCTTAGGGGCTGGTTCAGGAAGTGTCCAATTATTTTCATTGGCTAGCATATTATTCAATAGTAATTCAGCTTGTTCAACTGTTCTTTCCCTGAAAACACAACCAGCACAACTATTCAGGTGGTCTCTGGAAGCATCGGTTAGTCCATTATAAAAGACATCAAGTGTATCATGCATCTCAAGAGGATGATCAGGCAAAGCATTAAGTAACTGGAGAAGCCTCCCCCAAGCTTGTGGGAGACTCTCTACTTCAGTTTGAGAAAAGTTATATATTTCTCGTAAGTCAGCTGGTTTCTTATGAGCGGGAAAATATTTAGCAGAGAAGTAATACGTCATATCCTCGGGACTACGCACACAACCAGGATCAAGAGAATTAAACCAAGTCTTAGCATCACCCTTTAACGAGAACGGAAATAACTTAAGGATATAGTAGTCACGAATCTTTTCATCATTGGTAAACAGGGTGGCTATATCATTCAACTTAGTAAGATGTGCCACAACCGTTTCAGACTCATAGCCATGGAAAGGATTAGATTCAACCAAAGTAATTAACTCAGGATCAACAGAGAATTCATAATCCTTATCAGTAACACATATAGGTGAAGTAGCAAAAACAGGGTCATGTTTCATTCTAGCATTCAAGGACTTTTCTTTCAACTTAGCTAATAACTTCTTAAGATCATATCTATCATTGCAAGCACGAAAGTCTCTAGCAGTTTCTTCATCCATAACATAACCCTCAGGCACAACAGGCAATTCATATCTATTGGGAGTAGTTTCATCATCACTTTCATAAATATCATCAACATTTGCACTCTCCCTAACCTTAGCAATTTATTCATCTAGAAATTCACCTAGTGGCACAGTATCAGGCATAGAGATAGTTTCATCATACATAGCAGAAGTAGCATCATCAAGAACATACGACATATCAGATTCAATAGCAGGAGTAGGTGTCGCAAGTTTACTCATAACAGAAGGAGAATCAAGTGCAGAGCTAGATGGCAGTTCCTTACCTCCTCTCGTAGTTGAGGATAAGATCTTGGTTTTTGAGTCCTTCAAATTCTTCATAGTGATAACAGATATAAATCCCAAGTGACTTAAAGAATAAAGCTATGCTCCCCGGCAACGGCGCCAGAAAATAGTCTTGATAACCCACAAGTGTAGGGGATCGCAACAGTTTTCGAGGGTAAATTATTAAACCCAAATTTGTTGATTCGACACAAAGGGAGCCAAAGAATACTCTTAAGTATTAGCAGCTGAGCTGTCAATTTAACCACACCTAGAAACTTAGTATCTACAGCAAGATAGTTTAGTAGCAAAGTAATATGATAGTGGCGGTAGCAGCAATAAAAGTAAAGATAGTGTTTGTGTAGTTTTTGTGATAGTAGCAGCGGAAAAGTAAATAAGCAACTAGCAATATGGGTAAAGCTCGTAGGCATTGGATCGGTGATGGGAAATTACGTCAGATGCAATTCATCATGTAGAAGTTATAACCTAGGGTGACACAGAACTAGCTCCAGTTCATCAATGCAATGTAGGCATGTATTCCGAATATAGTCATACGTGCTTATGGAAAAGAACTTGCATGACATCTTTTGTCCTACCCTCCCGTGGCAGTAGGGTCCTATTGGAAACTAAGGGATATTAAGGCCTCCTTTTAATAGAGAACCGGACCAAAGCATTAACACACAGTGAATACATGAACTCCTCAAACTATGGTCATCACCGCGAGTGGTCCCGATTATTGTCACATCGGGGTTGCCGGATCGTTACACATAGTAGGTGACTATAGACTTGCAAGATAGGATCAAGAACACACATATATTCATGGAAACATAATAGGTTCAGATCTGAAATCATGGCACTCGGGCCCTAGTGACAAGCATTAAGCATAGCAAAGTCATAGCAACATCAATCTCAGAACATAGTGGATACTAGGGACCAAACCCTAACAAAACTAACTCGATTACATGATAGATCCCATCCAACCCATTACCGTCCAGCAAGCCTACGATGGAATTACTCACACACGGCGGTGAGCATCATGGAATTGGTGATGGAGGGAGGTTGATGATGACGATGGCGGCGATCTCAACTCTCCGAAGCCCCGAACGGACTCCAGATCAGCCCTCCCGAGAGAGATTAGGGCTTGGCGGCGGCTCCGTCTCGTGAAACGCGATAATTCCTTCTTTTTGATTTTTTTTCTCCCCGAAAAGGAAGATATAGGATCTGGGGGGTACGTCGGTTGTAATGCCCAGGATGGGACTATATCTCCTACGTGTCGAGGCACGACTTAAAGATATAAGCCCATTCTGGAATGATCGCAAGTTTGGTATCTTTGCACGACTCATGTAAAAGAGGGATTAAATTGCAAAAGGAGATAGTTGGCTTACACTTGCCACTTCACACAATACATTACATAATCAGAACATCATTCAAAACATCACTACCCGACTACGGGCCAAGATCCAAAAAGAAAGATACCAAAACAACATAAAGCCACAGGTCAGGATCGAATCCTAGTAGAAACCACTACTGATCGTCGAAAACGTCACAAGCAAACGGCCACAATCTTCATCGAGCTCCCAGTGAAGAACTTGAACCAGCTCCTGCATCAAACTCGGCTGAACCTGCATCTGGTGTTGTAGTATCTGTGAGTCACGAGGACTCAGCAATCCCATAACCATGGGTATCAAGACTAGCAAAGCTTTATGGGTAGGAAGAGGGTAAAGTGGTGAGGTTGCAGCAGCGGCTAAGCATAATATGGTGGCTAACTTACGAGTACCAGAATAAGATGAGAATCTACGCAAACGGTCGCAAAAGTAGTGATCGCTAAAGATCCTGAACTACATACGAGTCAAACATAACCCCACCGTGTTCTCTTCTCAAAGTGAAAAGAGACAGTCACGGTTACTCACACAGTGGTGTGTTTTACTTCGGATCATCTGTCAAGTTTTCTACAACCGGACATTAACAAATTCCAATCTGCCACATAACCGCGGGCACGGCTTTCGAAAGATCATAACCCTACAGGGGTGTCCCAACTTAGCCCATCACAAGCTCTCACGATTAGCTGAAGTGATAAATATAATATCATCACCCCTTATATTAGGGAAATCCGATCAGGCTCGGCATCCCGGTAGCACAAGACATTTCGACAATGGTAAAACAAGTCCAGCAAGACCTCCCGGCGTGCCGACACCCTGATAGTAGCCGCGCGTATCTCGTCTCAGGCCACGACCGGACGAGCACATCGTACAGCAACCGAAGACCCCAGATAACTGGGTGGCACCGCACACGACTCTATTTGGGACCAACACCATCAGCACTGGCCCCCCTGCTATGTAGAATTAAGAACCCGAGGGTGCGACCCCCTATGCAAATTTAATTATTTAATTAAGTTGTTATTATGAGGCAAATTAAAACCAATGTTGGGCCTTGCTGGAGGAGTTTTATTCAAAGTCGAACTGTCAAGGGGTCCCCATCCACCCATCGTGTAAGGAACGCAAAATCAAGGAACATAATGCCGGTTTATCGGCGCCTAAGGTGGCATGAGTGGAACAAAACACCGAGCAAAAGGCCAAGCCTTCCACCCATGCCCAGTATATAGGTGTGTTAATAATAATTATAGATATTGTGATATAACAACAACAAGTTCCCTCCTGGACCGAACTTCATCTTCACCTGCAACTAACAACGCTATAAGAGGGGCTGTGCAAGCGGGTAACATCGCCAAACAGTGGTTTTGCTAGGAAGGTTTCAAGGTTAGAGGTTTCATGGCAACAAGGAGAGGCTGACATAAAAGATGGGTAGCGCGACATGTAACGATAGCATCGAGACAACTAAGCATGGCAATGGTAGTAAAGGTATCCAAGGGTATGATCATCTTGCCTGGGATTCCACAAGGGAGAAGAACGGATCCATGAAGTAGACGGAGAAGAAGTCTCACAACTCCGGAACGAACCCGAAGCTAACGAGGGAAGCAAACCGGAAAGAAGCAAACAACACGGTAAACACACCAGCATAAACATGGCATACGATGCACATCCAAGTATGATGCATGTCCGGTTTAAATATGCATGGCATGGCAAAGTGCACAAACAAGTACTACAAGTTAAGTGGAGCTCAATATGCAACGAGTTGCATATTGACGAAACACCACATTTAATTATTTAATTGACTCTCGTTATTTACAAGACAAGATTAAATGTTTGTTAACATGGCAAGAGGTGAAACAAAAGTAAACTACCTATTTGGACATTTTAAATGGGGCCGGAAAATAACAACAACATATCCGGAAAATCCCCATGGGCATGTTTAGCAATTATAAACAAACAACAATTAACCATTCAAAGGTTGTTAACATGATGCGGATGACATGAACAAGTTTTATGCAATTTTATTAAAAGTTGACATGAAGAGGATAAGGAGCATTTGTCACCGAGGTGGAATGAAAGGGTGCCACGGCAACGATCCGAAAATGATGCAACGGCAACATATCGGTTCCGGTAACTCGGGGAGAGACCGGTGCAAAAGGTGACAGAGACGTGAGCGAGTCAAACGAGATGAAATAGGTGGGGTGATCCCGTCACCGGGTTCCCACGGGTCGGCGACGAGGCAACCGAGGAACACGACAAAAGATGATACGGGCAATGGTGCACACAAGGAAACATCTCATACAACCACAACATCACACGGGTCATCGTCTCGGGGTTATACCTTCGGGACAATCGTTCTCGGAGGGGTTCAAGTCGTCGAGGGACGTAGTCGTTCACGTTCGGAGAGGAAGTAGCCGTTCACGAGGTCGCCAACGAGTAGTCGTTCCGTAGAGGGAAGTAGTGGTACACGGGGCGACGGTAGACGTTCGGGCGTCGAGTTCGTAGATGTACTTGGTGCATCCATCGTTTGCGGGCGACGGTAGTGGTACATGCCGTAGAGGGAAGTAGTTGTTCTCGTTCGTAGTCGTTCAAGTCGTCGGTAGAGGTACTTGCGGTCTCGGCGACGGTAGTGGTACTTGTCTATGAAGTCGTTCTCGTTCGTAGTTGTTCATGTCATCGATGTCGGGGTACTTGACGATTCCGATGGCTCCGGGCGTCGAGGTACTTGATGTCCGTCCTCCACGGGGTCCTCGAGGGTCTACGGTAGACGTTCACGGGCGTCGGTAGGGGTACTTGCGGTCGTCGTGGTACTTGTATCTTCGGTCTCGAGTCGTAGTTGAAGTAGGAGCTCGTCGGTCTTGCCAAAACCGAACTCTTCGAGGCCCGTCGTGGTACTGGCAAAAATTACAGCACAGGCAACACAAAACAAAAAAAAGCGGCAGCACGGTCTTGGCGAGAAAGAGGCCACGGCGCAGCACGGGACAGTTCCTGGCGAGCGAACTGCGGACCCTTGGCGATGCGGGCGCGGCCCTGGAGATGGAGGGAGGCCACGGCCTGGCCTGCTGCTCCTGGAGACGGAGGAGAAGAGGCAGGGACGCTGGTCTCCTGGCGCAGCTTCTGGCCGGGCCGCGGAACGGCGGAGCTCCATGGCGCAGGAGGCCTTGGCGACGAGGATGGACGCCCGGGGCGCCTGGCCGCGCTGGAGAAGCGGTCGAGGAGGCCGGAGGGGAAGGCGCGCAGGGCGGCGAGCTGGAGGACGGGGCGTCCACGCGAGGGAGACGGGGGGAGATGGAGTCGGGTGCGGGAGCTCGGCTCCTGGCACGGAGGCGAGATCGATGGGGGAACGAGGGGGGTGAGAGCTGCGGGAAGAGGAGGCCCGCAGGGGGATCGGGCCAGAGCTGGGGTTCGGCAACGAAGGAAGGGGCTCGGGCGATGGTGCGGGAGGACTGGGAGCGATGCTGGGCACGAGTGGTGGCGGCGGTGACTGAGGGAAAAACGGGGGAGGAGAGATGGGGTCGGGCTCGGGGCGCTTAGGGTTAGGAAGTGGCTGGAGTCGGGCCTTGGGATGGTTACTGTGGCCTATGGGCCAGGAGGGATGGGCCAGGGATGAGATGGACTGGAGGCTGGAAAGGCTGCTGGGCTGCTCTCCTTCTTCTTTTGTTTTTTCTCAAAATAGAAAATGTCAAAGAAGAGAAGGAGGAGAAAGGAAGGGTTATGGGTAGAATTTGGGCAAGAGGCAATTATTCCTGGACTCGCAAAAATGAGCACGGTCCGAGAAAATTAGAATTGGCATGATCGAAAAAAAAAATTTCAAACACATTTGAATTTAATTCAAATGGGTTTGAACTAAGACTTGATTAAAGAAGTGTCCAAAAATGTTCGAATTATCGGAGGAACCTCGAAACAACGGAAAAGAATTATTGGCAAGGTTTTTGAAGGAGAAACTCGAAGTAGGAAAAGCATGGGGAAAATTATGCACATGTGTTGGTTAATTCCAAACAAATGGAATATTATTATATAGCTCCCTAATAATATTGAGAGGCTTTTATATGTTTTAAAGAGAAGACATTCTTCCCTCGATTTAAATGGACCGAAGGTCCACACAATTTATTTAGGTTGAGATGCAAAATAAATATGACATGATGGTATGATGCAATGCAAAATAAATAACACAAGCACAAAGAAACACACGGGAAACCCGGAACATCTGGAATCTTCTGGAATCTTCTGGGACGTCGGTCTTCGGGCGTCACAACTCTCCCACACTAACAGAGGATCTCGACCCGAGATCCTAGAGATAGCACCAGGTAAAACGGAAGAGGAAGAGTTAAAACAAAGTTGCTTCTTTGACAGACGAGTGAAACCACGAACCTTGGGAGGTTGAACAATCTTGAAGGAAAGAATACAACGGAGATGAACGAAGCTAAGAGCACTCCGGTAAAATGGAGGAACAAGGAACATAATGAGAACCTTGTAGGTTGAAAGACATGAAACAAGAGCTTAAGAACCAAAAGAATAAGAAACCGCAATGGTATAGCCAAGGAATAGGAATGACAGAATTTGGACAGCACTCTGTCTGAAAATGGAAGGAATTAACAAGAACTTGAGGAGATGTAGTCATACTTGATGAAATCAACAACATACAGCCTCCGGAACAATTGAAAGAATGGCATAAGGGGTAAGAAAGATTCAGACAGCACTCCGGTTAAAAGATAGGCAAAAACTAGATAAGATGACGAACTAGAATGGAGAATACAACACTCCGGATAAATAGATAAACAAGGAAAGAACATGATCTCGATAAAAACGAGATGATGGTTAAAGAGAGCAATATCACAAAGCCTCCGGAATGAAAGAATAGAATAAAGATCAATGAAAGAAATGAATGGAGAAGAAAAAAAAGACAACTTCCCTCAAAATTGAATTTGAAAGAGCATCCTTACGAAGAAGGGTTGAACGGAGTTGTTGGGAAATCAACAACGAAAAGAATATGCTCGTTGTGGGCTTATGGAAAACATCTCAAATTATGAGGTGACAACCAGCCACTGACGAAAACAATTGATTGGATTGAGATCAACAAGGAGATGAAAAACTTAATTCACCGGAATGAAAAATGAAGAACTTGGGTCATTTATACGCACCATAATTAGCAACAATCCTTAGGAAAAGCTTTTAGGTGAAATACAACCCAAGATAACTCCAAGAGATAAAAATGAGGGTTGAAAAGATCTCCTGAACAAAGAAATGATGGGTTTAAATATCTCATTCCTGACAACTTGTGAATCATGAAACATGAAGGAAAATTGTCAAAAATGACATAACACCATCTGAAAAGATAAGGAATAAGGGATTGCAATTGGAATGCAAGAAGAAGAAAGCTTGAGCTCCAACAAGAATCTTGATGAAGACTTCGAGGATGAATTAAAACATGATGAACCACCATGAGGGCTCCGGTAATGAAAAAAATGAGAAGTGAAAGATGAAAGAATAAGATTCAAGGCCCGCGATGAATTAGATGGAGCTTTGGAATGATATAATTGAAATAACTTGGAGCTCTGGAAAACACAAGATGAACAACTTAGAACCAAGGATATGATATGATGAACAAGCTCTGAAGAAAAAGATTAATCACTTCGAGGAAAAATAATAATAAGATTTATTGTATGCTTATCCTCCATCAAATTAAATTGATGACAAGCAACGGATTTGGCATACTACTTAATCCTGTTGGGAAGAATTAAAGAGAGGTCTCGCACAAGCTTGGGTAAATATTCAACGAAGCCCCGGTAGGATTGTGAAAAGAACAAATGAATTAAAATGATAACAACAGAAGGGTAATCTTGAAAGAACCACCGTAAAAATATGGAGACGAACGAAGAGCCATCGATGAAGAATATTTGGAGGACGAAGTTGAAAACAGAGAATGAAGAATCTTCTGAAATGATGGCCTTCGTAGGATCATAATGGAAAGAATTCATGAAATGCTTCGGATGGTATAAAAGAATTCCTCACAATCGAAACAATAATGAGGATGGTAAGAAGCTAGAACCACGAACCTTGAGAGAACGGGCCAAGATTTTAAGAGAAACACTTCTCCAGTCTTCAGATGTTGAGAGTGAAGACGAGAATGCCATAAGAATTGTTGAGCACTCTGGAATGAAGAATTAGAAGGTTGAACCAATGATGAACAAGAATTTGAAAGCGATCTTGGAGAAGGCATGTGACTGATGGGAATCATTCTTACGTCACACTTTGAAAAGAATTTTAGAATAACTCCGGAAAAAGAAGAGTCAGGTAAGATCCTGGGAAAAGACCTGCAGGTTAGGGCCCACTCAAAGAAATCACCGTTGAAAAAGATTGCTTAAGAGATATTGCACCGGTTGAATTAAATGGCTTGAATAAGATAACAATGCTCAAAATAGCTTGAACGTTTTAAGAATGGAATTATGAATCTTCAGCACTCCGGATATGAATAATAAGAGGAGAATGATTAATTGGTGCACCAGAATAAGAAGCATTATGAAATGAGGAAAAGGATAAGATCAACACCGAAATCTTGAATTACATCCACCGACACAATAAACGAGAACGAAGAATGATGAACTTGAAGCTCCTGAGCATCTTCACGATAAATCACCGGATAAGAACATTGAAGGAAAGAATGAAGAAATATCGCATGAATAAAAATAGATACTTCATCTGAGAATTTCTTGCTCCGAGAAGAAGAAGGGTGGGAGGGTGGTGAAAACAAAGACAACTTGAGACGAACAAAATGGACACCGGTTGAAAAGGATTTAACATGACCATCTCCATGGTTAAGAAGAATAAGCACTCCCATAGAAATATGAGAACACCGATTAGGAAAGCTATGGAATCAACACTTGACATCGAAGCAACTCGAATACCAGAATCAAATCAAAACAAAGGATAGATATGTTTATGAAGAAGATTATGTTGCAACATATCTATCCGAACAGAGAATTGAACAAATGAATTCCGCAGGTACATCAACTGGTCGAGAAGCCACTAGGGAGAACAAAAGATAAATAAAAAGGAACAAGGATCAGATAGAACAAATACAAGATAGAAGCTTCATTCCTCATCTTCGTGCTGAAAGCTCATGGAACGTGTTACAAAAGGGTTTTGCAATCCCCGGATCAGCATAGCCAAGGACCCTTTAAGATGCAACTCCCGATCGGAACAAGCCCATAAAACCACTTCACTCAATGTAGAACCCCGAACTTCATATCACGCATTCGTTGAAAGAATGCCTACGAGCTACTAGATTCACCCACCTATTAATTTCCGAAAGTTTCCAATTATGCAATCAGGTGTTGGGGATACAGGGGAAGCACCGCGCACTCAACTCTAATCCTACATCCAGCTGTATCCATCCTTCAACACATAACCAGTTATCTCCGGAAACCGTTTACCTCGGACCTTCGAAACGCATCTACTATACAAGCTATGGCAATACTCCCGAACTACCTCCCCAGTATTGGGTGATGTCGGGGTTATCTTGCCACTAACCGCATAGGAGAGTTTTCGATGTCGGCCGTCTTAAGTATTCTAGTACTGCCGCGATGGATTTGTGACGACAACACCTCGGAGCTCAACTCCCCGGGACATTGCCACAACCCCTAATGACAGGAGGCATTGAGAACAATGTTCTCGTCACAAAGACATCGAAACAATCCAAACAATACTCGCGAGATCCTAAAAAAAATTGGTGTAATTTTTGAAAGTAGAAGAGGCAAGAGTAATCGTCAGGAGTCCTCACCGGAGTGAAAAGATATGAGGAGCAAAAGAAATCCTACTCTCCGATATATATAGGACTTAAAACATTTTCAGTGTGTGCCTAGACTCAACCGTCAACGATTCGATCAATCAGTGGGGCTTCTAGGTCGGAGAAGGCTCTGAATACCAACTTGTAATGCCCAGGATGGGACTATATCTCCTACATGTCGAGGCACGACTTAAAGATATAAGCCCATTCTAGAATGATCGCAAGTTTGGTATCTTTGCACGACTCATGTAAAAGAGGGATTAAATTGCAAAAGGAGATAGTTGGCTTACACTCGCCACTTGACACAATACATTATATAAGCAAAACATCATTCAAAACATCACTACCCGACTACGGGCGAAGATCCAAAAAGAAAGATACCAAAACAACATAAAGCCACAGGTCAGGATCGAATCCTAGTAGAAACCACTACTGATCGTCGAAAACGTCACAAGCAAACGGCCACAATCTTCATCGAGCTCCCAGTGAAGAACTTGAACCAGCTCCTGCATCAAACTCGGCTGAACCTGCATCTGGTGTTGTAGTATCTGTGAGTCACGAGGACTCAGCAATCCCATAACCATGGGTATCAAGACTAGCAAAGCTTTATGGGTAGGAAGAGGGTAAAGTGGTGAGGTTGCAGCAGCGGCTAAGCATAATATGGTGGCTAACTTACGAGTACCAGAATAAGATGAGAATCTACGCAAACGGTCGCAAAAGTAGTGATCGCTAAAGATCCTGAACTACATACGAGTCAAACATAACCCCACCGTGTTCTCTTCTCAAAGTGAAAAGAGACAGTCACGGTTACTCACACAGTGGTGTGTTTTACTTCGGATCATCTGTCAAGTTTTCTACAACCGGACATTAACAAATTCCAATCTGCCACATAACCGCGGGCACGGCTTTCGAAAGATCATAACCCTGCAAGGGTGTCCCAACTTAGCCCATCACAAGCTCCCACGATTAGCTGAAGTGATAAATATAATATCATCACCCCTTATCTTAGGGAAATCCGATCAGGCTCGGCATCCCGGTAGCACAAGACATTTCGACAATGGTAAAACAAGTCCAGCAAGACCTCCCGGCGTGCCGACACCCTGATAGTAGCCGCGCGTATCTCGTCTCAGGCCACGACCGGACGAGCACATCGTACAGCAACCGAAGACCCCAGATAACTGGGTGGCACCGCACACGACTCTATTTGGGACCAACACCATCAGCACTGGCCCCCCTGCTATGTAGAATTAAGAACCCGAGGGTGCGACCCCCTATGCAAATTTAATTATTTAATTAAGTTGTTATTATGAGGCAAATTAAAACCAATGTTGGGCCTTGCTGGAGGAGTTTTATTCAAAGTCGAACTGTCAAGGGGTCCCCATCCACCCATCGTGTAAGGAACGCAAAATCAAGGAACATAATGCCGGTTTATTGGCGCCTAAGGTGGCATGAGTGGAACAAAACACCGAGCAAAAGGCCAAGCCTTCCACCCATGCCCAGTATATAGGTGTGTTAATAATAATTATAGATATTGTGATATAACAACAACAAGTTCCCTCCTGGACCGAACTTCATCTTCACCTGCAACTAACAACGCTATAAGAGGGGCTGTGCAAGCGGGTAACATCTCCAAACAGTGGTTTTGCTAGGAAGGTTTCAAGGTTAGAGGTTTCATGGCAACAAGGAGAGGCTGACATAAAAGATGGGTAGCGCGACATGTAACGATAGCATCGAGACAACTAAGCATGGCAATGGTAGTAAAGGTATCCAAGGGTATGATCATCTTGCCTGGGATTCCACAAGGGAGAAGAACGGATCCATGAAGTAGACGGAGAAGAAGTCTCACAACTCCGGAACGAACCCGAAGCTAACGAGGGAAGCAAACCGGAAAGAAGCAAACAACACGGTAAACACACCAGCATAAACATGGCATACGATGCACATCCAAGTATGATGCATGTCCGGTTTAAATATGCATGGCATGGCAAAGTGCACAAACAAGTACTACAAGTTAAGTGGAGCTCAATATGCAACGAGTTGCATATTGACAAAACACCACATTTAATTATTTAATTGACTCTCGTTATTTACAAGACAAGATTAAATGTTTGTTAACATGGCAAGAGGTGAAACAAAAGTAAACTACCTATTTACACATTTTAAATGGGGCCGGAAAATAACAACAACATATCCGGAAAATCCCCATGGGCATGTTTAGCAATTATAAACAAACGACAATTAAACATTCAAAGGTTGTTAACATGATGCGGATGACATGAACAAGTTTTATGCAATTTTATTAAAAGTTGACATGAAGAGGATAAGAAGCATTTGTCACCGAGGTGGAATGAATGGGTGCCATGGCAACGATCCGAAAATGATGCAACGGCAACATATCGGTTCCGGTAACTCGGTGAGAGACCGGTGCAAAAGGTGACGGAGACGTGAGCGAGTCGAATGAGATGAAAAAGGTGGGGTGATCCCGTCACCGGGTTCCCATGGGTCGGCGATGAGGCAACCGAGGAACACGACAAAAGATGATACGGGCAACGGTGCACACAAGGAAACATCTCTTACAACCACAACATCACACGGGTCATCGTCTCGTGGTTATACCTTCGGGACAATCGTTCTCGGAGGGGTTCAAGTCGTCGTGGGACGTAGTCGTTCACGTTCGGAGAGGAAGTAGTCGTTCACGAGGTCGCCAACGAGTAGTCGTTCTGTAGAGGGAAGTAGTGGTACACGGGGCGACGGTAGACGTTCGGGCGTCGAGTTCGTAGATGTACTGGCGCATCCATCGTTTCCGGGCGACGGTAGTGGTACATGCCGTAGAGGGAAGTAGTTGTTCTCGTTCGTAGTCGTTCAAGTCGTCGTTAGAGGTACTTGCGGTCTCGGCGACGGTAGTGGTACTTGTCTATGAAGTCGTTCTCGTTCGTAGTTGTTCATGCCATCGATGTCGGGGTACTTGATGATTCCGATGGCTCCGGGCGTCGAGGTACTTGATGTCCGTCCTCCAAGGTGTCCTCGAGGGTCTACGGTAGACGTTCACGGGCGTCGGTAGGGGTACTCGCGGTCGTCGTGGTACTTGTATCTTCGGTCTCGAGTCGTAGTTGAAGTAGGATCTCGTCGGTCTTGCCAAAACCGAACTCTTCGAGGCCCGTCGTGGTACTGGCAAAAATTACAGCACAGGCAACACAAAACAAACAAAAGCGGTAGCACGGTCTTGGCGAGAAAGAGGCCACGGCGCAGCACGGGACAGTTCCTGGCGAGCGAACTGCGGACCCCTGGCGATGCGGGCGCGGCCCTGGAGATGGAGGGAGGCCACGGCCTGGCCTGCTGCTCCTGGAGACGGAGGAGAAGAGGCAGGGACGCTGGTCTCCTGGCGTAGCTTCTGGCCGGGCCGCGGAACGGCGGAGCTCCATGGCGCAGGAGGCCTTGGCGACGAGGATGGACGCCCGGGGCGCCTGGCCGCGCTGGAGAAGCGGTCGAGGAGGCCGGAGGGGAAGGCGCGCAGGGCGGCGAGCTGGAGGACGGGGCGTCCACGCGAGGGAGACGGGGGGAGATGGAGTCGGGTGCGGGAGCTCGGCTCCTGGCGCGGAGGCGAGATCGATGGGGGAACGAGGGGGGTGAGAGCTGCGGGAAGAGGAGGCCCGCAGGGGGATCGGGCCAGAGCTGGGGTTCGGCAATGAAGGAAGGGGCTCGGGCGATGGTGCGGGAGGACTGGGAGCGATGCTGGGCACGAGTGGTGGCGGCGGTGACTGAGGGAAAAACGGGGGAGGAGAGATGGGGTCGGGCTCGGGGCGCTTAGGGTTAGGAAGTGGCTGGAGTCAGGCCTTGGGATGGTTGCTGTGGCCTATGGGCCAGGAGGGATGGGCCAGGGATGAGATGGACTGGAGGCTGGGAAGGCTGCTGGGCTGCTCTCCTTCTTCTTTTGTTTTTTCTCAAAATAGAAAATGTCAAAGAAGAGAAGGAGGAGAAAGGAAGGGTTATGGGTAGAATTTGGGCAAGAGGCAATTATTCCTGGACTCGCAAAAATGAGCACGGTCCGAGAAAATTAGAATTGGCATGATCAAAAAAATAATAATTCAAACACATTTGAATTTAATTCAAATGGGTTTGAACTAATACTTGATTAAAGAAGTGTCCAAAAATGTTCGAATTATAGGAGGAACCTCGAAACAACGGAAAAGAATTATTGGCAAGGTTTTTGAAGGAGAAACTCGAAGTAGAAAAAGCATGGGGAAAATTATGCACGTGTGTTGGTTAATTCCAAACAAATGGAATATTATTATATAGCTCCCTAATAATATTGAGAGGCTTTTATATGTTTTAAAGACAAGACATTCTTCCCTCGATTTAAATGGACCGAAGGTCCACACAATTTATTTAGGTTGAGATGCAAAATAAATATGACATGATGGTATGATGCAATGCAAAATAAATAACGCAAGCACAAAGAAACACATGGGAAACCCGGAACATCTGGAATCTTCTGGAATCTTCTGGGACGTCGGTCTTCGGGCGTCACATCGGTGGAGCATCGGGGGGCCCTCGAGGCAGGGGGCGCGCCCTGGGAAGGGGGGCGCGCCCCCACCCTCGAGGACAGGCCGTGGGCCCCCCGGTGAGTATCTTCTTGCAGATATGTTTTATATTTTCTGAAATAATTCTCCTTTGATTTTTAGGCGATTCCGAGAACTTTTTATTCTGCACATAAACAACACCATGGCAGTTCTGCTGAAAACAACGTCAGTCTGGGTTAGTTCCATTCAAATAATGCAAGTTAGAGTCCAAAACAAGGGCAAAATGGTTTGGAAAAGTAGATACGTTGGAGACGTATCAAGCTCGTGCCCTCGCGCCTCCTCCCGCGGCGCTGACCTCCGCCGCCGCGTCCTCGCCGCCGGCTCGCGCAGCTCGCCGCCACCGCGTCTCCGCTGCCGCCGCCGCGCGCGAGCTCCGCTTCCTCCGCCCGACGCCGCGCCGGCCACCTGCCTCGCCGCCCGTCCGCCAGTCGCCGCCGCCCGTCCGAGGTCGCCGCCGCCCGCAGGTCTCGCCGGTTGCCGCCGCCCGGCCGGCTCCGCCAAGTCCGGCGAGCCATCGGCCCGCTCCGGCCGGATCTGCCCCGGGTGGATCAGATCCACCGGGAGCCGATCCAAACGGCTCCGTCCTCATCCCGCACCGGCCCGTCCCGGATCCCTCCGTCCCGCGTTGACTTTCGCGGGGGTAAATTTCTCTAAGTCCCAGATCCGTGTTATTTTAATGCCTCCTTCACGTGTCATAACTCCATGCTCATAGCTCCGTTTCGCTCATATAATATATCAAAATGTTCGTCTCAAAGTGCTCTACATGTTGGCATCAGTTTTGTGCATGTTAGGGTTCATATAGATCTCTTAATATTCGTTGCAAGACTGCTTCGTGATGTTACTGTCTCAGCACTAGTTGTCTGTTAACAATATGTTAGCATGTTCGTGAGGTCGTAACTTTGTGCATGTTGGTCCAAATGGAGTGTATGATATGTAAAAATGTTCGTCTTGTGATGCTCTTCACGATGGATGCATTTGCATACATGTTAGGTTGCATTATGCCATGTTTAACCCTGTTGCAAAAGTGCATGTTGTCGTTAAGTTGCTGAAATTATTATGATACGATGTTCTGTCATTTTCATAGCATTTTGTGTGATTTTGTTTTTATGCTACATGTCAACATGTTTTAGGAGCATAATAATGTTGTCTTTGAATTGGTGTATTTGGTTTTCCATGATACGCTCTGCGGTGACTTAAGCAAGCTTGTAGACATGCCATGTCAATGTTGCCGTTTTAGCACTTAGTGAAAAACTGCCAAGTATGGAATCTATAATAACATGTTGCCATGTAAACTTGATGCCATAATGTTTTCCAGGCATGTTGTGGAGTAGCTAGTGAGCATGTATTGATGTCCATGTTGTTGTCTATCAATCCATGCCTTTGTTTGCATATATGCCCTGCTAGAGTTTGTTGTTTGCTTGCTCTCAAAATGCTTGGAATTAAAACTGCCAGCCTGTTAACAGAACATTCAATTTGGCAAGGCTTGCGTTAAGCAACCCTTGCATGGAATGACCAGTTTATCGGGTCCAAAGGCAGCAACATATCGTTCCAGATTGCATGCCTTGTAATTTTCACTAAGTCTGAGAAATCTGTTAACTTATTGAATCTTGCCATGCTTGTTTAATTGTGTTCCAGCAAGTTTTTGGGTGTGCTCTAAGTCCATACTTGTTTAGAATCATGTCTATTTCACATCCATGCCTTTTGTCTTCATGTTTGGGTGTTGTAGCATATTTAAATCTTGCTCCAAAGATGCCATGTTGCTATTAAATGCAGTTTCGCATTGCATCTTGTTTTGCTTGCCATTTGCAAACCGTGCATCCGTTTCCCATGATCTTTATACCGTTTTCGACTGAAATCTTCCTCTCTATCGAGTGGCGTGCTTGGTTGCCCAAGATGAATCCATTTCCATCATCTTCTCCTTTAGGCTCGAGAGCATCCTCATGCATACGCACATCATGTCTTGCATCCCATGACATGTCTTGCATCATGTTGTTTGTGCATTGCACCATGATTGATCTTGTACCGTTCTTATGATCTTGTGTTGGGTAGAGCCGGCAGTCGATACCGAGTTCGAAGATCTTGTTGAGACTGAGTTGGAGGAGCCGTCTTACCATTCCACCGAGGACTTAACAGGCAAGATGACCGTTCCTTGATATCACCTCTATCTTTGCGTTGCTAGTTGTCTCACTCTATAGTTATGCCTCGATGCCTATTCTTGTCTTGTCAGCCTCCTATGTTGCCATGAAACACTCCAACCGCGTTCCTAGCAAACCGTTGATTGGATAAGTACACTTTTGCTCAGCCCCTCTTATAGCGTTGTTAGTTGTAGGTGAAGTTGGAAGATTGATCCATGTTTGGACTTCTTTATTGGGATAACACAATATATATCTTAATTAAATTAATGCACATATATATTGGTAATGGGTGGAACGCTTGGCCTTCTGCTTGTTGTTTTGTTCCACTCATGCCGCTTAAGGACCCGATAAACCGGTGTTATGTTCCTTGATTTTGCGTTCCTAACACGGTTGCACTACTTAAAGCTTTTCCAGCAAGGCCCAACTTTGGTACTACATTTGCCTAATAACTAAAAACTTGCATAGGGAGTTATAAACCCGAGTTCTTAATCAACCCCCGGGCCAGTGCTCCTCATGAGTGTTGGTCCAAACTAGAGCCACTTGCGGTGCCACCCAGTTTTTCTGGGCCTTTGGTTGCTGTACGTAGTGCTCATCCGGTCGTGGCCTGAGACGAGATACGCGCGGCTACTATCAGGGTGTCGGCACGCCGGGAGGTCTTGCTGGATTAGTTTTACCTTTGTCGAAATATATTGAGCACGGGATTCCGAGAATACCCGGGTCTTCCCAATACGGAGTTGCGACTTCGCAGATCGTGAGCTTATGATGGGCTAAGTTGGGACACCCTTGCAAGGTTATGAACTTTCGAAAGCCGTGCCCACGGTTATGTGGCAAATGGGATTTTTTTTCATATCCGGTTGTAGATAACTTGACACCATATCCTTAAGAATACACTACCTGTGTGAGTAACCGTGACGGTCTCTTTTCGAATGGGTTTCGGAAAGTGAACACGGTGGGGTTATGCATGAACGTGAGTAGCTAGGATCACTTATTGATCATCTTTGGCGACCGTTGGCACATATCCTCTTCTCTCTCTGAATTCGTAAGCTAGTTGCTTAGTGCTTGCTGCAGATACTTTATTACCTCTCCACACCTAAAAGGCTTTGTTAGTTTTGATACCCGGGAATGGGATTGTTGAGTCCTTGTGACTCACAGATTACAACACACACCAGATGCAGGTACAACCGAGAACGATGCAGGAGATGGACCATAACTTCACTGGGAGTTCGACGAAGAGCGTGGTTGTTTCTATGTAATGTGTCCGGACGATCAGTAGTGGTTCCTACTAGGGGCGATCAGGACTTGTGATTGTGGTATCTTTTCTCGTTTGATTCCGTCTGTAGTCGGACCCTGTGTTATTTGGATGAATGTATGCTATTGTATTAATTGTGTGACGTGGCGAGTGTAAGCCAACTATTTTACTCTTTCATCCTTGTTCTTTACATGAGTTGTGCAAAGATACCACGTTTGCGGTCATTCCAGAATGTGCTTATGTCTCTAACTCGTGCCTCGACACGTAGGAGATATAGTCGCATCCTGGGCATTACAAGTTGGTATTCAGAGCCTTCTCCGACCTAGGAGCCCCCTGATTGATCGAACCGCTGACGGTTGAGTCTAGGCACACACACAAAAATGTTTTGAGTCACATATATATCGGAGAGTAGGATTTATTTTTTACTCCTCATCCCCTTCGTCGCTCTGGTGAGGATTCCTGACGTTGTTTTAACTTCACTATCCTCAAATTTCACCAATTTTTTTAGGATCACATGGGTATTGTTTGGATTGTTCCGATATCTTTGTAACAAGAACATTGTTCTTGGTGCCTCCTGTCATTTAGGGGTTGTGGCAGTGTCCCGGGGAGTTGAGCTCCGAGGTGTTGTCGTCACAATTGTATCGTTGCAGTTCTAGAATACCAGAGGTGGCCGGCAACGAAAACTCTTCTATGCATGTCTGGTGGTGAGATAACCCCGACGTCACCCAGTACTGGGGGGGATAGTTCGGGAGTATTGCAAATGACTTCCAACTCAGTGGCGCCGGATATATCTATTCACATGGGAGATTATAGTTTTCTGGTTTCCCCAGTTGTTCTCGGTAACTCAGACATTGATCTTATTCTTGGGATGGATTGGCTCTCTAAGCATGATGCACTTATTGATTGTGCAAACAAAGAGGTGAATCTAACTCATCCTTCCGAAGACGTGATTATCTTCGCAGCTCGAGATAACACAATCAGGCTATTCTCTCTCAATGACAAGGGCGATATTAATGCCATATCCCAGATTCCGGTGGTTTGTGAATATGAGGATGTATTTCCTGAAGAGCTTCCAGGCATGCCTCCCAACCGTCCAGTTGAATTCATAATTGAACTTGAACCTGGTACGGAGCCAGCCCGTCGGCGTCCGTACAAGCTTTCTCCTAAAGAGTTGAAGGAGTTGAAGAAACAACTCGATGAGCAAGAACGCTTGGGTCTGATCAGACCAAGTACTTCTCCTTGGGGTTGTGGTGTTCTTTTGTCAAGAAGAAGGATGGTACGGAACGATTGTACGTTGATTACCGGCCATTGAACAAGAAGACGATTAAGAATAAGTACCCTCTCCCCAACATCAATGAACTGTTCGAGCAGCTCAAAGGAGCCAAGGTTTTCTCGAAGCTTGATCCCCGGATGGGCTACCATCAAATTCGTATCCGTAAAGAGGATATTCCCAAGACCACATTCAAGACGAATTATGGCTCCTACGAGTACACAATCATGTCCTTCGGGCTTGCAAATGCTTCACCCACTTTCTCTCGGATGATGCACTTCATATTCAACCCCTACACCAATGAGTTCGTCCTCGTGTACCTCGATGATATCTTGGTATTCTCCAAGAATGAAGAATACCATGCCAAGCACCTCCGTTTGGTTCTTGACAGGCTCAGAGAGTACCGCTTTTGTGCGAAGTTCTCCAAGTGCGAATTTTGGCTCGATGAAGTCCTCTATCTGGGTCATATTATCTCTGCCAAGGGCATTTCTGTTAACCCCGAGAAGGTTGAAGCTATTGTGAAGTGGGAACCGCCTCAGAATGTCAAACAACTCCAAAGTTTCCTCGGCCTCGCAAGCTATTGCAGAAGGTTCGTTGAGAACTTCTCCAAGATTGCCAAGCCTCTGTCCAACCTGTTGCAAAAGAATGTCAAGTACTCGTGGACTCCTGATTGTGATGTGGCATTCAATACCCTCAAAGAGAAGTCCATTTCTGCTCCGGTATGTACTCCTCCAGATGAGTCCAAGCCTTATGAAGTGTTCTGTGATGCTTCAACGCAAGGTCTCGGCGGTGTTCTCATGCAAGACAAGAAGATCGTCGCTTACACTTCTCGTCAGCTTAAAATAAATGAGAAGAATTACCCCACACATGATCTTGAGCTAGCAGTAGTTGTTCATGCCTTGATCACGTGGAGACACCTTCTATTGGGCAGAAAAGTGGACATCTTCACCGATCACAAGAGCCTGAAGTACATCTTCACCCAGCCAAACCTTAACCTCCGCCAGACTCGTTGGGTCGAAATGATTCAAGAGTATGATCCAAGCATTGAGTATACTCCTGGCAAGGCCAATGTCATTGCAAATGCCTTGAGCAGAAAGGCTTATTGCAATAGTCTCATCCTCAAACCGTTCCAACCTGAACTTTGTGAATCATTCAGGAAGCTCAACCTCCAAGTCGTTCCACAAGGATTTCTTGCCAACCTTCAAGTCGCTCCTACCTTGGAAGATCAAATCGGTGAGGCCCAACTCAGTGATGCTATGGTGCAGAAGGTGAAACATGGTATTGCCAAGGGTACTCCCAAGTACAAGTGCTATAGCATTGATGACAGAGACACTTTGTTCTTTGAGGACAGAATTGTGGTTCCTAAAGGTGATCTCAGGAAGCTCATAATGAACGAAGCACATGATTCACTCCTCTCGATACATCCAGGAAGCTCCAAGATGTACCATGACCTCAAGCAATCCTATTGGTGGACTCGCATGAAAAGAGAAATTGCTCAATTCGTGAACGAGTGTGATGTGTGCAGAAGAGTAAAGGCAGAGCATCAACGTCCAGCCGGACTCCTGCAACCTCTACCTATTCCCGAGTGGAAATTCGATCACATTGAGATGGATTTCGTCACCGGCTTCCCCAAGTCCAAGCAAGAAAATGATGCTATCCTTGTAGTGATTGATAAGCTCACAAAAGTGGCTCATTTTCTTCCAGTCAAGGAATCCATCAACGTAGTATAACTTGCAGAGATGTACACCTCCAGAGTTGTCTCTTTGCATGGTATCCCTCAAGTAATCTCCTTAGATCGTGGAAGCTTGTTCACTTCCAAATTTTGGGATTCCTTCCAGTCAGCTATGGGTACCAAGATTCGCTTCAACACAGCTTTTCACCCTCAGACTAGTGGCCAAGTCGAAAGAGTGAACCAAATTCTTGAAGATATGCTCAGAGCATGTGTAATCTCATTCGGTATGAAATGGGAAGACTGCCTTCCATTTACCGAATTCTCCTACAACAACAGCTTCCAAGCAAGTGCATGCAAAGTACCGTTTGAAATTCTCTATGGCAGAAAGTGTCGTACCCCTCTCAACTGGTCCGAGACTGGTGAACGTCAACTCCTTGGCAATGATTTGATTTCAGAGGCCAAAGAAATGTGCAAATTCATACGTGAGAATCTCAAAGCCGCGCAATCGCGCCAGAAGAGTTACTATGACGGCAAACACCAAGATTTGGCTTTCGACATTGGAGATCATGTCTATCTCCGTGTTTCTCCCATGAAGGGCACTCAGAGGTTCGGTATCAAGGGCAAGCTTGCTCCAAGATACGTGGGCCCTTTCAAGATAATTGGCAAGAGAGGCGATCTAGCCTACCAACTCGAGCTTCCCTCCAACTTTGCAAATGTGCATGACGTGTTTCACGTGTCACAACTCCGCAAGTGCTTCAAGACACCTGAACGCACTATTCCTTTCGAAGAGATTGATCTTCAGTAAGACTTGTCTTATCGTGAGCACCCCGTTGCTATCTTTGAAGAAACTGAGCGCAAGACCCGCAACAAGTCCATCAAATTCTTGAAAGTCAAGTGGTCACACCATACCGACGGAGAAGCAACATGGGAACGAGAAGATCATCTCCGTTCCGAGAATCCCGCTTTCTTTCAGTCCTAGATCTCGGGACGAGATATTTTCGTAGTGGAGGAGAGTTTGTAACACCCCAGATGTAAAACTTCCTTATATGGCAATATATGCATCATTGACTTAATCAATTCCATTCTGGGCTCATCCTTCATTTTGGGTATTTTTGTGTTTTGCGTTGAGAGTGTGTGCATATCACCATGTCATGTCATCATGTGCATTGCATTGCATTCATGTCGTCACTTGCACCCGGTCATGTTCATCTCTCCCCGTTGTCCGTTTCGAGTTCCGACACTCACACACGTGCCAGTGGCACCTCCGGATCCTCCTTTTGTAAGTGGCCGAAAACCCTTCTCGGAGTGAGGCAAAAGTTGTCATCCGTTGTTGTTATAGTGCGTGCAGACCGCCTGTCAAGTTTCGTCTCGTTTGTAGGTCGTTTGATACTCCAACGGTAAACCACGTTCCCCATGGAAGCCCTCTCTCTTTTGGCCCAAGAACCCTCCACAACATCCCACAAGCCCATCCCAACCACCTCCATGCTCTCGGTGGTTGGATCATGATCGTGTGGGCGAAAACCGCACCCCATTAGGACTCTCCTAGCTCCCTCTACCTATAAATATGTGCATCCCCTGAAATTTGCGGACGAAACCCTAGCCTCCCTCCTCCTCCGTCCGCCGGACGCGTTCGCCTAGCGCCGGACGTGTCCGCCCACCGCCCCGAGCCAATCAAGTGGCGACATGTCGTCGCTCCTCCACCGTGCGCCGCCAAGGCCCGCCGAGCCCATCGTAGGCCCGCGGGGCCCATCCACAGCCGGTCGCGCGAGCTCGCGCCCTCGCGCCTCCTCCCACCGACGCTGACCTCTGCCACCGCGTCCTCGCCGCCGGCTCGCGCAACTCGCCGGCACAGCGCCGCCGCCGCCGCCGCGTGATACGTCCATTTTGCATCATGCTTATATGTTGATATTTATTGCATTATGGGCTGTTCTTACATGTTTTGTCACAATACTTATGCATTTTCTCTCTTATTTTACAAGGTTTACATGAAGAGGGAGAATGCCGGGAGCTGGAATTCTGGGCTGGAAAAGGAGCAAACTCTGGAAACCTATTCTACACAACTCCAAAAGCCCTGAAACTCAACAGAATGTCGTTTCAGAAAATATAAAAAATATCTGGCAAAAGAAGTCCACGAGGGGGGCCACCGGCTGCCCACGAGGGTGGGGGCGTGCCCCCTTCCCAGGGCGCGCCCCCCTGCCTCGTGGGCCAGCCGGAAGGCACCCGATGTCCATCTTCTCCTATATGATGTGTTTTGACCTGGAAAAATCATAAGGAGGCTTTCGGGACCAGATGCCGCCGTCTCGAGGCAGAAACCAATCTAGGGCTCCGGCAGAGCTGTTCTGCCGGGGATACTTCCCTCCGGGAGGGGGAAATCGTCACCGCCGTCATCACCAACAACTCTCCCATCTTGGAGAGGGCTATCTTCATCAACATCTTCACCAGCACCATCTCCTCTCAAACCCTAGTTCATCTCTTGTATCCAATCTTTGTACCCAAACCTCAGATTGGTACCTATGGGTTGCTAGTAGTGTTGATTACTCCTTGTAGTTGATGCTAGTTGGTTTATTTGGTGGAAGATCATATGTTCAGATCCATTATGCATATTAATACCCCTTTGATCATGAACAATATTATGTCTTGTGAGTAGTTAATCTTGTTCTTGAGGACATGGGAGAAGTCTTGCTATTAGTAGTCATGTGAGTTTGGTCTTCGTTCGATATTTTGATGAGATGTATGTTATCTCTCCTCTAGTGGTGTCATGTGAAAGTCGACTACACGACACTTCACCATTATTTGGGCCTAGAGGAGGGCATTGGGAAGTAATAAGTAGATGATGGGTTGCTAGAGTGACAGAAGCTTAAACCCTAGTTTATGCGTTGCTCCGTAAGGGGCTGATTTGGATCCATATGTTTCAGGCTATGGTTAGGTTTACCTTAATACTTCTTTTGTAGTTGCGGATGCTTGCATTAGAGGTTAATCATAAGTGGGAGGCTTGTCCAAGGCAGCACCCAAGCACCGGTCCACCCACATACCTGTTGGGGAACGTAGTATTTCAAAAAAAAAATCCTACGAACACGCAAGATCTATCTACTAGATGCATAGCAACGAGAGGGGACAGTAAGCGGAAGCGTTTAACAACGCGGTTGATGTAGTCGTACACCTTCACGATCCGTCCCGATCTAGTACCGAACGTACGGCACCTCCGCGTTCAGCACACGTTCAGCTCGATGACGTCCTCGCCTTCTTGATCCAGCAAGACGGGCGAAGTAGTAGATGAGTTCCGACAGCACGAAGGCATGGTGACGGTTGTTGATGAAGAACAATCTCTGCAGGGCTTCGCCAAGCACTACAGAAACTAGACGGAGGATGAACTAGAGGGTCGGGGTTGCCGGCACACGGCTTGGTTATCTTGATGTGTCTTGGGTGCTACCCCTACCCCTCTATTTATATGTTGAGCCTTGGGGTCGAAACTTGGAGTAAAAGCCTTCACAAAGTCGGTTTCACCCGAAAGGCAAGAGTCCTTCTCGGACTCCAGGTCCAGACGCCAGGGTTCCCGGTGTCTGGACCCAGACGCCACGGACCCTGGCGTCTGGCCTCTGGACTCCGCAAAACTTCCTTTTGTGCCTTCCAAAAACTTTGTGTGCTTTCCCTTTTGGCCCAAACATAGTGTTCTCGTACCAAAATATTTCAGGGAACATCCGGAACCCCTTCCGGTGAATTCCGGAACCCTTCCGGAGGTCAAACACTATTATCCCATATATTAATCTTTATCTCCGGACCATTCCGGAGTTCCTCGTCATGTACGTGATCACATCCGGGACTCCGAATAACATTCGGTCACCAACATACATAACTCATTAAATATTATATCGTCAACGAACGTTTAAGCGTGCGGACCCTACGGGTTCGAGAACTATGTAGACATGACCGAGACATATCTCCGGTCAATAACCAATAGCAGAACCTGGATGCCCATATTGGCTCCTACATATTCTACGAAGATCTTTATCGGTCGAACCGCATAACAACATACGTTGTTCCCTTTGTCATAGGCACGTTACTTGCCCGAGATTCGATCGTCGGTATCTCAATACCTAGTTCAATCTTGTTACCGGCAAGTCTCTTTACTCGTTCCGTAATACATCATCTCATGACTAACTCATTAGTCATTTGCTTGCAAGGCTTATTATGATGTGCATTACCGAGAGGGCCCAGAGATACCTCTCCGACACTCGGAGTGACAAATCCTATTCTTGAGCTATGCCTACACCACGAACACCTTCGGAGACACCTGTAGAGCATCTTTATAATCACCCAGTTATGTTGTGATGTTTGATAGCACACAAGGTGTTCCTCCGGTATTCGGGAGTTGCATAATCTCATAGTCATAGGAACATGTATAAGTCATGAAGAAAGCAATAGCAGTAAAACTAAATGATCATAGTGCTAAGCTAACGGATGGGTCTTGTCCATCACATCATTCTCCTAATGATGTGATCCCATTGATCAAATGACAACTCATGTCTATGGCTAGGAAACATAACCATCTTTGATCAATGAGCTAGTCTAGTAGAGGCATACTAGGGACATTCTGTTGTCTATGTATTCACATATGTACTAAGTTTCCGGTTAATACAATTCTAGCATGAATAAAAGACATTTATCATGATATAAGGAAATACAAATAACATCTTTATTATTGCCTCTAGGGCATATTTCCTTCAGTCTCCCACTTGAACTAGAGTCAATAATCTAGATTACAAAGTAATGATCCTAACACCCATGGAGTCCTGGTGCTGATCATGTTTTGCCCGTGGAAGAGGCTTAGTCAACGGGCCTGCAACATTCAGATCCTTATGTATCTTGCAAATCTCTATGTCTCCTTCCTTGACTAGATCACGGATGGAATTGAAGCGTCTTTTGATGTGCTTTGTTCTCTTGCGAAACCTGGATTCCTTTTCCAAGGCTATTGCTCCAGTGTTGTCACAAAATATTTTCATTGGACCTGATGCACTAGGTATTACACCTAGATCGGATATGAACTCCTTCATCCAGACTCCTTCATTTGCTGCTTCCGAAGCAGCTATGTATTCCGCTTCACACGTAGATCCCGCCACGATGCTTTGCTTGGAACTGCACCAACTGACAGCTCCACCGTTCAATAAAAATACATATCCGGTTTGTGACTTTGAGTCATCCGGATCAGTGTCAAAGCTTGAATCGACGTAACCGTTTACGGCGAGCTCTTTGTCACCTCCATACACGAGAAACGTATCCTTTGTCCTTTTCAGGTACTTCAGGATGTTCTTGACCGCTGTCCAGTGATCCACTCCTGGATTACTTTGGTACCTCCCTGCTAGACTTATAGCAAGGCACACATCAGGTCTGGTACACAACATTGCATACATGATAGATCCTATGGCTGAGGCATAGGGAATGACTTTCATTTTCTCTCTATCTTCTGCAGTGGTCGAGCATTGAGTCTTACTCAACTTCACACCTTGTAACACACGCAAGAACCCTTTCTTTGACTGATCCATTTTGAACTTCTTGAAAACTTTATCAAGGTATGTGCTTTGTGAAAGTCAAAGTCTTGATCTATCTCTATAGATCTTGATGCCTAATATGTAAGCAGCTTCACCGAGGTCTTTCATTGAAAAATTCTTATTCAAGTATCCATTTATGCTATCCAGAAATTCTATATCATTTCCAATCAATAATATGTCATCCACATATAATATCAGAAATGCTACAGAGCTCCCACTCACTTTCTTGTAAATACATGCTTCTCCAAAAGTCTGTATAAAACCATATGCTTTGATCACCTCATCAAAGCGTATATTCCAACTCCGAGATGCTTGCACCAGTCCATAGATGGATCACAGGAGCTTGCACACTTTGTTAGCACTTTTAGGATCAACAAAACCTTCTGGTTGCATCATATACAACTCTTCTTTGAGATATCCATTCAGGAATGCAGTTTTGACATCCATTTGCCAGATTTCATAATCATAAAATGCGGCAATTGCTAACATGATTCGGACAGAGTTAAGCATCGCTACGGGTGAGAAAGTCTCATCGTAGTCAACTCCTTGAACATGTCGAAAACCTTTCGCAACAAGTCAAGCTTTGTAAACAGTAACATTACCGTCTGCGTCGGTCTTCCTCTTGAAGATCCATTTATTTTCGATGGCTTGCCGATTATCGGGCAAGTCAGCCAAAGTCCACATTTTGTTCTCATACATGGATCCCATCTCAGATTTCATGGCCTCAAGCCATTTCGCGGAATCTTGGCTCATCATCGCTTCCTCATAGTTCGTAGGTTCATCATGGTCTAGTAACATGACTTCCATAACTGGGTTGCTGTACCACTCTGGTGCGGAACGAACTCTGGTTGATCTACGAAGTTCAGAAGAAACTTGATCTAAAGTTTCATGATCATCATCATTAGCTTCCTCACTAATTGGTGTAGGAATCACTGGAACTAGTTTCTGTGATGTACTACTTTCCAATTCGGGAGAAGGTACAATTACCTCATCCAGTTCTACTTTCCTCCCACTCACTTCTTTCGAGAGAAACTCCTTCTCTAGAAAGGATCCATTCTTAGCAACGAATATCTTGCCTTCGGATCTGTGATAGAAGGTGTACCCCAACTGTCTCCTTTGGGTATCCTATGAAGACACATTTCTCCGACTTGGGTTCGACCTTATCAGGTTGAAGCTTTTTCACATAAGCATCGCAGCCCCAAACTTTAAGAAACGACAAATTTGGTTTCTTGCCAGACCATAGTTCATAAGGCGTCGTCTCAACGGATTTAGATGGTGCCCTATCTAACTTGAATGCAGCTGTCTCTAAAGCATAACCCCAAAACGATAGTGGTAAATCGATAAGAGACATCATAGACCGCACCATATCCAATAAAGTACGGTTACGACGTTCGGACACACCATTACGCTGTGGTGTTCCGGGTGGCCTGAGTTGTGAAACTATTCCACATTGTTTCAAATGAAGACCAAACTCATAACTCAAATATTCACCTCCATGATCAGATCATAGAAACTTTATTTTCTTGTTACGATGATTCTCTACTTCACTATGAAATTCTTTGAACTTTTCAAATGTTTCAGACTTGTGTTTCATTAAGTAGATATACCCATATCTGCTCAAATCATCAGTGAAGGTCAGAAAATAACGATACCCACCGCGAGCTTCAACACTCATTGGTCCACATACATCTGTATGTATGATCTCCAACAAATTTGTTGCTCGCTCCATTGTTCCAGAGAACGGAGTTTTAGTCATCTTGCCCATGAGGCATGGTTCGCAAGCACCAAGTGATTCATAATCAAGTGATTCCAAAAGTCCATCACTATGGAGTTTCTTCATGCGCTTTACACCAATATGACCTAAACGGCAGTGCCACAAATAAGTTGCACTGTCATTATTAACCTTGCATCTTTTGGCTTCAATATTATGAATATGTGTATCACTACAATCGAGATCCAACAAGAATAGACCACTCTTCAAGGGTGCATGATCATAAAAGATATTATTCATAAAAATAGAACAACCTTTATTCTCTGATTTAAATGAATAACCGTCTCGCAACAAACAAGATCCAGATATAATGTTCATGCTTAACGCTGGCACCAAATAACAATTATTCAGGTCTAAAACTAATCCCGAAGGTAGATGTAGAGGTAGCGTGCCGACGGCGATCACATCGACTTTGGAACCATTTCCCACGCGCATCGTCACCTCGTCCTTAGCTAATCTTCGTTTAATCCGTAGTCCCTGTTTCGAGTTACAAATATTAGCAACCGAACTGGTATCAAATACCCAGGTACTACTACGAGCATTAGTAAGGTACACATCAATAACATGTAGATCACATATACCTTTGTTCACCTTGCCATCCTTCTTATCCGCCAAATACTTAGGGCGGTTCCGCTTCCAATGTCCAGTCCCTTTGCAGTAGAAGCACTCAGTTTCAGGCTTGGCTCCAGACTTGGGTTTCTTCGTGGGAGTAGCAACTGTCTTGCTATTCTTCTTGAAGTTCCCCTTCTTTCCCTTGCCCTTTTTCTTGAAACTAGTGGTCTTGTTAACCATCAATACTTGATGCTCCTTTTTGATTTCTACCTCCGCAGCCTTGAGCATAGCGAAGAGCTCGGGAATTGTCTTTTACATCCCTTGCATATTATAGTTCATCACGAAGCCTTTATAGCTTGGTGGCAGTGATTGAAGAACTCTATGAATAACACTATCCTCGTCAACTTTGCAACCAAGTTGAGTCATATGATTGTAGTACCCAGACATTCTGAGCAAGTGTTCACTGATAGAACTATTCTCCCCCATCTTGCAGCTATAGAACTTATTGGAAATCTCATATTTCTCAATCCGGGAATTTTCTTGAAATATTAACTTCAACTCCTGGAACATATCATATGGTCCATGGCGTTCAAAACATCGTTGAAGTCCCGGTTCTAAGCCGTAGAGCATGGCACACTGAACTATCGTGTAGTCATCAGACCGCGTTTGCCAGACGTTCAAAGCGTCTACATTAGCAGGAGGGGGCTTGTCACCTAGCGGTGCTTCAAGGACATAATTCTTTTGTGCAGCAATGAGGATAATCCTCAAGTTACGGACCCAGTCCGTGTAATTGCTGCCATCATCTTTCAACTTAGCTTTATCTAGGAATGCATTAAGATTCAAAGGAACGGCAACACGGGCCATTGATCAACAACAACATAGATATGCAAAATCTATCAGGACTAAGTTCATGATAAATTAAAGTTCAGTTAATCATATTACTAAAGAACTCCCAATTAGATAGACATCCCTCCGGTCATCTAAATGATCACGTGATCCAAATCAACTAAACCATGTCCGATCATCACGTGAGATGGAGTAGTTTCAATGGTGAACATCTTATGTTGATCATATCTACTATATGATTCACGCTCGACCTTTCGGTCTCTAGTGTTCCGAGGCCATATCTGCATATGCTAGGCTCGTCAAGTTTAACCCGAGTATTCTGCGTGTGCAAAACTGGTTTACACCCGTTGTATTTGAACGTAGAGCTTATCACACCCGATCATCACATGGTGTCTCAGCACGAAGAACTTTCGCAACGGTGCATACTCAGGGAGAACACTTGTACCTTGAAATTTTTTAAGGGATCATCTTATAATGCTACCGTCGTACTAAGGAAAATAAGAAGCATAATAAGATAAACATCACATGCAATCAAAATATGTGACATGATATGGCCATCATCATCTTGTGCTTTTAATCTCCATCTTGAAAGCACCGTCATGATCACCTTCGTCACCGGCGCGACACCTTGATCTCCATCGTAGCATCATTGTCATCTCGCCAACTATTGCTTCTATGACTATCGCTACCGCTTAGTGATAAAGTAAATCAATTACATGGCGATTGCATTTCATACAATAAAGCGACAACCATATGGCTCCTGCCAGTTGCCGCTAACATTACAAAACATGATCATCTCATACAAAACTGTATCACTCATCATGTCTTGACCATATCACATCACAACATACCCTGCAAAAACAAGTTAGACGTCCTCTACTTTGTTGTTGCAAGTTTTACGTAGCTACTACGGGCTTAGCAAGAACCATTCTTACCTACGCATACAAAACCACAACGATGTTTCGTCAAGTATGTGCTGCTTTAACCTTAACAAGGATCGGGCGTAGTCACTCTCGATTCAACTAAAGTGAGAGAGACAGACACCCGCCAGTCACCTTTAAGCAACAAGTACTCATAACGGTGAAACTAGTCTCGTGTAAGCGTATGCGTAATGTCGGTCCGGGCCGCTTCATCTCACAAAACCGCCGAAGCAAAGTATGACATGCTGGTAAGCAGTATGACTAGTATCGTCCACAACTCACTTGTGTTCTACTCGTGCATATCATCTACGCATAGACCTGGCTCATGATGCCACTATTGGGGAACGTAGTATTTCAAAAAAAAAATCCTACGAACACGCAAGATCTATCTACTAGATGCATAGCAACGAGAGGGGAGAGTGTGTCTACGTACCCTCGTAGACCGAAAGCGGAAGCGTTTAACAACACGGTTGATGTAGTCGTACACCTTCACGATCCGTCCCGATCTAGTACCGAACGTATGGCACCTCCGCGTTCAGCACATGTTCAGCTCAATGACGTCCTCGCCTTCTTGATCCAGCAAGACGGGCGAAGTAGTAGATGAGTTCCGACAGCACGAAGGCATGGTGATGGTTGTTGATGAAGAACAATCTCTGCAGGGCTTCGCCAAGTACTACAGAAACTAGACGGACGATGAGGGTCGGGGTTGCTGGCACACGGCTTGGTGTATCTTGATGTGTCTTGGGTGCTAGCCCTACCCCTCTATTTATATGTTGAGCCTTGGGGTCGAAACTTGGAGTAAAAGCCTTCACAAAGTCGGTTTCACCCGAAAGGCAAGAGTCCTCCTCGGACTCCAGGGCCAGACGCCAGGGTTCCCGGCGTCTGGCCTCTGGACTCCGCAAAACTTCCTTTTGTGCCTTCCAAAAACCTTGAGTGCTTTCCCTTTTGGCCCAAACAAAGTGTTCTCGTACCCAAACATTTCGGGAAACATCCGGAACCCTTCCGGAGGTCAAACACTATTATCCCATATATTAATCTTTATTTCCGGACCATTCCGGAGTTCCACGTCATGTCCGTGATCACATCCGAGACTCCGAATAACATTCGGTCACCAACATACATAACTCATTAAATACTATATCGTCAACGAACGTTTAAGCGTGCGGACCCTACGGGTTCGAGAACTATGTAGACATGACCGAGACATCTCTCCGGTCAATAACCAATAGCGGAACCTGGATGCCCATATTGGCTCCTACATATTCTACGAAGATCTTTATCGATCGAACCGCATAACAACATACGTTGTTCCCTTTGTCATCAGCATGTTACTTGCCCGAGATTCGATCATCGGTATCTCAATACCTAGTTCAATCTCGTTACCGGCAAGTCTCTTTACTCGTTCCATAATACATCATCTCATGACTAACTCATTAGTCATTTGCTTGCAAGGCTTATTATGATGTGCATTACCGAGAGTACCTCTCCGACACTCGGAGTGACAAATCCTATTCTTGAGCTATGCCAACACCACGAACACCTTCGGAGACACCTGTAGAGCATCTTTATAATCACCCAGTTACGTTGTGATGTTTGATAGCACACAAGGTGTTCCTCCGGTTTTCGGGAGTTGCATAATCTCATAGTCATAGGAACATGTATAAGTCATGAAGAAAGCAATAGCAGTAAAACTAAACGATCATAGTGCTAAGCTAACGGATGGGTCTTGTCCATCACATCATTCTCCTAATGATGTGATCCCGTTGATCAAATGACAACTTATGTCTATGGCTAGGAAACATAACCATCTTTGATCAATAAGCTAGTCTAGTATAGGCATACTAGGGACATTCTATTGTCTATGTATTCACACACGTACTAAGTTTTCGGTTAATACAATTCTAGCATGAATAAAAGACATTTATCATGATATAAGGAAATAAAAATAACATCTTTATTATTGCCTCTAGGGCATATTTCCTTCAATACCAAATTATCAAAGTACCGAACGCGAATCAGATGATCGTGATGAAAACTAGCTTGACGATAATTCCCATGTGTCCTCGGGAGCGCTTTCCTTTATATAAGAGTTTGTCCAGGCTTGTCCTTTCCTACAAAAAGGATTGGTCCACCTTGCTGCACATTATTTACATTTATCTTTTGTCACTTGCTACCAATTACCTTATCACAAAACTATATGTTACCTATAATTTCAGTGCTTGCAGAAAATACCTTACCGAAAACTGCCTATCATTTCCTTCTGCTCCTCGTTGAGTTCGACACTCTTACTTATCGAAAGGACTACGATATATCCCCTACACTTGTGGGTCATCAAGACTCTTTTCTGGCGCCGTTGCCGGGGAGTGAAGCGCCTTTGGTAAGTGGAATTTGGTAAGGAAAAAATTATATAGTGTGATGAAATTTATTGTCACTTGTTACTATGGCTCAAAATCCTTTGAGGGGCTTGTTCGGGGTATCTTCACCCCGACCAGAAGAGCAAAGAGTTGCTCCTCAACCTACTGCACCTACTGAAAATGTTTGCTTTGAGATTCCTTCGGGTATGATAGAGAAACTGCTTGAAAATCCTTTTACAGGACACGGAACATTGCATCCCGATTTACATCTAATCTATGTGGATGAAGTTTGTGGATTATTTAAGCTTGCAGGTATGCATGAGGATGTTATCAAGAAGAAGGTCTTCCCTTTATCTTTGAAGGGAGATGCATTGACATGGTTTAGGCTATGTGATGATATGGGATCATGGAACTATAATCGTCTGAAGTTGGAATTTCATCAGAAGTTCTACCCTATGCACCAGGTTCATCGTGATCGTAATTATATTTATAATTTCTGGCCTCGCGAAGGAGAAAGCATCGCTCAAGCTTGGGGGAGGCTTAAGTCAATGTTATATTCATGCCCCAATCATGATCTCTCAAGAGAAATGATCATTCAAAAATTTTATGCTCATCTTTCTCATAATAATCACTCCATGCTCGATACTTCTTGCTCTGGCTCTTATATGATGAAGACTATTGACTTCAAATGGGATTTATTGGAAAGAATTAAACGCAACTCTGAAGATTGGGATCTCGACGAAGGTAAGGAGTCAGGTATGACCCCTAAGTTTGATTGTGTTAAAGCTTTTATAGGTACTAATGTTTTCCGTGAGTTTAGCACTAAATATGGACTTGACTCTGAGATAGTAGCTTCTTTCTGTGAATCCTTTGCTACTCATATTGATCTCCCTAAGGAGAAGTGGTTTAAATAACATCCCCCTATTGAAGTAAAAGTAGTTGAACCTATTAAAGTTGAAGAAAGGACTATCACTTGTTGATCCTGTTATACCTACCGCTTATATTGAGAAACCACATTTCCTTGTTAGGATAAAGGATCATGCCCAAGCTTCAACTGTAGTTCGTAAGAGTAATACTAGAACACCTACACCCTCTGAGCAAATTAAAGTTGAACCTAGTGTTGCTATGGTTAAGGACCTCTTGGTAGAAGATTTAGATGGACATGTTATTTACCTCCAAGAAGAGTCTGCTAGGATAGCCAAGACCAATGCTAGGAATAGACATAAACCGGTTGTAGGCTTGTCTGTCATCTCTATTAAGATAGGAGATCATTACTATCATGGTTTATGTGACGTAGGTGCTAGTGCGAGTATTATCCCTCTTGATTTATATAACAAAATTATGCATGATATTGCACCTGTCGAGCTAGAAGGGATTGATGTTACTATTAAGCTTGCCAATAGAGACACTATTTCACAAGTTGGGATTGTTAGAGATATTGAAGTCTTGTGTGGAAAGGTCAAATACCCTGCTGATTTTCTTGTTCTTAGTTCCCCACAAGATGCATTTTGTCCCATTATATTTGGTAGACCCTTCTTGATTACTGTTAATGCCAAGATAGACTGCGTGAAAGATATTGTCACTGTGGGATTAGGGGATACGTCTCATGATTTGAACTTTGCTAAATTCCGTAGACAACCCCTTGAACAGGCACCACCCAGTAAGGATGAAATTATTGGACTGGCCTCTATTGACGTGCCACCTAATGATCCTGTAGAACAATACCTGCTAGACCGCGAAAATGATATGCATATGAACGAGAGAAGGGAGATAGATGAAATATTCCTTACACAGGGACCCGTACTGAAAAATAACTTGCCTGTTGAAATCCTAGGGGATCCTCCTCTACCCAAGGGTGATCCCATGTTTGAACTTAAACCTTTGCCTGATAATCTTAAGTATGTTTATCTTGATGAAAAGAAGATATATCCTGTTATTATTAGTGCTAACCTTTCATAGCAGGAAGAAGAAAAATTATTGAAAACTCTGAAGAAGCACCGTGCTGCTATTGGCTATACTCTGGATGATCTTAAGGGCATTAGTCCCACTATATGCGAACACAAGATACAATTAGAAGAAAATGCTAAACCGGTTATTGATCATCAGCGACGGTTAAATCCTAAGATGAAAGAAGTGGTAAGGAAGGAAATTCTAAAGCTTCTAGAGGCAGGTATTATCTATCCAGTTGCTGATAGCCAGTGGGTAAGTCCTATCCATTGTGTTCCTAAGAAAGGAGGTATGACTGTCGTTCCTAATGATAAAGATGAATTGATCCCGCAAAGAATAGTTACAGGTTATAGGATGGTAATTGATTTCTGTAAGTTAAATAAAGATACTAAGAAAGATCATTACCCCTTGTCATTCATTGATCAGATGCATGATGGCTATATTCTCTGATTTTTGTGAAAAGATTGTTGAGGTTTTCATGGATGATTTCTTCGTTTACGGAACTTCTTTTGATGATTGCTTAAGCAACCTTGATCGAGTTTTGCAGAGATGTGAAGACACTAATCTGGTCTTGAATTGGGAGAAGTGCCACTTTATGGTTAATGAAGGCATTGTCTTGGGACATAAAATTTCTGAAAGAGGTATTAAAGTTGACAAAGCTAAAGTTGATGCTATTGAAAAGATGCCATGTCCTAAGGACATCAAAGGTATACGAAGTTTCCTTGGTCATGTCGGGTTTTATAAGAGGTTCATAAAGGACTTCTCCAAAATCTCCAGGCCTCTGACTATTCTCTTACAAAAAGATATTCCTTTTGTCTTTGATGATGATTGTCTAGAAGCATTTGAAATACTTAAGAAAGCATTGATCTCTGCACCTATTGTCCAGCCTCCTGACTGGAATTTACCCTTTGAGATTATGTGTGATGCTAGTGATTATGCTGTAGGAGCTGTTTTAGGGCAAAGAGCTGATAAGAAATTGAATATTATCCAGTATGCTATTAAAACTCTAGATAGTGCCCAAAGAAATTATGCTACCACTGAGAAAGAATTTTTAGCAGTTGTGTTTGCCTGTGATAAGTTTAGACCCTGTATCATTGATTCTAAAGTAACTATTCACACTGATCATGCTGCTATCAAATACCTCATGGAAAAGAAAGATGCTAAACCTAGACTTATTATATGGGTTCTCTTGCTACAAGAATTTGACTTGCATATTATCGATAGAAAGGGAGCTGAGAACCCCGTAGCAGATAACTTGTCTAGGTTAGAGAATATACTTGATGACCACAACCTATTGATGATAGCTTTCCTGACGAACAACTAGCTGTCATAAATACTTCTCGTACTGCTCCATGGTATGTTGATTATGCTAATTATATTGTTGCTAAATTTATACCTCCTAGCTTCACATACCAGCAAAAGAAAAAGTTCTTCTATGATTTGAGACATTACTTCTGGGATGACTCACATCTTTATAAAGAAGGAGTAGATGGTATCATTAGACGTTGTGTACCTGAGCATGAACAGGAACAGATCCTACGCAAGTGCCACTCCGAAGCTTATGGAGGACACCATGCGGGAGATAGAACTGCACACAAGGTATTGCAATCCGGTTTTTATTGGCCTACTCTCTTCAAGGATGCCCGTAAGTTTGTCTTATCTTGCGATGAATGTCAAAGAATTGGTAATATTAGTAGACGTCAAGAAATGCCTATGAATTATTCACTTGTTATTGAACCATTTGATGTTTGGGGCTTTGATTATATGGGATCGTTTCCTGCCTCTAATGGGTACACACATATTTTAGTCGCTGTTGATTACGTTACTAAGTGGGTAGAAGCTATTCCAACTAGTAGTGTTGATCATAACACATCTATTAAGATGCTTAAAGAAGTTATATTTCCGAGGTTTGGAGTCCTAGATATCTAATGACTGATGGTGGTTCACACGTTATTCATGGTGCTTTCCGTAAAATGCTTGCTAAGTATGATGTCAATCATAGTATTGCATCCCCTTATCACCCATAGACTAGTGGTCAAGTAGAACTAAGTAATAGGGAGTTGAAATTAATCTTGCAAAAGACAGTTAATAGGTCTAGGAAGAATTGGTCCAAGAAACTAGATGATGCATTATGGGCCTATAGAACTGCATACAAAAATCATATGGGTATGTCTCCATATAAGATGGTATATGGAAAAGCATGTCACTTACCTCTTGAGCTAGAACATAAGGCATATTGGGCTATCAAAGAGCTCAACTATGATTTCAAACTTGCCGGTGAGAAGAGGTTATTTGACATTAGCTATCTCGATGAATGGAGAACCCAAGCCTATGAGAATGCCAAGCTGTTTAAAGAAAAAGTTAAAAGATGGCATGACAAAAGAATACAAAAGCACGAGTTTAATGTAGGTGATTATGTCTTGCTATACAACTCTCGTTTAAGATTTTTTGCAGGAAAACTTCTCTCCAAGTGGGAAGGACCTTACGTTATCGAGGAGGTCTATCGTTCCGGTGCTATAAAAATCAACAACTTCGAAGGCACAAATCTGAAGGTGATGAATGGTCAAATAATCAAACATTATATATCAGGTAATCCTATAAATGTTGAAACTAATATTATTGAAACTGTAACCCCAGAGGAATACATAAGGGACACTTTCCAGAACGATTCAGCCTCCGAAAAGGAAGAGGTACGTGATACGGTAAGTAAACCGACTCCAAAACAGTTCTAAAGGCAATTTTTCTCCGTTTTGGAATGTTTAGAAAAATAGAAAAATAAACCGCAGTCCGAAAGAGACACGAGGCGTCCAGGAGGGTGGAGGGCGCCCCCCCC
>LR738710.1:589068537-589148550 GCA_902687465.1 Secale cereale
CCCCCCCCCCCCGCTACCTCTTGAGGTTGCGTTGTATTCCCTCGAAGAGGAAAGGGAGATGCAGCACAGTAGCGTAAGTATTTCCCTCAGTTTTTGAGAACCAAGGTATCAATCCAGTAGGAGCCCACGCGCGAGTCCCTCACACCTGCACAAACAAATAAGAATTTCACAGCCAACGCGATAAGGGGTTGTCAATCCCTTTACGGTTACATACAAGAGTGAGATCTGATAGAGATGATAGTTTATATTTTTGGTATTTTTAGTTTAATAAAACAGCAAATAAAAGCGGTAAAAGTATAGTAGATGTAGATTGATATGTTGAGAATAGACCCGGGGGCCATAGTTTTCTCTAGTGGCTTCTCTCATGATAGCGATATTCTACGGCGGGTAAACAAATTACTGTCGAGCAATTGATAGAAAAGCGAATAATTATGAGACTATCTAGGCATGATCATTGTATATAGGCATCATGTCCGAGACAAGTAGACCGACTGCTGTCTGCATCTACTACCATTACTCCACACATCGACCGCTATCCAGCATGCATCTAGTGTATTGAGTTCATACGAACAGAGTAACGCCTTAAGCAAGATGTCATGATGGAGAGGGATAAACTCAAGCAATATGATGTAAACCCCATCTTTTTATCCTCGATGGCAACAATACAATACGTGCCTTGCTGCCCCTGCTGTCACTGGGAAAGGACACTGCAAGATTGAACCCAAAGCCAAGCACTTCTCCCATTGCAAGAACTATAGATCTAGTAGGCCAAACCAAACCAATAATTCGAAGAGACTTGCAAGGATATTATGAGCACACATAAAAAGTTCAGAGAAGAACCAAATATCTTTCATAGATAACCTTGATCATAAACTCACAATTCATCGGATCTCGACAAACACACCGCAAAAAGAGATTACATCGAATAGATCTCCTCGAAGACCGAGGAGAACTTTGTATTGAGATCCAGAGGTAGAAGAAGCCATCTAGATACTAGCTATGGACCCGAAGGTCTGTGGTAAACTACTCACAACTCATGGTGAGGGCGATGATGATGATGATGAAGGCCTCCGTGATGGATCCCCCTCCGGTGGAGCTCCGGAACAGGCCCCAAGATGGGATCTCCACGGGAACAGAAGCTACGGCGGTGGAATTAGGGTTTTCTCTCTGTCTTCGGAGTTTCTGGGGTACGTGGACTTATATAGGAAGAAGGAGGGCACCGGGGGACGCTCGAGTGGGCCTCGAGGTAGGGGGCGTGCCCTGGGAAGGGGGGCGCACCCCCCACCCTCGAGGGCCAATCGAGGCTCCCCTGACGTGGTTCTCAAGTTCCTCTGGCGTGATTTTCTCCAAAAATATCTCTCGCGAAGGTTTCATTCCGTTTGGACTCCGTTTGATATTCCTTTTCTGCAAAACCCTGAAATAGACAAAAAACAGCAATCTGGACTGGGCCTTTGGGTTAGTAGGTTAGTCCCAAAAATGATATAAAAGTGAATGATAAAGCCCATTAAACATCCAAGACTTCATAAATAATAGCATGGACCAATGCCTTCCTCTAGGATCAAGCGAGGTCTAAGCTTGGGGGAGTTGATACGTCCATTTTGCATCATGCTTATATGTTGATATTTATTGCATTATGGGCTGTTCTTACATGTTTTGTCACAATAGTTATGCCTTTTCTCTCTTATTTTACAAGGTTTACATTAAGAGGGAGAATGCCTGCAGCTGGAATTCTGGGCTGGAAAAGGAGCAAACTCTGGAAACCTATTATGCACAACTCCAAAAGCCCTGAAACTCAACATAACGTCGTTTCAGAAAATATAAAAAATATCTGGCGAAAGAAGTCCACGAGGGGGGCCACCGGCTGCCCACGAGGGTGGGGGGCGCGCCCCTGCCTCGTGGGCCAGCCGGAAGGCCCCCGATGCCAATCTTCTCCTATATGAGGTGTTTTGACCTGGAAAAAATCATAAGGAGGCTTTCGGGACCAGACGCCGCCGTCTCGAGGTGGAAACCAATCTAGGGCTCCGGCAAAGCTGTTCTGCCGGGGATACTTCCCTCCGGGAGGGGGAAATCGTCACCGCCGTCATCACCAACAACTTTCCCATCTTGGGGAGGGCTATCTTCATCAACATCTTCACCAGCACCATCTCCTCTCAAACCCTAGTTCATCTCTTGTATCCAATCTTTGTACCCAAACCTCAGATTGGTACCTGTGGGCTGCTAGTAGTGTTGATTACTCCTTGTAGTTGATGCTAGTTGGTTTATTTGGTGGAAGATCATATGTTCAGATCCATTATGCATATTAATACTCCTCTGATCATGAACAATATTATGTCTTGTGAGTAGTTACTCTTGTTCCTGAGGACATGGGAGAAGTCTTGCTATTAGTAGTCATGTGAGTTTGGTCTTCGTTCGATATTTTGATGAGATGTATGTTGTCTCTCCTCTAGTGGTATCATGTGAACGTCGACTACATGACACTTCACCATTATTTGGGCCTAGAGGAAGGCATTGGGAAGTAATAAGTAGATGATGGGTTGCTAGAGTGACAGAAGCTTAAACCCTAGTTTATGCGTTGCTTCGTAAGGGGCTGATTTGGATCCATATGTTTCAGGCTATGGTTAGGTTTACCTTAATACTTCTTTTGTAGTTGCGGATGCTTGCATTAGAGGTTAATCATAAGTGGGAGGCTTGTCCAAGTAAGGGCAGCACCCAAGCACCGGTCCACCCACATACCAAATTATCAAAGTACCAAACGCGAATCAGATGATCGTGATGAAAACTAGCTTGACGATAATTCCCATGTGTCCTCGGGATCACTTTCCTTTATATAAGAGTTTGTCCAGGCTTGTCCTTTGCTACAAAAAGGATTGGGCCACCTTGCTGCACCTTATTTAATTTTATCTTTTGTCACTTGCTACCAATTACCTTATCACAAAACTATTGTTACCTATAATTTCAGTGCTTGCTGAAAATACCTTACCGAAAACTGCCTATCATTTCCTTCTGCTCCTCGTTGGGTTCGACACTCTTACTTATCGAAAGGACTACGATAGATCCCCTACACTTGCGTGTCATCACCGCGCGCGAGCTCCGCTGCCTCCGGCCGACGCCGCGCCGGCCACCTGCCTCGCCGCCCGCAGGTCTCGCCGGTCGCCGCCGCCCGGCCGGCTCCGCCAAGTCCCGCAAGCCGCCGCCCCGCTCCAGCCGGATCTGCCCCGGGTGGATCAGATCCACCGAGAGCCGATCCAAACGGCTCCGTCCACATCCCGCACCGGCCCGTCCTGGATCCCTCCGTCCCGCGTTGACTTTCGCGGGGGTAAATTTCTCTAAGTCCCAGATCCGTGTTATTTTCATGCCTCCTTTATCATGTCATAACTCCATGTTCATAGCTCCGTTTCGCGCATATAATATATCAAAATGTTCGTCTCGAAGTGCTCTACATGTTGGCATCAGTTTTGTGCATGTTAGGGTTCATATAGATGTCTTAATCTCTGTTGCAAGATTGCTTCGTGATGTTACAGTTTCAGCACTAGTTGTCTGTTAACAATATGTTAGCATGTTCGTGAGGCCGTAACTTTGTGCATGTTGGTCCAAATGGAGTGTATGATATGTCAAAATGTTCGGATTGTGATGCTCTTCATGATGGATGCATTTGCATACATGTTAGGTTGCATTATGCCATGTTTAACCCTGTTGCAAAAGTTGCTGAAATTATTATGAGATGATGTTTTGTCATTTTCATAGCATTTTGTGTGATTTTCTTTTATGCCACACGTCGACATGTTTTAGGAGCATAATCATGTTGTCTTTGAAGTGGTGTATTTGGTTTTCCATGATATGCTTTGTGGTGACTTAAACAAGCTTATAAACATGACATGCCAATGTTACTGTTTTAACACTTAGTGAAAAACTGCTAAGTCTGGAATCTGCAATAACAAGTTGCCATGTAAACTTGATGCCATAATCTTTTCCATGCATGTTGTGGAGTAGCTAGTGAGCATGTCTTGATGTCCATGTTGTTGTATATCAATCCATGCCTTTGTTTGCATATATGCCCTGCTGTAGCTTGTTGTTTTCTTGCTCTCAAAATGCTTGGAATTAAAACTGTCAGCCTATTTACAGAACATTTAATTTGGCAAAGCTTGTGTTAAGCAACCCTTGCATGGAATGACTTGTTTCTTTGGATTAATTGGAAGTATAATATGTCTTCTTCATGCTCATGTGAATTTGATACTTGTTATAGTTGTTTTGCTTGCTGTTGTGTGCCTCCAAAGGCAGCAACATATCATTCCAGATTGCATGCCTTGTAATTTTCACTAAGTCTGAGAAATCTGTTAACTTATTGAATCTTGACATGCTTGTTTAATTGTGTTCCACCAAGTTTTTGGGTGTGCTCTGAGTCCATACTTGTTTAGAATCATGTCTATTTCACATCCATGCCTTTTGTCTTCATTTTTCGGTGTTGTAGCATATTTAAATCTTGCTCGAAAGATGCCATGTTGCTATTAAATGCAGTTTCGCATTGCATCTTGTTTTGCTTGCCATTTGCAAACCGTGCATCCGTTTCCCATGATCTTTATATCGTTTTCGACCGAAATCTTCCTCTCTATCCAGTGGCTTGCTTGGTTTCCCAAGATGAATCCATTTCCATCATATTCTCCTTTAGGCTCGAGAGCATCCTCATGCATACGCACATCATGTCTTGCATCCCATAACATGTCTTGCATCATGTTGTTTGTGCATTGCACCGTGATTGATCTTGTACCATTCTTGTGCTCTTGTGTTGGGTAGAGCCGGGAGCTGATACCGAGTTCGAGGATCTTATTGAGACTGAGTTTGAGGAGCCGTCTTACCATTCCACCGAGGACTTAACATGCAAGATGACCGTTCCCCGATATCACCTCTGTCTTTGCGTTGCTAGTTGTCTCGCTCTATAGTTATGCCTCGATGCCTATTCTTGTCTTGTCAGCCTCCTATGTTGCCATGAAACACTCTAACCGCCTTCCTAGCCAACCGTTGATTGGCTAAGTACGCTTTTGCTCAGCCCCTCTTATAGCGTTGTTAGTTGCAGGTGAAGTTGGAAGATTGCTCCATGTTGACTTGTTTATTGGGATAACACAATATATATCTTAATTAAATTAATGCACATATATATTGGTAATGGGTGGAAGGCTTGGCCTTCTGCTTGGTGTTTTGTTCCACTCATGCCGCCTTAGGACCCGATAAACCGGTGTTATGTTCCTTCATTTTGCGTTCCTAACACGGTTGGGGTTTATGGCCCCCCCTCGATAATTCGCACTACTTAAAGCTTTTCCAGCAAGGCCCAACTTTGGTACTACATTTGCCTAATAACTAAAAACTTGCATAGGGAGTTATAAACCCGAGTTCTTAATCAACCCCCAGTGTTGGTCCAAACTAGAGCCACTTGTTGTGCCACCCAGTTTTTCTGGGGCCTTTGGTTGTTGTACGTAGTGCTCATCCGTTCGTGGCCTGAGACGAGATATGCGCAGCTACTATCAGGGTGTCGGCACGCTGGGAGGTCTTGCTGGATTAGTTTTACCTTTGTCGAAATATCTTGAGCACGGGATTCCGAGAATACTCGGGTCTTCCCAATATGGAGTTGCGACTTCACGGATTGTGAGCTTGTGATGGGCTAAGTTGGGACACCCCTGCAGGGTTATGAACTTTCGAAAGCCGTGCCCGCGGTTATGTGGCAGATGGGAATTTGTTAATATCCGGTTGTAGATAGCTTGACACCATATCCTTAAGAATACACTACATGTGTGAGTAATCGTGATGGTCTCTTTTCAAATGGGTTTCGGAAAGTGAACATGATGGGGTTATGCATGAACATGAGTAGCTAGGATCACTTATTAATCATCTTTGGCGACCGCTGGCACATATCCTCTTCTCACTCTGAATTCGTAAGCTAGTTGCTTAGTGCTTGTTGCAGACACTTTATTACCTCTCCACACCTAAAGGCTTTGTTAGTTTTGATACCCGGGAATGGGATTGCCGAGTCCTTGTGACTCATAGATTACAACACACACCAGATACGGGTATAGACGAGAACGATGCAGGTAATGGACCAGAACTTCACTGGGAGTTCGATGAAGAGCGTGGTCGTTTCTATGTAACGTATCCGGACGATCAGTAGTAGTTCCTACTAGGGGCGATCAGGACTTGTGGTTGTGGTATCTTTTCTGGTTTGATTTCGTCCGTAGTCGGACCCTGTGTTATTTGGATGAATGTATGCTATTGTATTAATTGTGTGACGTGGCAAGTGTAAGCCAACTATTTTACTCTTTCATCCCTGTTCTTTACATGAGTTGTGAAAAGATACCACGCTTGCAATCATTCCAGAATGTGCTTATGTCTCTAACTCGTGCCTCGACACGTAGGAGATATAGTCGCATCCTGGGCATTACAGACATAGAACTAGTTCCAGTTGATCAATGTAATGTAGATATGTATTCCGAATATAGTCATACATGCTTATGGGAAAGAACTTGCATGACATCTTTTGTCCTATCCTCCCGCGGCAGCGGGGTCCTAGTGGAAACTAAGGGATATTAAGGCCTCCTTTTAATAGAGTACCGGACCAAAGCATTAACACATAGAATAAATGAACTCCTCAAACTATGGTCATCACCGAAAGTGGTCCCGATTATTGCCACTTCGGGCTTGCCGGATCATAGCACATAGTAGGAGACTATTGATTTGCAAGATAGGATCAAGAACACACATATATTCATGAAAACATAATAGGTTCAGATCTGATATCGTGGCACTCGGGCCCTAGCAACATCAATCTTAGAACATAATGGATACTAGGGATCAAACCCTAACAAAACTAACTCGATTACATGGTAAATCTCATCCACATCACCGTCCAGCAAGCCTACGATGGGATTACTCACACACGGCGGTGAGCATCATGAAATTGGTGATGGAGGAAGGTTGATGATGACGATGGCAATGATCTCCACTCTCCGGAGCCTCGAACGGACTCCAAATCAGCACTCCCGAGAGAGATTAGGGCTTGGCGGCGGCTCTGTATCGTAAAGCGCGATAATTCCTTCTCTTTGAATTTTTTTCTCCTCGAAAGTGAATATATAGAGTCGGTGGAGCATCAGTGTGGTCCCCCTGGTCTGGTTCTTTCCGCAGATATTTTTTACATATTCCAAAATACATCTCCGTTGATTTTCAGGTCATTTCGAGAACTTTTATTTCTGCACAAAAATAACACCATGACAATTCTGCTGAAAACAGCGTCAGTCCGGGTTAGTTCCATTCAAATCATGCAAGTTAGAGTCCAAAACAAGGGCAAAAGTGTTTGGAAAAGTAGATACGTTGGATACGTATCAATACTATCTCCGCAGGGTTTTGCCTAAGCACTACGAAAATATGACCGAGGGACAAAACTATGGAGAGGGGCGCCGCACACGGCTTAGAGATTGTCGTGGTTGTGTGGCGCTCCTCCCTCATGTATATGTAGGTGGGGGAGGAGGGGAGGTAGCCTAGGGCGCCCCAAGGGGGCCGACGGCCGCCCTGGGCTCCTGCCCTAGGCCACGCCCCTCCTTCCTTTCTTGGCGCCAGGGAGAAGGCGGGAGGGGAAGTGCCCCCCTTTCCTTTCCCTTGGAGGGGAAAGGCGGAGGGGCCAGCCCTCCCCTTTTTTGCTTCCTAGGGCCGGCGGCCAGGGAGAGGGCGCGCCAGCCCCCTTGCAGGCTGGTGTGTGCTTCCTCTTGGCCGATTATGAAGGAAATATGCCCTAGAGGCAATAATAAAGTTATTATTTATTTCCTTATATCATGATAAATGTTTATTATTCATGCTAGAATTGTATTAACCGGAAACTTAATACATGTGTGAATACATAGACAAAACAGAGTGTCCCTAGTATGCCTCTACTAGACTAGCTCATTGATCAAAGATGGTTATGTTTCCTAGCCATAGACATGAGTTGTCATTTGATCAACGGGATCACATCATTAGGAGAATGATCTGATGGACAAGACCCATCCGTTAGCTTAGCACTATGATCGTTTAAGTTTTACTGCTATTGCTTTCTTCATGACTTATACATGTTCCTATGACTATGAGATTATGCAACTCCCGAATACCGGAGGAACACTTTGTGTGCTACCAAACGTCACAACGTAACTGGGTGATTATAAAGGTACTCTACAGGTGTCTCCGAAGGTACTTGTTGGGTTGGCGTATTTCGAGATTAGGATTTGTCATTCCGATTGTCGGAGAGGTATCTCTGGGCCCACTCGGTAATGCACATCACTATAAGCCTTGCAAGCATTGCAGCTAATGAGTTAGTTGCGGGATGATGTATTACAGAACGAGTAAAGAGACTTGTTGGTAACGATATTGAACTAGGTATTGAGATACCGACGATCGAATCTCGGGCATGTAACATACCGATGACAAAGGGAACAATGTATGTTGTTATGCGGTTTGACCGATAAAATCTTCGTCGAATATGTGGGAGCCAATATGAGCATCCAGGTTCCGCTATTGGTTATTGACCGGAGACGTGTCTCGGTCATGTCTACATGGTTCTCGAACCCGTGGGGTCCGCACGCTTAAGGTTTCGATGATAGTTTTATTATGAGTTTATGAGTTTTGATGTACCGAAGGAGTTCGGAGTCCCGGATGAGATCGGGGACATGACGAGGAGTCTCAAAATGGTCGAGACATAAAAATCGATATATTGGACGACTATATTCGGACATCGGAAAGGTTCCGAGTGATTCGGGTATTTTCGGAGTACCGGGGAGTAACGGGAATAGAGGAGAGAGGCCAAAAGGAAGGAGGCGTGCACCCCCCTTCTGGTCCGAATTGGACAAGGGGTGCAGCCCCCTTTTCCTTCTCCCTCTCCCCCACACTTGGTGCGCCCCTCTAGGGCCGGCCTCTCCCTCCCTCCTTTATATACGGGGGCAGGGGGGCACCTCTAGACACAACAATTGATCTCTTGATCTCTTAGCCGTGTGCGGTGCCCCCCTCCACCATAGTTCTCCTCGATAAATATTGTAGCGGTGCTTAGGCGAAGCCCTGCGACGGTAGAACATCAAGATCGTCACCACGCCATCGTGCTGACGGAACTCTCCCTCGACACTCGGCTGGATCGGAGTTCGAGGGACGTCATCGAGCTGAACGTGTGCTAGAACTCAGAGGTGCCGTAGTTTCGGTGCTTGATCGGTCGGGCCGTGAAGACGTACGACTACATCAACCGCGTTGTTCTAACGCTTCCGCTTTCGGTCTACGAGGGTACGTAGACTCACTCTCCCCTCTCGTTGCTATGCATCTGGTAGATAGATCTTGCGTGATCGTAGGAAAATTTTAAAATACTACGTTTCCCAACAGTGGTATCAGAGCCAGGTTTATGCGTAGATGATATGCATGAGTAGAACACAAGTGAGTTGTGGACGATACTAGTCATACTGCTTACCAGCATGTTATACTTTGATTCGGCGGTATTGTTGGATGAAGCGGCCCGGACCGACATTACGCGTACGCTTACGCGAGACTGGTTCTACCGACGTGCTTCGCACATAGGTGGCTGGCGGGTGTCAGTTTCTCCAACTTTAGTTGAATCAAGTGTGGCTACGCCCGGTCCTTGTGAAGGTTAAAACAGCACATACTTGACGAAATATCGTTGTGGTTTTGTATGCGTAGGTAAGAACGGTTCTTGCTAAGCCCGTAGCAGCCACGTAAAACTTGCAACAACAAAGTAGAGGACGTCTAACTTGTTTTTGCAGGGCATGTTGTGATGTGATATGGTCAAGACATGATGAGTTATACGGTTTTGTATGAAATGATCATGTTTTGTAAAGTTATCGGCAACTGGCAGGAGCCATATGGTTGTCGCTTTATTGTATGAAATGCAATCGCCATGTAATTGCTTTACTTTATCACTAAGCGGTGGCGATAGTCGTAGAAGCAATAGTTGGCGAGACGACAACGATGCTACGATGGAGATCAAGGTGTCGCGCCGGAGACGAAGGTGATCATGACGGTGCTTTGGAGATGGAGATCAAAAGCACAAGATGATGATGGCCATATCATGTCACATATTTTGATTGCATGTGATGTTTATCTTATTATGCTTCTTATTTTGCTTAGTTCGACGGTAGCATTATAAGATGATCCCTTACTAAATTTCAAGGTATAAGTGTTCTCCCTGAGTATGCACCGTTGCGAAAGTTCGTCGTGCCGAGACACCACGTGATGATCGGGTGTGATAAGCTCTACGTTCAAATACAACGGGTGTAAGCCAGTTTTGCACACGCAGAATACTCGGGTTAAACTTGACGAGCCTAGCATATGCAGATATGGCCTCGGAACACTGGAGACCGAAAGGTCGAGCGTGAATCATATAGTAGATATGATCAACATAAGATGTTCACCATTGAAACTACTCCATCTCACGTGATGATCGGACATGGTTTAGTTGATTTGGATCACGTGATCATTTAGATGACTAGAGGGATGTCTATCTAAGTGGGAGTTCTTAAGTAATATGATTAAATTGAACTTTAATTTATCATGAACTTAGTCCTCGTAGTATTAGCATATCTACATTGTAGATCAATAGCTCGCGATGTTGCTCCCCGTTTATTTTTTATATGTTCCTAGAGAAAACTAAGTTGAAAGATGTTAGTAGCAATGATGCGGAATTGTTCCGTGATCTGAGGATTATCCTCATTGCTGCACAGAGAATTATGTCCTTGATGCACCGCTAGGTGACATACCTATTGCAGGAGCAGATGTAGACGTTATGAACGTTTTGACAAAAGCTCGGTATGATGACTACTTGATAGTTTAAGTGCACCATGCTTTATGGCTTAGAACCGGGACTTCAAAAACGTTTTGAACGCCACGGAGCATATAAGATGTTCCAAGAGTTGAAATTAGTATTTCATACTCATGCCCGTGTCGAGAGGTATAAGACTTCTGACAGTACTTTGCCTACAAGATGGAGGAGAATAGCTCAACCAGTGAGCATGTGCTCAGATTGTCTGGGTACTACAATTACTTGAATCAAGTGGGAGTTAATCTTCCAGATAAAATAGTAATTGACAAAGTTCTCTAGTCACTATCACCAAGTTAGTAGAACTTCGTGATGAACTATAATATGCAAGGGATGACGAAAGGAATTCCCGAGCTCTTCGCAATGCTGAAGTCGGCGAAGGTAGAAATCATGAAAAAGCATCAAGTGTTGATGGTTAACAAGACCACTTGTTTCAAGTAAAGGGCAAAGCGATAGAAGGGGAACTTCAAGAAGAATGACAAGCAAGTTGTCACTCCCGTGAAGAAACCCAAAGCTAAAACTCAGGCCTGAAACTAAGTGCTTCTACTCCAAAGGAAATGGTCACTGGAAGTGGAACTGCCCTAGATACTTGGCGGATAAGAAGGATGGCAAAGTGAACAAAGGTATATTTTGATATACAGATTATTGATGCGTACTTTACTAGTGTTCATAGCAACCCCTGGGTATTTGATACCGGTTCAGTTGCTAAAATTAGTAACTCGAAACGAGAATTGCAGAATGAACAGAGACTAGTTAAAGGTGAAGTGACGATGTGTGTTGGAAGTGGTTCCAAGATTGATATGATCATCATCGCACACTCCCTATACTTTCGGGATTAGTGTAAAACCTAAATAAATGTTATTTGGCATTTGCGTTGAGCATGAATATGATTTGATCATATTTGTTGCAATACGGTTATTCATTTAAAGTCATAGAATAATTGTTATTCTGTTTACATGAATAAAACCTTCGATGGTCATACACCCAATGAAAATAGTTTGTTGGATCTCGATCGTGGTGATACACATATTCATAATATTGAAGCCAAAAGATGCAAGGTTAATAATGATAGTGCAACTTATTTGTGGCACTGCTGTTTAGGTCATAATGGTGTAAAGCGCATGAAGAAACTCCATAGTGATGGACTTTTGGAATCACTTGATTATGAATCACTTGGTGCTTGCGAACCATGCCTCATGGGAAAGATGACTAAAACTCCGTTCTCCGGAACAATGGAGCGAGCAACAGATTTGTTGGAGATCATACATACAGATGTATGTGGACCAATGAGTGTTGAAGCTCGCGGTGGGTATCGTTATTTTCTGACCTTCACTGATGATTTGAGCAGATATGGGTATATCTACTTAATGAAGCACAAATCTAAAACATTTGAAAAGTTCAAAGAATTTCAGAGTGAAGTGGAGAATCATTGTAACAAGAAAATAAGAGTTTCTACGATATGATCGTAGAGGTAAAATATTTGAGTTAGCGAGTTTGGCCTTCAGTAAAAACAATGTGAAATAGTTTCACTACTCACGCCACTTGGAACACCATAGTGTAATGGTGTGTCCGAACGTCATAACCGTACTTTATTAGATATGGTGCGATCGATGATGTCTCTTACCGATCTACCACTATCGCTTTTGGGGTTATGCATTAGAGACAGATACATTCACGTTAAATAGGGCACCATCTAAATCCGTGGAGATGACACCGTATGAACTGTGGTTTGACGAGAAACCTAAGCTGTCATTTCTTTAAGTTTGGGACTGCGATGCTTATGTGAAAAAGTTTCAACATGATAAGCTCAAACCCAAATCGGAGAAGTAAATCTTCATAGGATACCCAAAAGAAACTGTTGGGTACACCTTCTATCACAGATCCGAAGTCAAGGTCTTTGTTGCTAAGAGTGGATCCTTTCTAGAGAAGGAGTTTCTCTCGAAAGAAGTGAGTGGGAGGAAAGTGGAACTTGATGAGGTAATTGTAGCTTCTCCCGAATTGGATAGTAGTACATCACAGAAACTGGTTCCAGTGATTCCTACACCAATTAGTGAGAAAGCTAATGATGATGATCATGAAACTTCGGATCAAGTTAATGCTGAACTTCGTAGATCAACCAGAGTACGTTTCGCACCAGAGTGGTACGGCAACCCGGTTCTGGAAGTCATGTTACTGGACCATGATGAACCTACGAACTATGAGGAAGCGATGATGAGCCCAGATTCCGTAAAATGGCTTGAGACCATGAAATCTGAGATGGGATCCATGTATGAGAACAAAGTGTGGACTTTGGTTGACTTGCCCGATGGTCGGCAAGCCATCGAAAATAAATGGATCTTCAAGAGGAAGACTGACGCTGACAGTAATGTTACTGTTTACAAAGCTCGACTTGTTGCGAAAGTTTTTCAACAAGTTCAAGGAGTTGACTACGATGAGACTTTCTCACCCGTAGCGATGCTTAAGTCTGTCCGAATCATGTTAGCAATTGCCGCATTTTATGAAATCTGGCAAATGGATAACAAAACTGCATTCTTTAATGGATTTATTAAAGAAGACTTGTATATGATGCAACCAGAAGGTTTTGTCAATCCTAAAGGTGCTAACATAATGTGCAAGCTCCAGCGATCCATCTATGGACTGGTGCAAGCATCTCGGAGTTGGAATATACGCTTTGATAAGTTGATCAAAGCATATAGATTTATACAGACTTGCGGTGAAGCCTGTATTTACAAGAAGTGAGTGGGAGCACTACAACCTTTCTGATAAGTATATGTGAATGACATATTGTCGATCGGAAATGATGTAGGATTTTCTGGAAAGCATAAATGAGTGTTTGAAAGGAGTTTTTCAAAGAAAGACCTTGGTGAAGCTGCTTACATATTGGGCATCAAGATCTATAGAGATAGATCAAGACGCTTGATAAGACTTTCGATGAGTACATACCTTGATATGATTTTGAAGTAGTTCAAAATGGATCAGTCAAAGAAGGAGTTCTTACCTGACTTGTAAGGTGTGAAGTTGAGTAAGACTCAAAGCCAGACCACGGCAGAAAAATATAGAGAGAATGAAAGTCATTCCCTATGCCTCAGCCATAGGTTCTATAAAGTATGCCATGATGTGTACCAAACATGTTGTGTACCTTGCCATGAGTTTGTCAAGAGGGTACAATAGTGATCCAGGAGTAGATCACTGTACAGCGGTCAAAATTATCCTTAGTAACTGGATGACTAAGGAAATGTTTCTCGATTATGGAGGTGATAAAGAGTTCGTCGTAAAGGGTTACGCCGATGCAAGCTTTGACACTAAATCCAGCTGACTCTAAGTATCAATCTGGATGCGTATTGAAAGTGGGAGCAATTAGCTAGAGTAGCTCCATGCAGAGCATTGTAGACACATAGACATTTGCGAAATACATACGGATCTGAATGTGACAGACCCGTTGACTAAACTTCTCTCACGAAGCAAAACATGATCACACCTTAGTACTCTTCAGGTGTTAATCACATAGCGATGTGAACTAGATTATTGACTCTAGTAAACCCTTTGGGTGTTAATCACATGACGATGTGAACTATCGGTGTTAAATCACATGGCGATGTGAACTAGATTATTGACTCTAGTGCAAGTGGGAGACTGAAGGAAATATGCCCTAGAGGCAATAATAAAGTATTATTTTTTTCCTTATATCATGATAAATGTTTATTATTCATGCTAGAATTGTATTAACTGGAAACTTAATACATGTGTGAATACATAGACAAAACAGAGTGTCCCTAGTATGCCTCTACTAGACTAGCTCATTGATCAAAGATGGTTATGTTTCCTAGCCATAGACATGAGTTGTCATTTGATCAACGAGATCACATCATTAGGAGAATGATCTGATGGACAAGACCTATCTGTTAGCTTAGCACTATGATCGTTTAAGTTTTACTGCTATTGCTTTCTTCATGACTTATACATGTTCCTATGACTATGAGATTATGCAACTCCCGAATACCGGAGGAACACTTTGTGTGCTACCAAACGTCACAATGTAACTGGGTGATTATAAAGGTACTCTACAGGTGTCTCCGAAGGTACTTGTTGGGTTGGCGTATTTCGAGATTAGGATTTGTCACTCCGATTGTCGGAGAGGTATCTCTGGGCCCACTCGATAATGCACATCACTATAAGCCTTGCAAGCATTGCAGCTAATGAGTTAGTTGCGGGATGATGTATTACAGAACGAGTAAAGAGACTTGTTGGTAACGAGATTGAACTAGGTATTGAGATACCGACGATCGAATCTCGGGCATGTAACATACCGATGACAAAGGGAACAATGTATGTTGTTATGCGGTTTGACCGATAAAGATCTTCGTAGAATATGTGGGAGCCAATATGAGCATCCAGGTTCCGCTATTGGTTATTGACCGGAGACGTGTCTCGGTCATGTCTACATAGTTCTCGAACCCGTGGGGTCCGCACGCTTAAGGTTTCGATGATAGTTTTATTATGAGTTTATGAGTTTTGATGTACCGAAGGAGTTCGGAGTCCCGGATGAGATCGGGGACATGACGAGGAGTCTCAAAATGGTCGAGACGTAAAAATCGATATATTGGACGACTATATTCGGACATCGGAAAGGTTCCGAGTGATTCGGGTATTTTCGGAGTACTGGGGAGTTACGGGAATAGAGGAGAGAGGCCAAAAGGAAGGAGGCGTGCACCCCCCCCTTCTGGTCCGAATTGGACAAGGGGTGCAGCCCCCTTTTCCTTCTCCCTCTTCCCCTCTTTCCTTCTCTCCTACTCCGGAAAGGAAAGGGGAATCCTACTAGGACTTGGGAGTCCTAGTAGGACTCCCCACACTTGGTGCGCCCCTCTAGGGCCGGCCTCTCCCTCCCTCCTTTATATACGGGGGCAGGGGGGCACCTCTAGACACAACAATTGATCTCTTGATCTCTTAGCCGTGTGCGGTGCCCCCCTCCAACATAGTTCTCCTCGATAAATATTGTAGCGGTGCTTAGGCGAAGCCCTGCGACGGTAGAACATCAAGATCGTCACCACGCCGTCGTGCTGACGGAACTCTCCCTCGACACTCGGCTGGATCGGAGTTCGAGGGACGTCATCGAGCTGAACCTGTGCTAGAACTCGGAGGTGCCGTAGTTTCGGTGCTTGATCGGTCGGGCCGTGAAGACGTACGACTACATCAACCGCGTTGTTCTAGTGCTTCCGCTTTCGGTCTACGAGGGTACGTAGACTCACTCTCCCCTCTCGTTGCTATGCATCTGGTAGATAGATCTTGCGTGATCGTAGGAAAATTTTAAAATACTACGTTCCCCAACAGATTAGGCCCATAGACCTCCTGGGCCTCCCAGAACCCTTTCGGTGATCCGATGACTACCCGGTACCTCCCGAAACTCTTCCGGCGTCCAAATATCATCATCCTATATATCTATCTTTACCTTCGGACCATTCCGAAGCTCCTTGTCATGTCCGTGATCTCATCCGGGACTCCGAACAACATTCGGTCACCAAATCATATAACACTATATCGTTAACAAGCGTTAAGCGTGCGGAACCTATAGGTCTGAGAACTATGTAGACATGACCGAGACACTTCTCCGGCCAATAACCAATATTGGAACCTGGATGCCCATATTGGTTCCTACATATTCTATGAAGATCTTTATCGGCCGAACCGTTATGCAATATACTTAATTCCCTTTGTCCGTCGGTATGTTACTTACCCGAGATTCCATCGTCGGTATCTCCATACCTAGTTCAATCTCGTTATTGGCAATTCTCTTTACTCGTTCCGTAATACATCATCTCGTAGCTAATTCCTTAGTTACTTTCCTTGTAAGCTTCTTGTGATGCTGTATTACCGAGAGGGCCCAGAGATACCTCTCCATCAAACGGAGTGATAAATCACAGTCTTGATCCATGCCAACCCAACAAACACCTTTGGAGATACCTGTAGAGCATATTTATGACCACCCAGTTACATTGTGACGCTTGATAGCACACAAGGCATTCCTTCGATATCCGGGTGTTGCATGATCTCATAATTGAAGGAATATGTATTTGACATTAAGAAAGCAATAGCAATAAACTGGACGATTATATGCTAAGCTAACAGATGGGTCTTGTCCATCACATCATTCTCCTAATGATGTGATCCCATTATCAAATGACAACTCATGTATATGGTTTGAAAATATTAACCATCTTTGATCAACGAGCTAGTCTTGAAGAGGCTAACTAAGGACACGATATTTATTTATGTATTCACACATGTATTTAATTTTCCGGTCAATACAATTCTAGCATGAATCATAAACTTTTATCATGATCAAGGAAATATAATAATAATCATTTTATTATTGCCTCTAGGGCATATTTCCATCACCGACGCCCTTCGGGACGGCATGACGACGCCCACGGGCGTCACCGCGTCGGTGACGGACAAGCCGACAAGGATTTCTTCCAACCGCCAACCAACCACGACCCAGACAATCCATCACGCTCCACCATACTTGTCGTCCAACAATATGTGCCACCACGGTCTTGCAGTCACCTTCGCCGTCTCACCGTGGCAAGCGAAGCGAGATCGGCGGGATCGGGAGAAAGCAGCCGGAAACGAGGAGCAGCAGGGTCAGTAGCCACGCACGAGGGGACAACCTCCACCACCCTTGGAGGTAACCGACTGGACGTAGCTCAGGAGCAAATCAGGCATCCCTACCCGACCGAGCCTGAAGCAGGCTCATGAAGCTCCCGTCGCCGCGCTGCAGTACACGTGCCGCCGTCTCCGCCACCCCAGCTCGAGCCACACCTCTGTCCGCCGGAGATGACGCCGGAAAGCCCACGCCAGGCCTGCCCAGACCCAGATGGGGTCCAAAAGGGCCCAGATCTGGGCCGGAAGGGCGCCGCCGCCAGCCATCGCGTCGTCCCGTAGCCGAGCCACCGCCACCTCGCCACCCGGAGATGTGCCGCCCGCGAAGACGCGCCGCCGCCGGATCCGTCGCCGGCATGGGTGCACCGCCGCCGGCCGCCACCACCCGAGCTGCAGCGTCGCGCGAGGGGAAAAGAAAGGGGCCGCCGGTGCCGGCACCATGCGAGGAATACCCGGTGGCCTACGCTGGCAGCGGCGGGAGGGGATTAGGAGGAGGGGAGGGGCTAGAAGGAGGAGGGAAGGGGAGCCCCCGGTCGCCTCGCTCGGGGAGACAACGCTGGGGTCAGGGGAATCCGCCGATATTACCTTTTGCTACGGCCGGTCCGGACAATTTTGATGACTGTTGTGGGATGGCAAAAAAAAATCTAGACTGTCTGGTCTGGACATTTGCGGGCGATTTGGTGATCCGCGTTGAGGTTACCCTTGTTTACCATATATGCACAACTTCCAAACAAAGAGTTCATTACGTACATACAGCAAAGTTTACTTGCAGCGTGCGATGAGGACCCGGCACAAAATCTCTAGTTTGCATCTATGATTTACAGTCTGCCAACTAATCTGAAGTGGTGATGTCGCTCAGAGTCCAATGTACCATTTACAAGCATAATAGTAGAGCAATGAAGGTGGCTGGCAGCATCAGCTGCCGCCATTGCAGCATGGCCGGCGGCTGCCACGACGCGGCGTCTGAGGTCTTGTTGAAGATGCCTTTGGGCGTGCTCCCGCGCCGGCGCGGCGAGCATGTACCATTACTCTGCGCAACACACACACACAAATATTGTGTCATTTCCTCTAGTATAAGTAGAACACTTTGTCGAAACATGCAGTAAACATGGCAGGCAAGCAGCCAGGCACGTATATTTACATACATTGCAGGCAGCTATGCTTCCGCATCCACAAACCAGCCCGCCGTTGGCCTTGTCCGTGGCTGCCGCGGCGCCGCCTCCGTCGCTTCTCTGGGTACCATCAGCAGAGATTAATCGACAGCATTACCACTCGCCCGAGGCCTCATCGTGCTCATATTGATCATAGAGTAATTACATAGTGTTATAAATGGTCTTCCATGTTGGGACCGAAGGAGTATCTGATAAGGATGTGATACCTTATAGAAGTCGACGGCGATGAAGTTGGCCCATCTGTCCCCGGACGCGGCGTGGCAGGTGTCGAGCATGCCCAGCAGCTGCGCCGAGTTGTCCTTGCACGCCTCCGGGTAGTTGGGGAGGTCCCGGAAGTAGTTCACCAGCACTAGCGACCTCGACAGGTCGTTCATGGCGGCCGACTCGGCGCGGTTCGGGCACGACCCCTTCACCATCCCTTTGGTCCCGTCTGCGGCACATGGAATGGATAGATACAGCATCGTCAGATTGTCCTACCTATCGATCGATTATGATGGACGGGCACGCACACTGGTTCTCGACGACGTAGCCCCACTCGTGTGCGAAGCCCTCGGCGGCCTCCTTGGCGGCCCTGGAGGTGAAGACGAGGAGGCGGTGGTTGTCGCGGACCATGTCGCTGAGCAGCGGCCAGTCGCCGCCGTTCTTGGGCATGCGCCACACCGGGAACAGGTAGGGCGTCAGGCCGGAGGCGCTGAACACCCGGGTGAGCCCCATGGGCGCCTCCACGTAGTCCTCGATGAAGATCGTGATCACCTCGGAGGGGTTCCTCCTCAGGAACGCCTCAATCTCCCGGAGCACGTTCACCGCCGGCGTCTGTCCACCGTGACATTGTTAGTGTGCGTGTGTTGGTCCGACCAGATTGAGCTAGTAGAGTAGTTTGGTTGGTTGGTGCTTACGAATGCCGTGAAGTTTCGGCAGGCGCCTCCGTAGGAGTGGCAGAGCCATATGTCGTTCCGAAAGTCGTACATGTCCAGCATCAGCCCCCTCACGCCGCTCTGCGACACAAGAAATTCAGTTACTTGGGACCTAACCCTTGAGAATGGCATCAATTTTACCTCTGAAGTACTCCCTCTTTCAAGTTGAGTCATCTATTTTTTGAGCGGAGGAAGTAACTTCGAGGAACTCTCGGCCACAAGATCTCATCGTGTTTATTTCAGCGAGGATGGAACGCGACCAGAAATGGACGTGCTACCCGAATTGGAGCGGACCACCACACGTCTCATCCACACAAGGATACACGAAGAGGAGAGGAGTACCCGTCACGGGTGGCTGCCCGCCCCTGCCATGTGTCCGGTATGGGCAATCCTTGCAGCTAGCATTGCCGTGCCAACGCTCCAAGCAAGCCGTGTGCGCGTGCACGCAAACCAGCGACAGAAAAAGACCGGCTCCGGGAGGTGCGCTGCTCCTTGGACACATGGCCGAGCTCACGATCCCTCTTTGACATGCGTCGCGTCCAGCGCCACCTCACCCCGCCGCACACTGACATGTTCTACATGGACTCGATGCGCAAAAGCAGCAGCCGTGCATTGAGATTCGAGCCATCGGTCCGGTAGACTCGCCGGTCCCGCAGGTCAGGAGGTAAACGGAGGAGAGGGAGAGCGGGGAGACGGTGGACTCACGTTGAGCTGCTCGACGATGGTGTCCTGCTGGTTAAACGCCGTGACGATGGCCGTCCCGGTCTGGGACTGGGTGCCCAGCCGCGCGAAGGAGTTGTGGGTCGTCAGCCAGGCGTAGCGGTTGAACGGCAGCTCCCGGTCCTTGCTCTGCGGGTCGACGGGGGTCACGCGGGTGCAGCGCGGCCGCACGTTGCCGTCCACCACGCACGTCTCGCAGTGCAGCCCGGCGTCGCAGTTCCGCGACAGCGCGCACGTCTCGCCCACCTGCGGCACACCCCACGCCGGAGATCATGTCCGTCCACGAGAGCGCAGCGCAATCACAATCGCCGCCGAGAAAGCTCAATGTCACCGGTAATGTGTCTTTAATCAGCAGCGAGCGTACCTTCCGAGCGGAGACGGCGGCGGGGCACGAGCACAGCAAGGCGGCGGCGGCGGCGAAAGCCACGACGAGGAGCACCGTCTCCTTGGCCATCTCAGTTCGTCTTGCCGCGGCCACCCGCCTCCGCTAAGCTCTACCCTGCGCTGCGCGGTTGCTCTTGGTGGAGCAAGCCTGCAATCCTTGTGTTGTGTGGCTTGTAAGGCCGGACATTCCAGGTTTCGTCGCTTGCTTATGTGTGTGGTTTACGCTCTGTTTTTCCGCGTCGATGATCTTGGTCGCTCGCTGCGGCGTTTGTTATTGCGCTTGGCCCCATGTGTCAGTCGGGGGGACAGAGTGATGGTACGGGCGCGGGTTCATCCAGGTGCGGTGGTCCGGTGCAATGTCTTTTTTTTCCCTATTTATTCTTTTGTCACAATTCAGATGAAACCTGATGAAAGGCAATCTTCTTCTCCTCTTCAAAGTTGTGGAGACGAAATATCTTGTCGACCTTCAATGCCCATGAGAGATACTCCTCGGAGTCCGTGCTTCCGGAGAACTTGGGCATGGCAAACTTGAGCTTGCCGAAGCGTTGTTCTTCATCATGGTGACGATGGTGGTGTCACTCGTGACAAGGTGGATGCTCCTCGAATGCTTGCTCCGCACGATGGTCTTGCCGGTGTGGAAGCGGTATGTTGTTCCGGTTTCGTCGCTCTTTCTCCGCTTCTCGACGAGCGGCTTCCTCTTGTTGTGCTTGACGAAGTGCTTCTTCTTATTGACGTAGTTGGCGGTTGCGATCGGCGAGGACTCGAGAGGAATCACGAAGAGCTTGTTGCGCGTTGCGTGCTTGATCGTCACGTCTTTCTTGTGCTTGCCGGAATGCATAGCCATCTTGATGTACTTGATGTTGGGGTTGTTGCTCTAGGCGTCTCGCTTGCTCGCGTGCTCGTACTTGATCTTGTAACCCATTGCCATGGAATGGATTGTCCGGAGATTGTCGATCTTGATTGACAAATTATGGAGGTGGACGAGGCCGTGGAGGACTTGCATCCGACGAAGAGTAAGCCGGGGAGTGGTCACTTGAGCGTCGACTTGAATGGCGTCGTCTTGATGAAGAAGTCGAGGACGCGCGGTTCACGATGATGTTGCGGAACTCTTTCATTTGTGTGCGAAGGTCGGAAGCGAGTTGCTCGATGCGGTCGCCCAAAGCCTCGCTTTCTTGATGAAGATCTCGTCGCCGAAGAGGTGATTCTTGGTGACGTAGTTTGGTGCTTCAACTTGATGCTCGACTATCGGGTTTGTAGACGAAATTGGCCTATCCATCATGTAAAGTGGGGGTGAGTAGGAAAATGAGAAGACAATACCAAAGTCACTTTTTCCGAAGATTGAAGATGTATCAAGTATCGCTCAATGTGATGCTACAATAGGGGAATTGGTACTGGGTTTGTTTCTCACGCCTACACACATAAAGCTTATGGAGGAGCTTGGTGAGGATAAGTGGCACAAAATCTTCAAGCAAATGTTAGTCACGATATCGATAATGTTGAGAAGGCTCACAAAATGCAAGTAAAGCAAATAGATTAAAGCCTACTTTATCACTTGGAAACGAACACGCAAAGATAAGTGGGATCCGTACAACCAATGAATGAGCGGAATAAGTGTGACCACGGAAAATGCTCTTGTTGCACGGATACTCGAGAGATTCTAGCTTGATTGCTCGAATGGGCTAGATACGAACTTGTGCACCAACCTATAGGAGTAAACGTGTCGTCTCGGAACCCCAACTTCCTATGTATGTAGTATCCAAAATGATGCAACTATGCAAATGGCACGATGCTATTGCTAACAAGCTCTTTTTGTTTCTTAGTTTTTTTTTGCTTAAAAGCTTTTTCTCTCTTTTTTTATGCTTGATGCTTGAGCCAAGTATGATACTAGAGAAGTATGTAAGATATGCACGGTAGGGACTAATGGCACAATGATGATAGCAGGATGCTTGCACGCTAAATGTAGCTATGTGGGATAGGCGTATCACTAAGGTGCACAAAGAACGTGGCCCGACAATTCTCAACGAGCTAGTCTTAATAGGTAAGCAACGCAAAATGGATCGGGGTGATCAAGTGCAATGGCAAGGTAAAAGACAATACGTCGACAAAGTTATCGTCCTTGCTTACGGTTGGCGATGATGATTCCGGGTTGATGGCGGTGATGTCGAAGTCACATCGTTCCTAAGTAGCCGAAACACCTTAGGAAACGAAAACCGCAACACAAAAACCCGTGAAATTTTTATGGACGCAAATGGTGGTGGTAAAGATCTAAGAGGGTGTGGTATGTCAAGAGCTACTAAACAAGCTAAAGAACCCAAAAATCGGACTTCGGATGAATCAGTTATGGTCAAAACGGTGAAACTCGGAAGGCTGAAACTATGAGGGGCGGTAGTACCGCTTATGGTTCTAAGCGGTAGTACCGCTTGGGCGGGCGGTAGTACCACTAGTGTCAGGAAAATTCGCAGATCGGGATTTGGGCGAATTTGGGGCGTAAATGGATGATTCCGGGGGCAACATTGGAAGGATTTCGTGGTGGGGTGGGTGGGGATGGTTGGGGAAGGCTAGATCCGCTTGCCAAACAAAAAATCCATGGACCAAAACAACAAAATCTCACAAGATCTAACAAATTGCAAGAAAAAATTTGGACTATTTTTGTGGGGATTTTCGAAATTGGGCAAGAACACACAAAATCAAGCTAGCAAATGGGGGGGATGGGATCCCAAGATGTGAATCAACCTTACTCATGATACCAAGATGTTGTAGGGTGAAACCCTAGGTGAGATCTTTTCACACCTAGAGGGGGAAAAGTGGAAAGAACACAAGAACACAAGAGGAATCTCTCAAACAAAACCACAATCACACATCCACTAGAGTAGCATACATGAGATCCAGAAGCATACGAGATCAATCCAAGGAAATAAGCACTAGGTAGATGGTCTTCCCACTCCTAGGAGATGAGGTCTTGATGGTGATCTACTCCCTCGGGAGGTCTTGAAATCCACAGGGATTCTTCCCAAGAGGGGTCTTGATCTCCAAGAGGAGGGAATACATGGAGCAAAGCTCTTAATGTCTACCAAAATCTTTGCTAACCTTCGAAAGGAGGTGGAGGAGGTCTATTTATAGTCTAAGCCACGAAGGGGTAAGTGGGAGAGGGGTACATGGCCAAAGGCCCACGGCTGCGCATAGGCACGACGATAGTACCGGACCCTTGAGTGGTAGTACCGCCTAGGAGCGGTAGTACCGCTTGTAGGCGGTAGTACCGCCCGTTCCGGACTGGACATGTCCTTCTTCGCTTCCACATGATCATCTCCTCGGTAACTAAGAATGCACAACATTTCCTTGTGAGGTAGAATCCCATTCTCATGCAAATCTGAATGAAACTCGAAGAGGAAAGAATTCACCTCATTCTCGATAGCGCGTGCATGTGCTCTAGTCATTGGTCCCTTGGGTGCTTGTGGCGGTGACGGAGTGTCCATGGGGATGCTTGAGGGATGCTCCGCATCATCCCCCCTCCCTTTGGGAGAGATCCGTCCGCGGATCATGATCTTCATCACCATGGAAGCGTGACAAGTCCTTGATGTTGAATATGTCGCTTACGTTGTAATTGGCTCGAGGGATGACGATCTTGTAAGCATTGTCATTGTAGCATGCTAGCACCTTGAATGGTCCATCGGCACGTGGAAGAAGCTTGGATTTGCGCTCCTTGGGGAAGCGGTCTTTGCGTAGGTGTAGCCAAACGAGATCACCCGGATGGAACACCATTGGTGCCTTGTTGGTGTTTAGCTTGGTGGCGAGACGTTGGACTTGACGCTCGATCGTGGACCATGTTTCTTCATGCACCTTCTTGAGATAACTTGCTCTTGCACTTGCATCCATGTTGGCGCGTTCTTGGAGAGGTAGAGGGAGGATGTCCAAGGGTAACAAGGGGTTGAAGCCGTAAACGACCTCAAAGGGGGACTTGCCGGTAGTAGAGTGTTGTGCTCGGTTGTAGGCGTACTCGTCGATAGGTAGGCACTCCTCTCACTCTTTGACGTTCTTCTTGATCATCACTCGTAGTAGAGTGGCGAGCGTGTGGTTTGTGACTTCCGTTTGGCCATCGGTTTGAGGATGATAGGCCATCGGGAATAGTAGCTTGATGCCGAGCTTGGCACATTGTGTCTTCCAAAAGTAACTTATGAACTTGACGTCGCGGTCCGAGACAATTGTTCTTGGAAGTCCATGTAGCCTCAAGATTTCCCTACAAAAAAGATTCGCAACATGTGAAGCATCATCGATCTTATTGCAAGGAATGAAATGTGCCATCTTGGAAAAGCGATCCACTACAACAAAACGGAATCCTTGCCATTTTGAGTTCTCGGTAATCCTAACACAAAGTCCATGCTAATGTCTTCCCATGGTTGAGACGGAATAGGAAGTGGCATATGTAAACCATGAGATTGAGCTTTTGACTTAGCTTTGCGGCATGTCGAGCATCGGTTGGTGTAGCGTCAGACGTCGCAGAACATCTTTGGCCAATGGTGGTGCTTGGAGAGCGTCGCGAATGTCTTGTCGCGTCCGAAGTGTCTCATAAGGCCTCCTCCATGAGATTCATGACCTTTGTCGATGAGTTGTTGTACTTGACATTGTATCTCCTTGGTTTCCTCGGGGTTGACGCGGTAAGGACCCTTGTTCGGAAGTGGTGCGCCGGGTATGAATTCGATGCGGTGTTCGATGCCGTGAAGTGGAGGTAGACCCGGTGGTAGCTCATCGGGAAAGACGTACGAGAATTCCTGCAACAGTTGAGACAACACTAAAGGTAGATGGTGAGAGTTGTTAGTTTGAACCACTTCATCTTTGCACACGAGGACATAGTGAATGACACTAGTTGGGTTCTCACACACTTCTCTCATGTCTCTTTTAGTGGCTAGAAGCACTATGTCACTCTTATCTCTCAAGGTGGGTGTACTCGAATTTGGCTTGTGGCGCTCGCTCTCTTTATGGTGGTTCCCTCTCTCACTAGTCTCTCCACGATGTGTCGAAGCTTGCTTGTCGGCGATCACTCTGCTTGGTGACATAGGACGAAGCACATATTCCTTGCCCTTCATCTTGAAGCTATATTGATTTGTTCGTCCGTTGTGTAGGACACCACGGTCGTATTGCCACGGTCGTCCCAAGAGAAGGTGACACACGAACATAGGAACAACATCACACTCCAAAGTATCTTCGTATGCGCCGATCTTGAAGGAAACTTGAACCATGTGCTCAACTTGGATCGTGCCGGAGTCGCTAAGCCATTGAACCTTGTAGGGACGTGGATGCTTCTTCTTCACAAGTTGCAACTTGGAGCATAGTTCTTCACTTGCGAGGTTATGGCAACTTCCTCCATCAATGATGACCTTGACCAAACGACCTTGAATGCCCGCTTTGGTGTGGAAGATGTGGCATCTTTGGTCTTCGTCGTGTTGTTGTTGGAGTGTCAAAACCTTGGAGACGACGAGAGCGGGACTTGAGTCGTTGTCGCAATAGACTTGGTTGTCTTCATATTCATTTACTTGGCAGTGCATGGCCACATGCTCTAGTGCTTCCGTTTCATCTTCACTCATGGAGTCGTAAGTTCCATCATCGTTGAAGATCATTGTCCGTTTTTGGTGCATTGGTATGACGTGTGTCCTCGGCCACCACAAGTGAAGCATTTCACTGAACTTGTCTTGACAGGATCATCGTGTGGTGCCGGTGTTGGAGTAGTTTTGGCCTTGTATGAGCTTGCTAGTGGACGAGTGGTAGAAGGCGCTTGCTTCGAACTTGACTTGTCGCCGGTACTTGGGTATGCTCTTGTAGAGGTAGGAGGTGCCGAAGTTGTTGGCGCTTGAGTGTAAGAGACGTAGTTATTGGACGAGTACTTAGCGTATTTGAAGTCATCTTGCACTTGGCGCTCTGCTTTGGTTGCTTGGTGGACGAGCTCGAGAAGGTTGGTGTAGGGTTGAAAGTCTGCAATCTTCTTGATAGGGTGGTGGAGACCATTCAAGAAGTGAGCCATCGTTTGTTCATCATCTTCCTTGACATTTGCTCGAATCATAGCGAGCTCCATTTCTTGATAGTATTCTTCCACCGTGTTGATGCCTTGCTTGAGGAGTTGCAGCTTCTTGAAAAGGTCGCGTGTGTGGTGTGTAGGCACAAAGCGAGATCTCATGACCTCCTTCATTTGAGTCCACGTTGTGATTGGTGTTTCACCTCTTGCTTATCGTCGCGTGATCACTTGTTCCCACTAATTGAGGACATAGTCTTGGAACTCGAGAGATGCCATGGTAATCTTATTCTCCTCTTCAAAGTTGTGGAGGCGAAATATCTTGTCGGCCTTCAATGCCCATGAGAGATACTCCTCGGGGTCCGTGCTTCCGAAGAACTTGGGCGTGGTGAACTTGAGCTTGCCGAAGCGTTGTTCTTCATCATGGTGACTGATACGTCCATTTTGCATCATGGTTATAAGTTGATATTTATTGCATTATGGGCTGTTCATACATGTTTTGTCACAATACTTATGCCTTTTCTCTCTTATTTTGCAAGGTTTACAAGAAGAGGGAGAATGCCGGCAGCTGGAATTCTGGGCTGGAAAAGGAGCAAACTCTGGAAACCTATTCTGCACAACTCCAAAAGCCCTGAAATTCCACAGAACATCGTTTCGGAAAATATAAAAAATATCTGGCGAAAGAAACCGACGAGAGGGGCCACCGGCTGGCCTCGAGGGTGGGGGGGCGCGCCCTCCTACCTCGAGGGCCAGCCGGCAGGGCCCCGAGGCCCATCTTCTCCTATATGAGGTGTTTTGACCTGGAAAAAATCATAAGGTGGCTTTCGGGACTAGACGTCGTCGTCTCGAGGCGGAAACCAATCTAGGGCTCCGGCAGAGCTGTTCTGCCGGGGATACTTCCCTCCGGGAGGGGGAAATCATCACCGCCGTCATCACCAACAACTCTCCCATCTTGGGGAGGGCTATCGTCATCAACATCTTCACCAGCACCATCTCCTCTCAAACCCTAGTTCATCTCTTGTATCCAATCTTTGTACCCAAACCTCAGATTGGTACCTGTGGGTTGCTAGTAGTGTTGATTACTCATTGTAGTTGATGCTAGTTGGTTTATTTGGTGGAAGATCATATGTTCAGATCCATTATGCATATTAATACCCCTCTGATCATGAACAATATTATGTCTTGTGAGTAGTTAGTTCTGTTCCTGAGGACATGGGAGAAGTCTTGCTATTAGTAGTCATGTGAGTTTGGTCTTCGTTCGATATTTTGATGAGATGTATGTTGTCTCTCCTCTAGTGGTGTCATGTGAACGTCGACTACATGACACTTCACCATTATTTGGGCCTAGAGGAAGGCATTGGGAAGTAATAAGTAGATGATGGGTTGCTAGAGTGACAGAAGCTTAAACCCTAGTTTATGCGTTGCTTCGTAAGGGGCTGATTTGGATCCATATGTTTCAGGCTATGGTTAGGTTTACGTTAATACTTCTTTTGTAGTTGCGGATGCTTGCATTAGAGGTCAATCATAAGTGGGAGGCTTGTCCAAGTAAGGGCAGCACCCAAGCACCGGTCCACCCACATACCAAATTATCAAAGTACCGAACGCGAATCAGACAATCGTGATGAAAACTAGCGTGACGATAATTCCCATGTGTCCTCGGGAGCGCTTTCCTTTATATAAGAGTTTGCCCAGGCTTGTCCTTTGCTACAAAACGGATTGGGCCACCTTGCTGCACCTTATTTACTTTTACCTTTTGTCACTTGCTACCAATTACCTTATCACAAAACTATCTGTTACCTATAATTTCAGTGCTTGTAGAAAACACCTTACTGAAAACTGCCTTTCATTTCCTTCTGCTCCTCGTTGGGTTCGACACTCTTACTTATCGAAAGGACTACGATAGATCCCCTACACTTGTGGGTCATCAGTGACGATGGTGGTGTCACTTGTGACAAGGTGGATGCTCCTCGAATGCTTGCTCCACACGATGGTCTTGCCAGTGTGGACGCGGTATGTTGTTCCGGTTTCGTCGCTCTTGCTCCGCTTCTCGACGAGCGGCTTCCTCTTGTTGTGCTTGACGAAGTGCTTCTTCTTGTTGACGTAATTGGTGGTTGCGGTCGGTGAGGACTCGAGAGGAATCACGAAGAGCGTGTTGCGCGTTGCGTGCTTGATCGTCACGTCTTTCTTGTGCTTGCCGGAATGCATCGTCATCTTGATGTACTTGATGTTGGGGTTGTTGCTCTTGGCGTCTCACTTGCTCGCGTGCTCGTACTCAATCTATGTAACCCATTGCCATGAATGTATTGTCTGGAGATTGTTGATCTTGATTGACGAATTGTGGAGGTGGACGAGGTCGTGGAGGACTTGCATCCGACGAAGACTAAGCCGAAGAGTTGTGACTTGAGCATCGACTTGAATGGCTCCGTCTTGATGAAGAAGTCGAGGACGCACGGTTCACGATGATGTTGCGGAACTCTTCCATTTGTGTGAGAAGGTCGGAAGCGAGTTACTCGATGCGGTTGCCCAAAGCCTCGCTTTCTTGATGAAGAGCTTGTTGGACGCCGAAGAGGTGATTCTTGGTGACGTAGTTTGGTCCTTCAACTTGATGCTCGACTATCGGGTTTGTAGACGAACTTGGCCTATCCATCATGTAAAGTGGGGGTGAGTAGGAAAATGAGAAGACAATACCAAAGTTACCTTTCCGAAGATTGAAGATGTATCAAGTATCGCTCAATGTGATGCTACAATAGGGGAATTGGTACTGGGTTTGTTTCTCATGCCTACACACATAAAGTTTATGGAGGAGCTTGGTGAGGATACGTTGCACAAAATCTTCAAGCAAATGTTAGTCACAATATCGATAATGTTGAGAAGGCTCACAAAATGCAAGTAAAGCAAATAGATCAAAGCCTAGTTTATCACTTGGAAGCGCACACGCAAAGATAAGTGGGATCCGTACAACCAAGGAATGAGCGGAATAAGTGTGACCACGGAAAATGCTCTTTTTGCACGGATACTCGAGAGATTCTAGCTTGATTGCTCGAATGGGATAGATACGAACTTGTGCACCAACCTATAAGAGTAAACGTGCCATCTCCGAATCCCAACTTCCTATGTATGTAGTATCCAAAATGATGCAACTATGCAAATGGCACGATGCTATTGCTAACAAGCTCTTTTTGTTTCTTCGCTTTTTGCTTAAAAGCTTTTTCTCTTTTTTTTATGCTTGATGCTTGAGCAAAGTATGATACTTGACAAGTATGTAAGATATGCACGGTAGGGACGAATGGCACAATGATGATAGCAAGATGCTTGCACACTAAATTGTAGCTATGCGGGATAGGCGTATCACTAAGGTGCACAAAGAACGTGGCCCAACAATTCTCAACGAGCTAGTCTCAATAGGTAAGCAACGCAAAATGGCTCGGGGTGATCAAGTGCAATGGCAAGGTAAAATACAAGACGTCGGCGAAGTTACCGTCCTTGCTTACGGTTGGCGATGATGATTTCGGGTTGATGGCGATGATGTCGAAGTCACACCGTTCCTAAGTAGCTGAAACACCTTAGGAAACGGAAACCGCAACACAAAAATCCGTCAAATTTTGATGGACGCAAATGGTGGTGGTAAAGATCTAAGAGGGTGTGGTATGTCAAGAGCTACTAAACAAGCTAAAGAACACGAAAAACGGACTTCGGATGAATCAATTATGGTCAAAGCGGTGAAATTCAAAAGGCTGAAACTGTGAGGGGCGGTAGTACCGCTTGTGGTTCTAAGCGGTAGTACCTTTTGGGGGGCGGTAGTACCGCTGGTGTCAGGAAATTTTGTAGATCAGGATCTGGGCGAATTTGGGGCGGAAATGGATGATTTCGGGGGCTGAATTGGATGGATTTTGTGGTGGGATGGGTGGGGATGGTTGGGGAAGGTTAGATCTGCTTGCCAAACAGCAAATCCATGGACCAAAACAACAAAATCTCACAAGATCTAACAAATTGCAAGAAAAAAAGTTCAGCTATTTTTGTGGGGATTTTCGAAATTGGGCAAGAACACACAAAATCAAGCTAGCAAATGGGGGGATGGGACTCCAAGATGTGAATCAACCTTGATCATGATACCAAGATGTTGTAGGGTGAAACCCTAGGTGAGATATTTTCACACTTGGAGGGGGAAAAGTGGCAAGAACACAAGAACACAAGAGGAATCTCTCAAGGGTATGTAGATGCTCACCGCCTCTCGTAGCTATGCATCTCCATGGATAGATCTTGCGTGTGCGTATTTTTTTTCCATGCAACGTTCCCCAAGTTCCCCCAACAGAGATCTCAGATGCTTTCGACTGCATCAGCAGCTTCTCCAGCGATGTGCCCGGCTAGGAAGGCTATGGCCTTGTACGGTGCATACTAGGCCAACTGGAGGCAACCCAATTAGGGCCGACAAGTGCACAACGAGGCGAGGGAGATCGCTCCTATAGCAATAGGTTCTGTTTTTCGAGCATACTCAACAAACCGATGTTTTTAGCGGTGGTAGGATGTTGTAAATAAGGTGAACTCAAACTTTTCCAATCGGTGGAGCTGGGCCTTGGTCGCTCCGGATTTTTCCACTAGGATCGACCACAACTTCGTGAAGCTAGCTTCTAGAGGTTATTTCGTTCGGCTGTGATTCACTCCAGGAATTTGTGAAGTGTGGAGCCGAAGGAGACCAGAACACGCCCTAAGGAGGGAATAACAAAAGGTAGCAACAATGCTATAAAGAGAAGGCAACACACCCAACAGTAGAGGTAATCTACATCTCCAACTTCAGATCAACACTTTTCTTCTTCTTCAAAGGAGATTGATCCAGTGAGCCTCGGAGTTCCAGTGGAGTAACTGGGATGGGGACAGTTTGTTGCGGGTCCCAACATTTCCTTTAGGGGGGTGAAGTTGGATCACTGCCTCCCCATGCCTTGTCAACGGTGCCAAAGGCAGCTTGGCAATCAAAGATTGGTACAGAGCACATTCAGTGCAAGAGATAGGTGCATTCACCCCCACCTCTAGCAGAAAAGGGGCCCGAAGCATAGTGAAAACCATCTTTGACTTTTTCCCATTCTTATAAGATGTTTCACCTTGAAGAGGATCATCCATCTCTTGTATCATCCACCAAAAATGTTTCATATCAACCCATTTTGCATTAATGAATATATGAGCATTCCCGAATTCTCAAATACTCCATATTGAGTCTAGCAACAATACATTCAACGAACAAGTGGGCGGTAGTTTCATGTTCCCTCTAAATGAATTGTGGATACATCTGTATCCTTAACATACTGAAACGATTGTCATTATTCGCATCAAACCAATATCGATTCATACAAGCTAAATCTTCTAATCAATGGTGGGCCAATAAAAAAATTGAACACACATTCATGTGGTTTTCTATCCCTCTCTTCTTAAGGTTGTCCTTAGTCGTGAGTTTCTTATGTGATAGGAGCCCATCTCAATCATTTGTGTATGCCCTCTTTATAGTATGACGTACTTATGACTCAAAAAGATAATCGCCAGTAGAAAATTTACTTCTTATCCTATTTCATCTTTTTTCCTTGGGATCACTAACCAACTTTATGTTTCATTTTGAAAGGCGTGTGTTCTAGATAAGCATTTGAAACGTAGTTAGCCTTCTAAACATAACCACATTAACATCAATGTATTAATTAGGGGCTAGAAGTCCTTTCAGAAGATCCAGGTGGGGCTCGGGTTCCTGGAGAGGTGTCTTGCCGGATCCGAGCTTCTGACAAGATTGGTGTCTGGCCCTGATCTGCTAAGGGACCTCCAACTCTTCTTCGGTGGTTGGATTTCATCGTGGTTATGGAGAGGCAGCGGAGGAGATATGGGGTGTCATATCCGAGCTTCCGACAAGTTTGTATGAGATCCACGTGCATCCCTCGTTGTCGATTTTAGAGGAGTTGCAACTGTTGGGGAACGTAGTATTTTAAAATTTTCCTACGATCACGCAAGATCTATCTACCAGATGCATAGCAACGAGAGGGGAGAGTGTGTTTACGTACCCTCGTAGACCGGGAGCGGAAGCGTCAAGTGACGCGGTTGATGTTGTCGAACTTCTTCACGATCCAACCGATCAAGCACCGAACGTACGGCACCTCCGCGTTCAGCACACATTCAGCTTGATGACGTCCCACGAGCTCTTGATCCAGTTGAGCTTCACGGGAGAGTTTCGTCAGCACGACGGCGTGGTGACGGATATGATGTGTTCACCGGCGCAGGGCTTCGCCTAAGCTCCGCGACGGTACGACCGAGGTGTGATTCTGTGGAGGGGGGCACCGCACACGGCTAAAACAATTCAACTTGTGTGTCTTTGGGTGCCCCCCTGCCCCCGTATATAAAGGAGCAAGGGAGGAGGGGCCGGCCACCTCCTATGGTGCGGCTAGGGAGGGGACTCCTACTAGGAATAGGATTGCAATCCTATTCCTAGTAGGATTCACCGGAAGGAAGAAGGGGGAAAGGATTAGGAGAGGTGGCGCCCCCCCCCCCAATCCTAGTCCAACTAGGATTCCTAGGTGGGGGCGCCGGCCAGCCCTATGGGCTGCCTCTCTCTTACCCTTTAGGCCCACTATGGACCATCCCCTCTCGTAGGGGGTTCCGGTAACCCCTCCGGCATTCCCGATAAATCCGAAACTTTTCCGGTAAACTTCCGGTGTCCGAATATAGCCGTCCAATATATCAATCTCTATGTCTCGGACATTCCGAGACTCCTCGTCATGTCCGTGATCTCATCCGGGACTCCGAACTACCTTCGGTACATCAATACTCAAAAACTCATAATACCGATCGTCACCAAACGTTAAGCGTGCGGACCCTACGGGTTCGAGAACTATGTAGACATGACCGAGACTCATCTCTGGTCAATAACCAATAGCGGAACCTGGATGTTCATATTGGCTCCTACATATTCTACGAAGATCTTTTATCGGTCAGAACCGCATAACAACATACGTTGTTCCTTTTGTCAAACGGTATGTTACTTGCCCGAGATTCGATCGTCGGTATCTTTATACCTAGTTCAATCTCGTTGCCGGCAAGTCTCTTTACTCGTTCCGTAACACATCATCTCGTGACTAACTCATTAGTCTTTTGCTTGCAAGGCTTATTGTGATGTGTGTTACCGAGAGGGCCCAGAGATACCTCTCCGACACTCGGAGTGACAAATCCAAATCTTGATCTATGCCAACACCACGAATACTTTCGGAGACACCTGTAGAGCATCTTTATGATCACCCAGTTACGTTGTGACGTTTGATAGCACACAAGGTGTTCCTACGGTATTCGGGAGTTGCATAATCTCATAGTCATAGGAACATGTATAAGTCATGAAGAAAGCAATAGCAGTTAAACTAAACGATCATAGTGCTATGCTAACGGATGGGTCTTGTCCATCACATCATTCTCCTAATGATGTGATCCCGTTGATCAAATGACAACTCATGTCTATGGCTAGGAAACATAACCATCTTTGATCAATGGGCTAGTCTAGTAGAGGCATACTAGGGACTTACTGTTTTGTCTATGTATCCACACATGTACTAAGTTTCCGGTTAATACAATTCTAGCATGAATAAAAGACATTTATCATGATATAAGGAAATACAAATAACATCTTTATTATTGCCTCTAGGGCATATTTCCTTCAGTCTCCCACTTGAACTAGAGTCAATAATCTAGATTACAGAGTGATGATCCTCACACCCATGGAGTCTTGGTGCTGATCATGTTTTGCCCGTGGAAGAGGCTTAGTCAACGGGTCTGCTACATTCAGATCCGTATGTATTTTGCAAATCTCTATGTCTCCCTCCTTGACTAGATCGCGGATGGAATTGAAGCGTCTTTTGATGTGCTTTGTTCTCTTGTGAAACCTGGATTCCTTCGCCAAGGCTATGGCTCCAGTGTTGTCACACAAGATTTTCATTGGACCCGATGCACTAGGTACTACACCTAGATCGGATATGAACTCCTTCATACAGACTCCTTCATTTGCTGCTTCCGAAGCAGCTATGTATTCCGCTTCACACGTAGATCCCGCCACGACGCTCTGCTTGGAACTACACCAGCTGACAGCTCCACCGTTCAATAAAAATACATATCCGGTTTGTGACTTTGAGTCATCCGGATCAGCGTCAAAGCTAGAATCGACGTAACCGTTTACGACGAGCTCTTTGTCACCTCCATATACGAGAAACATATCCTTTGTTCTTTTCAGATACTTTAGGATGTTTTTGACCGCTGTCCAGTGATCAAGTCCTGGATTACTTTGGTACCTCCCTGCTAGACTTATAGCAAGGCACACATCAGGTCTGGTACACAGCATTGCATACATGATAGATCCTATGGCTGAGGCATAGGGAATGACTTTCATTTTCTCTCTATCTTCTGCAGTGGTCGGGCATTGAGTCTTACTCAACTTCATACCTTGTAAAACAGGCAAGAATCCTTTCTTTGACTGATCCATTTTGAACCTTTTCAAAATCTTATCAAGGTATGTGCTTTGTGAAAGTCCAATTAAGCGTCTTGATCTATCTCTATAGATCTTGATGCCTAATATGTAAGCAGCTTCTCCGAGGTCTTTCATAGAAAAACTTTTATTCAAGTATCCTTTTATGCTATCCAGAAATTCTATATCATTTCCAATTAACAATATGTCATCTACATATAATATTAGAAATGCTACAGAGCTCCCACTCACTTTCTTGTAAATACAGGCTTCTCCAAAAGTCTGTATAAAACCATATGCTTTGATCACCTCATCAAAGCGTATATTCCAACTCCGAGATGCTTGCACCAGTCCATAGATGGATCGCTGGAGTTTGCATACTTTGTTAGCACCTTTTGGATCGACAAAACCTTCTGGTTGCATCATATACAACTCTTCTTTGAGATATCCATTTAGGAATGCAGTTTTGACATCCATTTGCCAGATTTCATAATCATAAAATGCGGCAATTGCTAACATGATTCGGACAGACTTAAGCATCGCTACAGGTGAGAAAGTCTCATCGTAGTCAACCCCTTGAACTTGTCGAAAACCTTTCGCAACAAGTCGAGCTTTGTAAACAGTAATATTACCGTCTGCGTCGGTCTTCCTCTTGAAGATCCATTTATTTTCGATGGCCTGCCGATCATCGGGCAAGTCAACCAAAGTCCACACTTTGTTCTCATACATGGATCCCATCTCAGATTTCATGGCTTCAAGCCATTTTGCGGAATCTGGGCTCATCATCGTTTCCTCATAGTTTGTAGGTTCATCATGGTCTAGTAACATGATTTCCAGAACTGGGTTGCCGTACCACTCTGGTGCGGAATGTACTCTGGTTGATCTACGACGTTCAGTAGAAACTTGATCCGAAGTTTCATGATCATTATCATCAACTTCCTCACTAATTGGTGTAGGAATCACTGGAACAATTTCCTGTGATGTACTACTTTCCAATATGGGAGAAGGTACAATTACCTCATCAAGTTCTACTTTCCTCCCACTCACTTCTTTCGAGAGAAACTCTTTTTCTAGAAAGGATCCGTTCTTAGCAACGAATATTTTGCCTTCGGATCTGTGATAGAAGGTGTACCCAACAGTTTCTTTTGGGTATCTATGAAGACACATTTTTCCGACTTGGGATCGAGCTTATCAGGTTGAAGTGTTTTCACATAAGCATTACAGCCCCAAATTTTAAGAAACGACAACTTTGGTTTCTTGCCAAACCATAGTTCATAAGGCGTCGTATCAACAGATTTAGATGGTGCCCTATTTAACGTGAATGCAGCTATCTCTAAAGCATAACCCCAAAACGATAGTGGTAAATCGGTAAGAGACATCATAGATCGCACCATATCTAATAAAGTACGGTTACGACGTTCGGACACACCATTACGTTGTGGTGTTCCAGGTGGCGTGAGTTGTGAAACTATTCCACATTGTTTCGAATGAAGACCAAACTCGTAACTCAAATATTCTCCTCCACGATCAGATCGTAGGAACTTTATTTTCTTGTTACGATGATTCTCTACTTCACTCTGAAATTCTTTGAACTTTTCAAATGTTTCAGACTTGTGTTTCATTAAGTAGATATACCCATATCTGCTCAAATCATCAGTGAAGGTCAGAAAATAACGATACCCGCCGCGAGCATCAACACTCATTGGTCCACATACATCAGTATGTATGATTTCCAACAAATCTGTTGCTCGCTCCATAGTTCCGAAGAACGGAGTTTTAGTCATCTTGCCCATGAGGCATGGTTCGCAAGCACCAAGTGATTCATAATCAAGTGATTCCAAAAGTCCATCTTTATGGAGTTTCTTCATGCGTTTTACACCAATATGACCTAAACGGCAGTGCCACAAATAAGTTGCACTATCATTATTAACCTTGCATCTTTTGGTTTCAATATTATGAATATGTGTATCACTACAGTCGAGATCCAGTAAGAATAGACCACTCTTTAAGGGTGCATGACCATAAAAGATATTATTCATCAAAATGGAACAACCATTATTCTCTGATTTAAATGAATAACCGTCTCGCAATAAACAAGATCCAGATATAATGTTCATGCTCAACGCTGGCACCAAATAACAATTATTTAGGTCTAAAACTAATCCCGAAGGTAGATGTAGAGGTAGCGTGCCGACAGCGATCACATCGACTTTGGAACCGTTTCCCACGCGCATCGTCACCTCGTCCTTAGCTAATCTTCGTTTAATCCGTAGTCCCTGTTTCGAGTTACAAATATTAGCAACCGAACCGGTATCAAATACCCAGGTACTACTACGAGCATTAGTAAGGTACACATCAATAACATGTATATCACATATACCTTTGTTCATCTTGCCATCCTTCTTATCCGCCAAATACTTGGGGCAGTTCCGCTTCCAGTGTCCAGACCCCTCGCAGTAGAAGCACTTAGTTTCAGGCTTGGTTCCATAATTGAGGCTTTCTGCGAGAACAGCAACAATCTTGCTATTCTCCTTGAAAATCCCTTCCTTGCCCTTTTTCTTGAAACTAGTGGTATTGTTAACCATCAACTTTTGATGCTCCTTTTTGATTTCTACCTCCGCAGCTGTGAGCATAGCGAAGAGCTCGGGAATTGTCTTTTGTATCCCTTGCATATTATAGTTCATCACGAAGCCATTATAGCTTGGTGGTAGTGATTGAAGAATTCTATCAATAACACTATTCTCATCAACTTGGCAACCAAGTTGAGTCATATGAGTGTAGTGCCCATACATTGTGAGCAAGTGTTCACTGATAGAACTATTCTCCTCCATCTTGCAGCTGTAGAACTTATTGGAAATCTTATATTTCTCAATCCGGGCATTTGCTTGAAATATTAACTTCAACTCCTGGAACATCTCATATGCTCCATGACGTTCAAAACGTCGTTGAAGTCCCGGTTCTAAGCCGTAAAGCATGGCACACTGAACTATCGTGTAGTCATCAGACCGCGACTGCCAGACGTTCAAAGCGTCTGCATTAGCGGAAGGGGGCTTGTCACCTAGCGGTGCTTCAAGGACATAATTCTTCTGTGCAGCAATGAGGATAATCCTCAGGTTACGGACCCAGTCCGTGTAATTGCTACCATCATCTTTCAACTTAGCTTTCTCTAGGAATGCATTAAAATTCAAAGGAACGGTAGCACGGGCCATTGATCTACAACGACATAGATATGCAAAAACTATCAGGACTAAGTTCATGATAAATTAAAGTTTAACCCGAGTATTCTGCGTGTGCAAAACTGGCTTACACCCGTTGTATTTGAACGTAGAGCTTATCACACCCGATCATCACGTGGTGTCTCGGCACGACGAACTTTCGCAACGGTGCATACTCAGGGAGAACACTTATACCTTGAAATTCAGTAAGGGATCATCTTATAATGCTACCGTCGTTCTAAGCAAAATAAGAAGCATAATAAGATAAACATCACATGCAATCAAAATATGTGACATGATATGGCCATCATCATCTTGTGCTTTTGATCTCCATCTCCAAAGCACCGTCATGATCACCTTCGTCACCGGCTTGACACCTTGATCTCCATCGTAGCATCGTTGTCGTCTCGCCAACTATTGCTTCTACGACTATCGCTACCGCTTAGTGATAAACTAAAGCAATTACATGGCGATTGCATTTCATACAATAAAGCGACAACCATATGGCTCCTGCCAGTTGCCGATAACTTTACAAAACATGATCATCTCATACAAAACTGTATAACTCATCATGTCTTGACCATATCACATCACAACATGCCCTGCAAAAACAAGTTAGACGTCCTCTACTATGTTTGTTGCAAGTTTTACGTGGCTGCTACGGGCTTAGCAAGAACCGTTCTTACCTACGCATACAAAACCACAACGATGTTTCGTCAAGTATGTGCTGTTTTAACCTTCACAAGGACCGGGCGTAGCCACACTTGATTCAGCTAAAGTGAGAGAGACAGACACCCGCCAGTCACCTTTAAGCAACGAGTGCTCGTAACGGTGAAACCAGTCTCGCGTAAGCGTACGCGTAATGTCGGTCCGGGCCGCTTCATCTCACAATACCGCCGAAGCAAAGTATGACATGCTGGTAAGCAGTATGACTAGTATCGTCCACAATCTCATTGTGTTCTACTCGTGCATATCATCTACGCATAGACCTGGCTCATGATGCCACTGTTGGGGAACGTAGTATTTTAAAATTTTCCTACGATCACGCAAGATCTATCTACCAGATGCATAGCAACGAGAGGGGAGAGTGTGTTTACGTACCCTCGTAGACCGGGAGCGGAAGCGTCAAGTGACGCGGTTGATGTTGTCGAACTTCTTCACGATCCAACCGATCAAGCACCGAACGTACGGCACCTCCGCGTTCAGCATACGTTCAGCTTGATGACGTCCCACGAGCTCTTGATCCAGTTGAGCTTCATGGGAGAGTTTCGTCAGCACGACGGCGTGGTGACGGATATGATGTGTTCACCGGCGCAGGGCTTCGCCTAAGCTCCGCGACGGTACGACCGAGGTGTGATTCTGTGGAGGGGGGCACCGCACACGACTAAAACAATTCAACTTGTGTGTCTTTGGGTGCCCCCCTGCCCCCGTATATAAAGGAGCAAGGGAGGAGGGGCCGGCCACCTCCTATGGTGCGGCTAGGGAGGGGACTCCTACTAGGACTAGGATTGCAATCCTATTCCTAGTAGGATTCACCGGAAGGAAGAAGGGGGAAAGGATTAGGAGAGGTGGCGCCCCCCCAATCCTAGTCCAACTAGGATTCCTAGGTGGGGGCGCCGGCCAGCCCTATGGGCTGCCTCTCTCTTACCCTTTAGGCCCACTATGGACCATCCCCTCTCGTAGGGGGTTCTGGTAACCCCCTCCGGCATTCCCGATAAATCCGAAACTTTTCCGGTATACTTCCGGTGTCCGAATATAGCCGTCCAATATATCAATCTCTATGTCTCGGACATTCCGAGACTCCTCGTCATGTCCGTGATCTCATCCGGGACTCCGAACTACCTTCGGTACATCAATACTCAAAAACTCATAATACCGATCGTCATCAAACGTTAAGCGTGCGGACCCTACGGGTTCGAGAACTATGTATACATGACCGAGACTCATCTCTGGTCAATAACCAATAGCGGAACCTGGATGTTCATATTGGCTCCTACATATTCTACGAAGATCTTTTATCGGTCAGAACCGCATAACAACATACGTTGTTCCTTTTGTCAAACGGTATGTTACTTGCCCGAGATTCGATCGTCGGTATCTTTATACCTAGTTCAATCTCGTTGCCGGCAAGTCTCTTTACTCGTTCCGTAACACATCATCTCGTGACTAACTCATTAGTCTTTTGCTTGCAAGGCTTATTGTGGTGTGTGTTACCGAGAGGGCCCAGAGATACCTCTCCGACACTCGGAGTGACAAATCCTAATCTTGATCTATGCCAACACCACGAATACTTTCGGAGACACCTGTAGAGCATCTTTATGATCACCCAGTTACGTTGTGACGTTTGATAGCACACAAGGTGTTTCTACGGTATTCGGGAGTTGCATAATCTCATAGTCATAGGAACATGTATAAGTCATGAAGAAAGCAATAGCAGTTAAACTAAACGATCATAGTGCTATGCTAACGGATGGGTCTTGTCCATCACATCATTCTCCTAATGATGTGATCCCGTTGATCAAATGACAACTCATGTCTATGGCTAGGAAACATAACCATCTTTGATCAATGGGCTAGTCTAGTAGAGGCATACTAGGGACTTACTATTTTGTCTATGTATCCACACATGTACTAAGTTTCCGGTTAATACAATTCTAGCATGAATAAAAGACATTTGTCATGATATAAGGAAATACAAATAACATCTTTATTATTGCCTCTAGGGCATATTTCCTTCAGCAACTCCCATGAAAACCAACGGTGGGCCTTCTCCGATGATCTGTCGTATTCTCTAGCCGAAAGGTGGACAAGTTTATTCCTCATGGTTGTGATGCCAAAGGGAAGACAGTGCTGCTCCAGGAAGGAACCCATGTCGTGGCGTTGTGAATGATTCATCAAGCAAATGGTTTCGTCTAAGGCGCCGATGAATGTAGTTCCACCCGGGAGCAGATTGGGACCTTGGTTTGGGGTCCTTGCGAGTTTCAGGGGGGGCATTTGTAATTTTAAGATTCCTCCGGGTCTACTTTGTAATGTATTATTGCATGTGTTTTTTAGGATGTACTTTCTCCGTTCCTAAATATAATCTTTTTTAGAGATTTCAAATGTACACTCTAAACATGTCTATATACTAGCACAATGCTCGTGCATTGCAATGAAGTCATAAAAATGAGGAATTACTAGTGTCTTGCGGCTGTTGCATTGTTCACGATTAAAAAGAGAGCATGAATATAATTAAAAAAATGTTCAAGTCGCTAAAGAGTCTCGAGCGACCATAGTAGGTCCTTTGCAAGATTATGGTCAGGGCGTTGGAAAGTTGAATGTGGAAGATCATAGATTAGGTAGGAGGAACATCTCTCGCTTAATATGTTTGCCCTCTTCTCCTATGACATGGAACGGAAAGAATTAGTTGTGTAGAAAAACTAAATTCAAGACCATTGTTTTGAATCGGAGGCATAGTTGCATTTATAATATGTGTTTCTACAAAAGTGTTATTCTCACATTAGGGGAGCGGTGTATTTGTTTATTTGGGTAGGTCTCATACCTAGTAAAAAATACATTCATTTATTAATGTCTTTTGAAAGGTCGCTAGCCTACATGTGGGTAGTGCATTTGTTTATTTGTGTGGTCCCACATGTGAATTCATCGTCAACTTCAATCTTTATAAATAGGAAAGACATCCGTATGTAGTTCATATTGAAATCTCTGAAAAGACTTATATTTAGGAACGTACTATATATATGCTTCCATATTTAAGAACCATTTCCTGTTGAAAGAAAGAAAATTTGGTGTGAACCAACATGTGGTTGAGATGATTAGGTGGACAGTGGTATCCCAGCCCATCAGGGTTCAAATCCTGGTGCTCGCATTTATCCTGGATTTATTTCAGGAATTCCGGCAATATGCTTTCAGTGGGACGAGACGTTCACGTCGACTACGAGGAGCCTACGATGACTTCGTAAAATCTCAAGATGATATGCCGGCTCAATCTCTTGGAGGTACTCATAGCGATAGGGATGAGCGTATGCGCGTTTATATGAGCGCTTGCGTTAAAAAAATTGGTTCATGCCATGGATTTGTGCAGGGATGGTCGCAATGGGCAACGTCGCGTCGAGGAGCCATTGCCCCACCCGAGAGCATCTCCAGCCGCGCCCCCAGGAAGGCCTCCCCAGGTGATTTTTTCGCGCCGGCGCCGAAAAAACTGCCCAGTCGCGTCCCCAGGAGCCCGATTTTCGCCGGCCTTGGCCGAAAACAGCGCCGGCGGACCCACGCCGAACCCGGCGCGCTGGGGGGCGCCCGGGGGCACCGGGGCGAGCTGTTTTGGCACAAAAAAGCCGCGGGCCAGCCGTGTCAGCGACACGGCGCCTCGTCTTCCCCCAATGGCCTCGGTTCCCACGAGGAATCAATGGCAAGGCTGCCGCCGATCAGCCTTGCCAGTGATTCCTCACGGGCGGCGCGTCACGGGACGGCGCGCCGATGCCTCCCCTCCCTCGCACGCGTACAGACGGCGCGGCGCGGCTATATAGTCGGTGGCCTCACTCGCCTGTGCCCACACCAGCCTCGCCCGTCGCCGTTGTTGGAAATATGCCCTAGAGGCAATAATAAAAGTATTATTATTATATTTCCTTGTTCATGATAATTGTCTGTTATTCATGCTTGAATTGTATTGTACGGAAACAGCGATACATGTGTGAATACATAGACCACAACGTGTCCCTGGTAAGCCTATAGTTACTAGCTCGTTGATCAACAGATGGACACGGTTTCCTGACCATGGACATTGGATGTCATTGATAACGGGATCACATCATTAGGAGAATGATGTGATGGACAAGACCCAATCTTGAGCCTAGCACGAGATCGTATAGTTCGTAATGCATAAGCTTTTCCGGTGTCAAGTATTTATTCCTTAGACCATGAGGTTGTGCAACTCCCGGATGCCGTAGGAATACTTTGAGTGTGCCAAACGTCACAACGTAACTGGGTGGCTATAAAGGTACGCAACGGGTATCTCCGAAAGTGTCTGTTGAGTTGGTACGAACCGAGACTGGGATATTGTCACTCCGTATGACGGAGAGGTACCTCTGGACCCTCTCGGTAAGACATCATCATAATGAGCTCAAAGTGACTAAGGAGTTAGTCACGGGATGATGGATTACGGAACGAGTAAAGAGACTTGCCATGACGAGATTGAACAAGGTATCGGGAATACCGACGATCGAATCTCGGGGAAGTACCGTACCGATAGACAAAGGGAATAACATACGGGATTGAGTGAATCCTTGACACAGTGGTTCATCCGATGAAGATCATCGAGGAACACGTGGGAACCAACATGGGTATCCAGATCCCGCTGTTGGTTATTGACCGGAGAGTCGTCTCGGTCATGTCTGCGTGTCTCCCGAACCCGTAGGGTCTACACACTTAAGGTTCGGTGACGCTAGGGTTGTAGAGATACATGCACATGGAAACCCGAATGTTGTTCGGAGTCCCGGATGAGATCCCGGACGTCACGAGGAGTTCCGGAATGGTCCGGAGGTAAAGAATGATATATAGGAAGTCCAGTTTCGGCCATCGGATGAACTCCGGGGGTCACCGGGAGTGTCCCGGGACCACCGGAGGGGTCCCGGGGTCCATCGGGTGGGGCCACCCATCCCGGTGGGTCCCCTAGGCCGCAAGGGGGAAGGGGCCAGCCCCTGGTGGTCTGGCGCACCACTTGGCCCCCCTCCATGCGCCTAGGGTTGAAATCCTAGGGGGAGGGTCGCCCCCTATGCCTTGGGGGGCAAGTCTGCCCCCCTGGCCGCCGCCCCTCCCTGGAGATCAGATCTCCCAGGGCCGGTGCCCCCCTGGCCCCTATATATAGTGGGGGGGAGAGGGCAGCCGCACCCCAAGCTTATGGCGCCTCTACCCCCTCCCGTCACACTTCCTACTCCTCCGCAGGGCGCCGGCGAAGCCCTGCAGGATTTCCTGCTGCATCCACCACCACGCCGTCGTGCTGCTGGATCTCCGACGACCTCTCCTCCCCCCTTGCTAGATCAAGAAGGAGGAGACGTTGCTGTACCGGACGTGTGTTGAACGCGGAGGTGCCGTCCGTTCGGCGCTAGGATCATCGGTGACGAAGAATGCGAAGAGTACGACTACTTCATCCACGTTCCTTCGAACGCTTCCGCTCGCGATCTACAAAGGGTATGTAGATGCACTACTTTATGTTCGTTGCTAGATGACTCCTTAGATTGATCTTGGTGAAAGCGTAGAATTTTTTTGAATTATGCTACGTTCCCCAACAGTGGCATCTGAGCTAGGTCTTTTGCGTAGCATCTTGCACGAGTAGAACACAAACAAGTTGTGGGCGTTGGTTTTGCTCAATTTTCTTACCGTTACTAGTCCAATCTTGATTCGGCGGCATCGTGGGATGAAGCGGCCCGGACCGACCTTACACGTACGCTTACGTGAGACTGGTTCCACCGACAGACATGCACTAGTTGCATAAGGTGGCTGGCGGGTGTCTGTCTCTCCCACTTTAGTCGGACCGGATTCGATGAATAGGGTCCTTATGAAGGGTTAATAGAAATTGACAAATCACTTTGTGGCTTTTGCGTAGGTAAGAAACGTTCTTGCTAGAAAACCTTTAGAAGCCACGTAAAACTTGCAACAACAATTAGAGGTCGTCTAACTTGTTCTTGCAGCATGTGCTATGTGATGTGGTATGGCCAAGAAGATGTGATGAATGATATATGTGATGTATGAGATTGATCATGTTCTTGTAATAGGGATTCACGACTTGCATGTCGATGATAATGACAACCGGCAAGAGCCATAGGAGTTGTCTTAATTATTGTATGACCTGCGTGTCACTGAATAACGCCATGTAATTACTTTACTTTATTGCTAAACGTTAGCCATAGTAGTAGAAGTAATAGTTGGCGTGACGACTTCATGAAGACACGATGATGGAGATCATGATGATGGGGTTCATGGTGTCGAGCCGGTGACAATGATGATCATGGTGCCCCGAAGATGGAGATCGAAGGAGCAAGATGATATTGGCCATATCATGTCACTTTATTTGATTGCATGTGATGTTTATCATGTTTATGCATCTTGTTTACTTAGAACGACGGTAGTAAATAAGATGATCTCTCACTAAAAATTTCAAGAATTGTGTTCCCCCTAACTGTGCACCGTTGCTAAGGATCGTTGTTCCGAAGCACCACGTGATGATCGGGTGTGATAGGCTCTAACGTTCGCATACGACGGGTGTAAGCCAGATTTACACACGCAATACACTTAGGGTTCACTTGACGAGCCTAGCATGTACAGACATGGCCTCGGAACACGGTAGACCGAAAGGTCGAACATGAGTCGTATAGAAGATACGATCAACATGAAGATGTTCACCGTTGATGACTAGTCCGTCTCACGTGATGATCGGACACGGGCTAGTCGATTCGGATCATGTGTCACTTAGATGACTAGAGAGATGTCAATCTGAGTGGGAGTTCATTAAAATTTGATTAGATGAACTTAATTATCATGAACTTAGTCTAAAAATCTTTACAATATGTCTTGTAGATCAAATGGCCCACGCTCAAGTTGCCCTCAACTTCAACGCGTTCCTAGAGAAAACCAAGCTGAAAGACGATGGTAGCAACTATACGGATTGGGTCCGTAACCTGAGGATTATCCTCATAGCCGCCAAGAGATCATATGTCCTTGGAGCACCGCTAGGTGATGCACCCGTTCTCCCAGCGACCCAAGACGTTATGAACGCCTGGCAGTCGCCTTGTGATGATTACTCCCTGGTTCAGTGCGGCATGCTTTACAGTTTAGAGTCGGGGCTCCAAAAGAGTTTTGAGCACCACGGAGCATATGAGATGTTCCAAGAGCTAAAAATGGTTTTCCAAGCTCATGCCAGAGTCAAGAGATATGACGTCTCCGACGCATTCTACAGTTGTAAGATGGAGGAGAATAGTTCTGTCAGCGAGCACATACTCAAGTTGTCTGGGTTGCACAACCGCTTGTCTCAGTTGGGAATGAATCTCCCAGACGAAGCGGTCGTTGACAGAATCCTCGAGTCGCTCCCACCTAGCTACAAGAGCTTCGTGTTAAACTTCAATATGCAGGGGATGGAGAGGTCCATTCCCGAGGTGTATTTAATGCTGAAATCAGCGAATGTGGATATCAAGAAAGAACATCAAGTGTTGATGGTCAATAAAACCACTAAGTTCAAGAAAGACAAGGGTAAGAAGAACTTCAAGAAGGACGACAAAGGAGTTGTCGCGCCCGGTAAGCCAGTTGCCGGGAAGAAGCCAAAGAATGGACCCAAGCCTGAAACTGAGTGTTTTCATTGCAAGGGAACGGGTCACTCGAAGCGGAACTGCCCCAAATACTTAGCAGACAAGAAGGCCGGCAACGTCAAAGGTATATATGATATACATGTTATTGATGTGTACCTTACCAGCGCTCGTAGTAGCTCCTAGGTATTTGATACCGGTGCAGTTGCTCACATTTGTAACTCAAAGCAGGACTGCGGATTAAGCGGAGACTGGCGAAGGACGAGGTGACGATGCGCGTCGGGAATGGTTCCAAGGTCGATGTGATCGCCGTCGGCACGCTGCCTCTACATCTACCCTCGGGATTAGTTTTAAACCTTAATAATTGTTATTTAGTACCAGCTTTGAGCATGAACATTGTATCTGGATCTCGTCTTATGCGAGATGGCTACTCATTTAAATCTGAGAATAATGGTTGTTATATTTATTTGAGAGATATGTTTTATGGTCATGCCCCGTTGGTCAATGGTTTATTTTTGATGAATCTCGGTCGTAATGATACACATATTCATAGTGTGAATGCCAAGAGATGTAAAGTTGATAATGATAGTCCCACATACTTATGGCATTGCCGCCTTGGTCATATTGGTGTCAAACGTATGAAGAAGCTTCATGCTGATGGACTTCTGGAGTCTCTTGATTATGAATCATTTGACACATGCGAACCATGCCTTTTGGGCAAGATGACCAAGACTCCGTTCTCCGGAACAATGGAGCGAGCAACCAACTTGTTGGAAATCATACATACCGATGTGTGCGGTCCAATGAGTGTTGAGGCTCGCGGAGGCTATCGTTATGTTCTCACCCTCACAGATGACTTGAGTAGATATGGGTATATCTATTTGATGAAGCACAAGTCTGAGACCTTTGAAAAGTTCAAGGAATTTCAGAATGAGGTTGAGAATCAACGTGACAGAAAAATAAAGTTCTTACGATCGGATCGTGGGGGTGAATATTTAAGTCATGAATTTGGCACGCATCTTAGGAACTGTGGAATTGTTTCACAATTGACACCACCCGGAACACCTCAGCGTAACGGTGTGTCCGAACGTCAAAATCGTACTCTGTTGGACATGGTGCGATCTATGATGTCCCTCACCGATTTATCGCTATCTTTTTGGGGTTATGCTTTAGAGACTGCCGCATTCACTTTAAATAGGGCTCCGTCGAAATCCGTTGAGACGACACCGTATGAACTTTGGTTTGGCAAGAAACCGAAGCTGCCGTTTCTGAAAGTTTGGGGTTGCAATGCTTATGTCAAGAAACTTCAACCTGAAAAGCACGAACCCAAATCGGAAAAATGCGTCTTCATAGGATACCCAAAGGAAACGTTTGGGTACACCTTCTACCACAGATCCGAAGGCAAGGTCTTTGTTGCCAAGAATGGATCCTTTCTGGAGAAAGAGTTTCTCTCGAAAGAAGTGAGTGGGAGGAAAGTAGAACTTGATGAGGTGACAGTCACCCCTCCCGAACCGGAAAGTACCGCAGCGCAGGAAATTGTTACTGAGGTGCCTGCACCGACAAGGGAGGAAGTTAATGATGATGATCATGAAGAAACAGATCAAGTTACTACTGAACTTCGAAGGTCCACAAGGGCACGTTCCGCACCAGAGTGGTACGGCAACCCTGTCATGGAAATCATGTTGTTAGACAACGGTGAACCTTCGAACTATGAAGAAGCGATGGCGGGCCCGGATTCCAATAAATGGCTTGGAGCCATGAAATCCGAGATAGAATCCATGTATGAAAACAAAGTGTGGACTTTGGTGGACTTGCCTGATGATAGGCACGCCATAGAAAATAAATGGATATTTAAGAAGAAGACAGACGCGGATGGTAATGTGACCATCTATAAGGCTCGGCTTGTCGCTAAGGGTTATCGACAAGTTCAAGGGATTGACTACGACGAGACTTTCTCTCCCGTAGCAATGTTGAAGTCAGTCAGAATCATGTTAGCAATTGTCGCATTCTATGATTATGAGATATGGCAAATGGACGTCAAAACGGCATTCCTTAATGGCTCCCTCAAGGAAGAGTTGTATATGATGCAGCCGGAAGGTTTTGTCGATCCAGAGAGTGCTAACAAGGTGTGCAAGCTCCAGCGCTCGATTTACGGGCTGGTGCAAGCATCTCGGAGTCGGAATATTTGCTTTAATGTTGTGATCAAAGCGTTTGGCTTTATACAGACTTGGGGAGAAGCCTGTATCTACAAGAAAGTGAGTGGGAGCTCTGTAGCATTTCTCATATTATATGTAGATGACATATTGCTGATGGGAAATAATATAGAATTCTTGGAAAGTATAAAGGCCTACTTGAATGAGAGTTTTTCAATGAAGGACCTTGGAGAAGCTGCTTACATAGTAGGCATCAAGATCTATAGAGATAGATCAAGACGCCTCATTGGTCTTTCACAAAGCACATACCTTGACAAGATATTGAAGAAGTTCAATATGGATCAGTCCAAGAAGGGGTTCTTGCCTGTTTTGCAAGGTATGAGATTGAGCAAGGCTCAGTCCCCGACCACGGCAAAAGATAGAGAAAAGATGAGTGTCATTCCCTATGCCTCAGCCATAGGTTATATCATGTATGCCATGCTATGTACCAGACCTGATGTGAACCTTGCCATGAGTTTGGTAGGGAGGTACCAAAGTGATCCCGGTATGGAACACTGGACAGCGGTCAAGAACATCCTGAAGTACCTGAAAAGGACTAAGGATATGTTTCTCGTTTATGGAGGTGACAAAGAGCTCGTCGTAAAGGGTTACGTCGATGCTAGCTTCGACACAGATCTGGATGACTCGAAGTCACAAACCGGATACGTGTATATTTTGAATGGTGGAGCAGTCAGCTGGTGCAGTTGCAAGCAGAGCATCGTGGCGCATTCTACATGTGAAGCGGAGTACATAGCTGCTTGTGAAGCAGCGCAAGAAGGAGTCTGGATGAAGGAGTTCATCACCGACCTAGGAGTCATTCCAAGCGCGTCAAGCCTGATGACTCTCTTCTGTGACAACACTGGAGCTATTTCCATTACCAAGGAGCCCAGGTTTCACAAGAAGACCAAGCACATCAAGCGCCGTTTCAACTCCATCCGGAATTATGTTCAAGATGGAGACATAGATATTTGTAAAGTGCATACGGATCTGAATGTCGCAGACCCGTTGACTAAACCTCTTCCACGGGCAAAACATGATCAACACCAGAACTCTATGGGTGTTCGATTCATCACAATGTAACTAGATTATTGACTCTAGTGCAAGTGGGAGACTGTTGGAAATATGCCCTAGAGGCAATAATAAAAGTATTATTGTTATATTTCCTTGTTCATGATAATTGTCTGTTATTCATGCTTGAATTTTATTGTACGGAAACATCGATACATGTGTGAATACATAAACCACAACGTGTCCCTGGTAAGCCTCTAGTTACTAGCTCGTTGATCAACAGATGGTCACGGTTTCCTGACCATGGACATTGGATGTCATTGATAACGGGATCACATCATTAGGAGAATGATGTGATGGACAAGACCCAATCCTGAGCCTAGCACGAGATCGTATAGTTCGTAATGCATAAGCTTTTCCGGTGTCAAGTATTTATTCCTTAGACCATGAGGTTGTGCAACTCCCGGATGCCGTAGGAATACTTTGGGTGTGCCAAACGTCACAACGTAACTGGGTGGCTATAAAGGTACGCAACGGGTATCTCCGAAAGTGTCTGTTGAGTTGGTACGAACCGAGACTGGGATATTGTCACTCCGTATGACGGAGAGGTACCTCTGGACCCTCTCGGTAAGACATCATCATAATGAGCTCAAAGTGACTAAGGAGTTAGTCACGGGATGATGGATTACAGAACGAGTAAAGAGACTTGCCATGAGGAGATTGAACAAGGTATCGGGAATACCGACGATCGAATCTCGGGCAAGTACCGTACCTATAGACAAAGGGAATAACATACGGGATTGAGTGAATCCTTGACACAGTGGTTCATCCGATGAAGATCATCGAGGAACACGTGGGAACCAACATGGGTATCCAGATCCCGCTGTTGGTTATTGACCGGAGAGTCGTCTCGGTCATGTCTGCGTGTCTCCCGAACCCGTAGGGTCTACACACTTAAGGTTCGGTGACGCTAGGGTTGTAGAGATACATGCACATGGAAACCCGAATGTTGTTCGGAGTCCCGGATGAGATCCCGAACGTCCCGAGGAGTTCCGGAATGGTCCGGAGGTAAATAATGATATATATGAAGTCCAGTTAGACATCCTATATATCATTCTTTACCTCCGAACCACTCCGGAACTCCTCGTGACGTCCGGGATCTCATCCGGGACTCCGAACAACATTCGGGTTTCCATGTGCATGTATCTCTACAACCCTAGCGTCACCGAACCTTAAGTGTGTAGACCCTACGGGTTCGAGAGACACACAGACATGACCGAGACGACTCTCCGGTCAATAACCAACAGCAGGATCTGGATACCCATGTTGGTTCCCACGTGTTCCTCGATGATCTTCATCGGATGAACCACTGTGTCAAGGATTCACTCAATCCCGTATGTTATTCCCTTTGTCTATCGGTACGGTACTTGCCCGAGATTCGATCGTCGGTATTCCCGATACCTTGTTCAATCTCCTCATGGCAAGTCTCTTTACTCGTTCCGTAATCCATCATCCCGTGACTAACTCCTTAGTCACTTTGAGCTCATTATGATGATGTCTTACCGAGAGGGCCCAGAGGTACCTCTCCGCCATACGGAGTGACAATATCCCAGTCTCGGTTCGTACCAACTCAACACACACTTTCGGAGATACCCGTTGCGTACCTTTATAGCCACCCAGTTATGTTGTGACGTTTGGCACACCCAAAGTATTCCTACGGCATCCGGGAGTTGCACAACCTCATGGTCTAAGGAATAAATACTTGACACCGGAAAAGCTTATGCATTACGAACTATACGATCTCGTGCTAGGCTCAGGATTGGGTCTTGTCCATCACATCATTCTCCTAATGATGTGACCCCGTTATCAATGACATCCAATGTCCATGGTCAGGAAACCGTGACCATCTGTTGATCAACGAGGTAGTAAATAGAGGCTTACCAGGGACACGTTGTGGTTTATGTATTCACACATGTATCGCTGTTTCCGTACAATACAATTCAAGCATGAATAACAGACAATTATCATGAACAAGGAAATATAATAATAATACTTTTATTATTGCCTCTAGGGCATATTTCCAACAGTCTCCCACTTGCACTAGAGTCAATAATCTAGTTACATTGTGATGAATCGAACACCCATAGAGTTCTGGTGTTGATCATGTTTTATCCGTGGAAGAGGTTTAGTCAACGGGTCTGCAACATTCAGATCCGTATGCACTTTACAAATATCTATGTCTCCATTTTGAACATAATTCCAGATGGAGTTGAAACGGCGCTTGATGTGCTTGGTCTTCTTGTGAAACCTGGGCTCCTTGGTAATGGCAATAGCTCCAGTGTTGTCACAGAAGAGAGTCATCGGGCTTGACGCGCTTGGAATGACTCCTAGGTTGGTGATGAACTCCTTCATCCAGACTCCTTCTTGCGCTGCTTCACAAGCAGCTATGTACTCCGCTTCACATGTAGAATGCGCCACGATGCTCTGCTTGCAACTGCACCAGCTGACTGCTCCACCATTCAAAATATACACGTATCCGGTTTGTGACTTCGAGTCATCCATATCTGTGTCGAAGCTAGCATCGACGTAACCCTTTACGACGAGCTGTTTGTCACCTCCATAAACGAGAAACATATCCTTAGTCCTTTTGAGGTACTTCAGGATATTCTTGACCGCTGTCCAGTGTTCCATACCGGGATCACTTTGGTACCTCCCTACCAAACTTATGGCAAGGTTCACATCAGGTCTGGTACACAGCATGGCATACATGATAGAACCTATGGCTGAGGCATAGGGAATGACACTCATCTTTTCTCTATCTTCTGCCGTGGTCGGGGACTGAGCCTTGCTCAATCTCATACCTTGCAAAACAAGCAAGAACCCCTTCTTGGACTGATCCATATTGAACTTCTTCAATATCTTGTCAAGGTATGTGCTTTGTGAAAGACCAATGAGGCGTCTTGATCTATCTCTATAGATCTTGATGACTAATATGTAAGCAGCTTCTCCAAGGTCCTTCATTGAAAAACTCTTATTCAAGTAGGACTTTATACTTTCCAAGAATTCTATATTATTTCCCATCAGCAATATGTCATCTACATATAATATGAGAAATGCTACAGAGCTCCCACTCACTTTCTTGTAGATACAGGCTTCTCCCCAAGTCTGTATAAAGCCAAACGCTTTGATCGCATCATTAAAGCGAATATTCCAACCCCGAGATGCTTGCACCAGCCCGTAAATCGAGCGCTGGAGCTTGCACACCTTGTTAGCATTCTCTGGATCGACAAAACCTTCCGGCTGCATCATATACAACTCTTCCTTGAGGGAGCCATTAAGGAATGCCGTTTTGACGTCCATTTGCCATATCTCATAATCATAGAATGCGGCAATTGCTAACATGATTCTGACTGACTTCAGCATCGCTACGGGAGAGAAAGTCTCGTTGTAGTCAATCCCTTGAACTTGCCGATAACCCTTAGCGACAAGCCGAGCCTTATAGATGGTCACATTACCATCCGCGTATGTCTTCTTCTTAAATATCCATTTATTTTCTATGGCGTGCCTATCATCAGGCAAGTCCACCAAAGTCCATACTTTGTTTTCATACATGGATTCTATCTCGGATTTCATGGCTCCAAGCCATTTATTGGAATCCGGGCCCCCCATCGCTTCTTCATAGTTCGAAGGTTCACCGTTGTCTAACAACATGATTTCCATGACAGGGTTGCCGTACCACTCTGGTGCGAAACGTGCCCTTGTGGACCTTCGAAGTTCAGTAGTAACTTGATCTGTTTCTTCATGATCATCATCATTAACTTCCTCCCTTGTCGGTGCACGCACCTCAGGAACAATTTCCTGCACTGCGCTACATTCCGGCTCGGGAGGGGTGACTGTCACCTCATCAAGTTCTACTTTCCTCCCACTCACTTCTTTCGAGAGAAACTCCTTCTCCAGAACGGATCCATTCTTGGCAACAAAGACCTTGCCTTCGGATCTGTGGTAGAAGGTGTACCCAATCGTTTCCTTTGGGTATCCTATGAAGACGCATTTTTCCGATTTGGGTTCGAGCTTTTCAGGTTGAAGTTTCTTGACATAAGCATCGCAACCCCAAACTTTCAGAAACGACAGCTTCGGTTTCTTGCCAAACCAAAGTCGTCTCAACGGATTTCGACGGAGCCCTATTTAAAGTGAATGCGACAGTCTCTAAAGCATAACCCCAAAAAGATAGCGGTAAATCGGTGAGGGACATCATAGATCGCACCATGTCCAACAGAGTACGATTTCGACGTTCGGACACACCGTTACGCTGAGGTGTTTCGGGCGGTGTCAATTGTGAAACAATTCCACAGTTCCTAAGATGCGTGCCAAATTCATGACTTAAATATTCACCCCCACGATCCGATCGTAAGAACTTTATTTTTCTGTCACGTTGATTCTCAACCTCATTCTGAAATTCCTTGAACTTTTCAAAGGTCTCAGACTTGTGCTTCATCAAATAGATATACCCATATCTACTCAAGTCATCTGTGAGGGTGAGAACATAACGATAGCCTCCGCGAGCCTCAACACTCATTGGACCGCACACATCGGTATGTATGATTTCCAACAAGTTGGTTGCTCGCTCCATTGTTCCGGAGAACGGAGTCTTGGTCATCTTACCCAAAAGGCATGGTTCGCATGTGTCAAATGATTCATAATCAAGAGACTCCAGAAGTCCATCAGCATGAAGCTTCTTCATACGTTTGACACCAATATGACCAAGGCGGCAATGCCACAAGTATGTGGGACTATCATTATCAACTTTACATCTCTTGGCATTCACACTATGAATATGTGTATCATTACGACCGAGATTCATCAAAAATGAACCATTGACCAGCGGGGCATGACCATAAAACATATCTCTCAAATAAATAGAACAACCATTATTCTCATATTTAAATGAGTGGCCATCTCGCATAAGACGAGATCCAGATACAATGTTCATGCTCAAAGCTGGTACTAAATAACAATTATTAAGGTTTAAAACTAATCCCGAGGGTAGATGTAGAGGCAGCATGCCGACGGCGATCACATCGACCTTGGAACCATTCCCGACGCGCATCGTCACCTCGTCCTTCGCCAATCTCCGCTTAATCCGCAGCTCCTGCTTTGAGTTACAAATGTGAGCAACTGCACCGGTATCAAATACCTAGGAGCTACTACGAGCGCTGGTAAGGTACACATCAATAACATGTATATCATATATACCTTTGACGTTGCCGGCCTTCTTGTCTGCTAAGTATTTGGGGCAGTTCCGCTTCCAGTGACCCGTTCCCTTACAATGAAAACACTCAGTTTCAGGCTTGGGTCCATTCTTTGGCTTCTTCCCGGCAACTGGCTTACCGGGCGCGACAACTCCTTTGCCGTCCTTCTTGAAGTTCTTCTTACCCTTGCCTTTCTTGAACTTTGTGGTTTTATTGACCATCAACACTTGATGTTCTTTCTTGATATCCATCTCCGCTGATTTCAGCATTGAATACACCTCGGGAATGGACCTCTCCATCCCCTGCATATTGAAGTTTAACACGAAGCTCTTGTAGCTAGGTGGGAGCGACTGGAGGATTCTGTCAACGACCGCTTCGTCTGGGAGATTCATTCCCAACTGAGACAAGCGGTTGTGCAACCCAGACAACTTGAGTATGTGCTCGCTGACAGAACTATTCTCCTCCATCTTACAGCTGTAGAATGCGTCGGAGACGTCATATCTCTCGACTCGGGCATGAGCTTGGAAAACCATTTTCAGCTCTTGGAACATCTCATATGCTCCGTGGTGCTCAAAACGCTTTTGGAGCCCCGACTCTAAGCTGTAAAGCATGCCGCACTGAACCAGGGAGTAATCATCACAACGCGACTGCCAGGCGTTCAGAACGTCTTGGGTCGCTAGGAGAACGGGTGTATCACCTAGCGGTGCTTCAAGGACATGATCTCTTGGCAGCTATGAGGATAATCCTCAGGTTACGGACCCAATCCGTATAGTTGCTACCATCGTCTTTCAGCTTGGTTTTCTCTAGGAACGTGTTGAAGTTGAGGGCAATTTGAGCATGGGCCATTTGATCTACAAGACATATTGTAAAGATTTTTAGACTAAGTTCATTATAATTAAGTTCATCTAATCAAATTTTAATGAACTCCCACTCAGATTGACATCTCTCTAGTCATCTAAGTGACACATGATCCGAATCGACTAGCCCGTGTCCGATCATCACGTGAGACGGACTAGTCATCAACGATGAACATCTTCATGTTGATCGTATCTTCTATACGACTCATGTTCGACCTTTCGGTCTACCGTGTTCCGAGGCCATGTCTGTACATGCTAGGCTCGTCAAGTGAACCCTAAGTGTATTGCGTGTGTAAATCTGGCTTACACCCGTCGTATGCGAACGTTAGAGCCTATCACACCCGATCATCACGCGGTGCTTCGGAACAACGATCCTTAGCAACGGTGCATAGTTAGGGGGAACACAATTCTTAAAATTTTTAGTGAGAGATCATCTTATTTATTACCGTCGTTCTAAGTAAACAAGATGTATAAACATGATAAACATCACATGCAATCAAATAAAGTGACATGATATGGCCAATATCATCTTGCTCCTTTGATCTCCATCTTCGGGGCACCATGATCATCTTTGTCACCGGCTCGACACCATGATCTCCATCATCATGATCTCCATCATCGTGTCTTCATGAAGTCGTCACGCCAACTATTACTTCTACTCCATGGCTAACGTTTAGCACTAAAGTAAAGTAATTACATGGCGTTATTCAGTGACACGCAGGTCATACAATAATTAAGACAACTCCTATGGCTCCTGCCGGTTGTCATTATCATCGACATGCAAGTCGTGAATCCCTATTACAAGAACATGATCAATCTCATACATCACATATATCATTCATCACATCTTCTTGGCCATACCACATCACATAGCACATGCTGCAAGAACAAGTTAGACGACCTCTAATTGTTGTTGCAAGTTTTACGTGGCTTCTAAAGGTTTTCTAGCAAGAACGTTTCTTACCTACGCAAAAGCCACAACGTGATTTGTCAATTTCTATTTACCCTTCATAAGGACCCTGTTCATCGAATCCGATCCGACTAAAGTGGGAGAGACAGACACCCGCCAGCCACCTTATGCAACTAGTGCATGTCTGTCGATGGAACCAGTCTCACGTAAGCGTACGTGTAAGGTCGGTCTGGGCCGCTTCATCCCACGATGCCGCCGAATCAAGATTGGACTAGTAACGGTAAGAAAATTGAGCAAACTCAACGCCCACAACTTGTTTGTGTTCTACTCGTGCAAGATGCTACGCAAAAGACCTAGCTCAGATGCCACTGTTGGGGAACGTAGCAGAATTCAAAAAAAATTCTACGCTTTCACCAAGATCAATCTAAGGAGTCATCTAGCAACGAGCATAAACTAGTGCATCTACATACCCTTTGTAGATCGCGAGCGGAAGCGTTCGAAGGAACGTGGATGAAGTAGTCGTACTCTTCGCGTTCTTCGTCACTGATGATCCTAGCGCCGAACGGACAGCACCTCCGCGTTCAACACACGTCCGGTACAGCAACGTCTCCTCCTTCTTGATCCAGCAAGGGGGGAGGAGAGGTCGTCGAAGATCCAGCAGCACGACGGCGTGGTGGTGGATGCAGCAGGAAATCCTGCAGGGCTTCGCCGGCGCCCTACGGAGGAGTAGGAAGTGTGACGGGAGGGGGGAGAGGCGCCAGAAGCTTGGGGTGCGGCTGCCCTCTCCCCCCACTATATATAGGGGCCAGGGGGCGCCGGCCCTGGGAGATCTGATCTCCAGGGTGGGGCGGCGGCCAGGGGGGCAGACTTGCCCCCCAAGGCATAGGGGGCGCCCCCTCCCCCTAGGGTTTCAACCCTAGCCCTCTCCGTCTACCTCTCCCGAGCACCACCGCCCAGCCCCTCCCTCTCCCTCTCTACCTCTCCCGAGCCCGTCGCCATGGCAAAGCGTTTCCCCGGAGACGAGGCGGCGGCCAACGGCTTCGGCTGCCGTTCGCTCCGCGAACATGAGTCCTGGCTCCTGTTCCAGGCGAACATCCCGACGCCGTCGGACATGCTCGCCGGGCCGACGGGGTGGAGACTCAGCGACGGGGGAGTGCCCATTCCCCCGTTGCCCGACGCCGTGGCGAAGCCCAAATACTTCGCCGAGGAGGTCGAGGTCGTGCGCGCCTCCCTCACCGACGCCCAACTCACCCTCCCCCAGTACGCCGCCGACAACCACGCGGCTTAGGCGGCGTACTTCGAGCGCCGCCAGCAGCAGCGCTTGGCGTCCACCAACGGCGCGTCGATGGTCGGCGGTCTGAAGAACAGCGAGGGGCGCCACCTGTGGTGGGGCGTCCCCGGCCGCACACTCGAGGGCGTGCTGACGTACCTCGAGGGCGGCAACGACCTGCCGTTGGCGTACCCGGCGAGGGTGGCCGCCCCGGCGCAGCACCGACGCGCCGGGCCATGGGCGCCAAGGAGGTTCGGGTCCTTCTCCTCTTCTTCCTCCTCGCGATCTTCATCGCACTCCTCCGGTACTCCGACCCTGCTCGGCGTCAAGGCCGAGCCCGCGGCGGAGACGCCGCTCGGCCGGCGCACTCGCATCGCCGACATCGTCATCAACGAGGGCGGGCGGCGCGCCTCCTCGTCGGCTCCTCCTCCGCGCTTCGTCAAGCCAAAGACAAAGCCGGGGCTCGCGCCGCTGAAGACGGAGACGGGGCTCGCGCCGGTGAAGAAGGAGCCGGCCGCGCCGGTGAAGACGACGAAGCTCGACGACGACGACGCGGCCCTGGAATGGGCGCGCAGGGACTCCATAGCGATGGAGAAGGAGCGGTTGGAGAAGGCGAAGGAGCGCCAGTGCGCTGCCCTGCGCCGCTTCGCGGAGCGCCGACGCGGCCGCGACGAAGGCGGAGTCGTCGTCATCTACGACAGCGACGACGACGACGACGACGACGACGCGCCGCCACCAGTCCGCCATGGCGACGCCGGGCAGGTGTCCAGCGTCAAGGAGGAGAAGGCCGACGACGACGATGGCGGCGACTTCAGCCAGATTTTTAGATTAGTTTATATATATGTGCTATGTAATGAAAATCCGCGAACTTCGTCGAACTGTGCCGAAATTATCGTGTTTGGCCAAAATTTATCGTGTTTTTAGCCGAACTTCGCCGAACTGTGCTATACTTCTTTTATTTTAAAACGCGCCTGGGGGCGACTCTGGGGCCGACGGCTGGGGACCAACTCGTCCCTAGGTCAAATTTTTGCGCCGGCTCATTTCGAGGCAGCGATTTTAGGCGTCTCATGGGGCCAACGGCTGGAGATGCTTTGAAGGTGGAGGGAGGTCGACCGCAAGCATCTGGGGCTCACCAGGCCATCGCCCACAAAAGGACACGAGCGATGCACACTCGCACAGTACTGGTCCTTGGATACGGCGCCGGGGTTTGCTTGGTCGCCTTGGGCCGGTGAGAGTCTGACTGCTGCGCCATGTGCACCCCACCCGTGGTCCGCGGAGCCGGAGCGGACTCCCCAAGTCGTCCGCGTCGCTCGCATTCGCAGTTCCGCGCCACCCGTGCCCGTGCCCATCCCGAAGCCCCTCGCCCACTCTTCCAGGCGCGGCGCGGGTAGTAGAAAGAGGAGAGAAAAAGGCGCCGCGCTGCGACCCGCAAAGCAAAGAAGAAAAGCGGCAGCGCCGCGGCCGCAGTCGCAGGCCGCATAGCAACACGAGCAAACAGCATATCGGGTTGGCGTCGGGGCACCGTCAGCCTGGCATCCCATTCCTTCCTTCCTTCCTCGCCCTCCCCGTCCCCGGACAAACCCCACCTTTCCGCTCCGCTCCTGTTCACCTCTCGCCGCGCCCGATACGAGGCCTGCGCCGCACCGCCGTCGCCGGATGCGGCGTCCCGAGCCGGTCCTCTGCGTGGCGCTGGCCGCCGCCGCCGTCGCGCTCCTGGCCCCGCTTCCAACCGCGGCGATCGCGGCAGGTAAACCCTTCTGGCCGCCCCACGTAATCTCTTTACCTGTTCCCGTCTCCAGCAACTGGTTGAAGCCCACTCCGCACCAGGCACCAGTGGCGGAACAGCATTATCTGCATTTGGTATTTGGGGTTCGAGGGGGTCGGTCGGGGACGGCGACGGCTGCGGGCGCGCTTTGCTCAATCACTGATTTCGATTCCTCCCCCTCCGACGCTCATTCGATGCGTCCCTAACGCCTTTGAGCTTTCTCTCATGATTCAGTCCAGAATATTAGTACAGTACTGTAGGACTTGCATTTTTATTAGAGGCGAAGGCGAATAGTAGGCATTTTTAGGTGCGAGATGGAGCCACTTAGCCCGGGAACAATCCCTAAGCACGACTGGTACGAGGCGCATTTTTCGCCTGCCTTCTTCTGTAGACGCAGTGTAGTTGGCAAGGGGAGCAGGGCCCGCCTCTGCTCACTCCCACTCGCGTTGGAGTCCTTTCTCAGGCCATTCAATTCGCCTACCTAATGGGGGTTGCTGTACACGTACGACTGGGCCGATGGACTTTCATGGCTCTTGGATTTCAATAGCCGTTGGACTTGGCTGTCCGTGAGGGTTTCAGTCCTGGCATTTGGCGTTACTGAACCACTGATAATGTCACAAGATATTTTTGGTTTACCTGATGTTCCTCAGGTGCACATGGGTTGTTTTTTCACTTATACTATGTGCTTGCCTAGAGTGTACCATCAAATGCTCTATATTCGGTTTCGTAGCAGCTCTGGTGTGATGAGGGAGATATGGATAGTATGAAATTTATGACAGGCAATCCATTAGGCACGTACCAAGCTAGTACTGGTCATGTGGCCTATTCCCAATGGTGTTAACTTCACTTATGCTAGATACGAGCACAATTCACGCTGTGAGCATAAGTGCTGGCTTGCTGTACTACATCAGTTACACGTTTTGCTCTTTCTGTGTGAGTGTGACATACGCTTTGCCAAATTTTGCAAAGATACAGAATGGCGAGTCTCCTCTTTCAAAAGTTTGTGATTATGGACCTGCCATATTTGCATCGTTACTCATGTTTGTTGTTTGACCATGCAGATTGTCCGTTGGATTTCAGTTGGCCAAACTTTGCGCTGATAGCCTCTGTATGCTCGGATCAGAATGGGCACTCAAAGTGTTGCCGCTATATCAATGCTGTCCTTGCGGTCTCATCTGCGATGTATGCAAATACAACAGGCACTCTTGGGGTTCCATCTGAACTTGCCAATGCCTGTATTCGCAATATCTCAGACACCTTCGTGTCCAATGGGATACTTCCTACTGCAGCTTCGTTTTGTGGCCTCGGGATCAAGATTCAGGCATCCTATCAGTGCGTTGGGATGACTACTATCCTCCAAATGTTACAGTCTCCGAATTTCAGTGACGTGACTAGAAATTGTGCAACCTCGCTTCCAGATGACGTCAGCTGCAAGAGATGCTTAAATTCTGGTTTGTCATACCTCCGCCATCTTGTGGGAGAGCAAGATAATGTCACATTGAATACCTGCCGTGACGCTGCCTTTGTTGCTTTTGTGAGTCAAGGGAACATATCTACTCTTGATACAGCGAGTTGCTTTTTCAGCGTTCAGGGGCTGAGTGCTCTTCAAGGTTCGAATTTTCTCCGGTCTATCATAGAATTGACAGTGCACTTAATAAAATTTTGGCCACACATTACTTTTGTATTTCATAACTTACAAAGGGAGGGAGAATAATATTACATATTTTTTGTTCTGACTTCTTAATGCTAGTGCACTGCATAAACCCCACAGGATTTACAACTATGATTTGTATAACTTATGTAGCACCTTATAGAGGAAGACCACCTTTTCCTTTTCTTGAAGAGTGTAACTGCTAAGGCTAGTGCATTTCATGAATCAACATGATCATCACCAGTTTTCTTTTCAAAGCTTCAGTTGTGCAGCACTTATTTTGAGTGTGACACATTTGCACATATTTCGCAGTATGCAAACTATAGTTATATTATATTAATCAGCACATTTTTGTTGTAGATTTGTAGTACAAGTTTCATATGGATATACATCTTTGGTAAATGGAGTATATGTGGGCATCTTTTCAAAACTGTTTCATTTTACTATCCTGGTTGGCAAGATGGTTTATTTTGACTAAGTTGATTGACTTTCTGCTGGGAAAATATAGAGAGCCCTTACTTGATTTTGTGCCTTACAGTTAAATGTGACGTCGTTGGCAGCGATGGCACATATGTGCTTTGTAATGAAAAATAGTGCCATAGAACATAATGTCCATTTGTAGTGGCATGTCAAGGGTCAAGGATTTTTCGGTTGTACTCCCTCCGTTCCTAAATATAAGTCTTTGTAGAGATTCCACTATAAACCACATACGGATGTATATAGATGCATTTTAGAGTGTAGATTCACTCATTTTGCTTCGTATGTGGTCCATAGTGAAATCTCTCCAAAGACTTATATTTAGGAACGGAGGGAGTAATATATAATAAATTCCTTTATACTTAAAATGCGCCTTCTTTATGGGATGCGGTTGTTGAGTGTTGTAATAATTTATGAATCTCATGCAGTGAACATCTCGACATCATCCCCAGCTGGATATCCTGCACCAAATATTTCTCCCAGTCCATTTGTATCGCAAATTCCTGGGGAGCATGTTGCTGAAGTGTCATCCAACCATCATCGTAGTTACAAGCGTGTACTATTCCCTGCTATCGGGGCCTTGGTTACAGGATTATCAGTTACACTACTGGTAGTACTGATTTTACTTATCCGAAGAAAGAGCAAAGAACTAGAAAAGATTGAGGGAATTAACCCTTTGAAAGTGTTGAGTTCCTGTGTCACGAAGGGCCAAGAAGGTATACATTTGTGGTCATGGTGCCGCCTTTCTTTTATTTGTAAACTCTGTCTCGACAATTTGTTTATGAAATTATATGTTACTTCAATTTAAACTTGATGGAGTGATGTTTGAGTCTGCTTTTGAATTACCCATTTCAGCTCATCTGCTTAGCAATATTGTTTTGCAGGTACTTCCACCATTTTTGGCAGATTTAGTTATGCAGAAATGAGAAAGGCAACAAGAAACTTTAGCACCACGTTGGGAGGGAATGATAATGCGACAATATTCAAAGGACAACTGAGCAATGGTTCTGTGGTTACCATTAAGCGCATAGAGAGCTCGCCAAAACAAGATCAGCTGGCATTTTGCAAAGAAATGGAACTTCTTGGGCGGCTGCATCATCGCCATCTTGTTGGACTTAAGGGATATTGTTTAACAAAAATTGAGAGGTAAAGTACACTGCCGCACCATCGTCAGCTTGTTGGCCTTATGGGTATTTTTTAACAAGTTCAGGTCTTAACCAAATTGTGGTGCTTTACAATTTCCCACTGTCCAGGTTCCAGGTTTATGAATACATGGAAAATGGAAGCCTTAAGGACCATCTTCATTGTAATATCTCACGACTCATGTTTCATTCTCATTCCCTGTCTTATACTACATCATTTGTTGAATTATGTGCAGAAAAGCATTCTTCTCTTTGCAGCATCAGGTAAACTTCTGCTGCCGTGGAAAAATAGGATCCAAATCGCCATTGATGTTGCAAATGCTTTGGTAAGTTTCCGGAAGTCTGTGTTCTGGATTCTGAACTGGATCAAGTAATTCATACGTACAGTACTTCCCTGCGGGTTTTCCCTGTTTATCTAAGTCAGCAATAGGAATAGTTGGTGTTCACTTATTGCACCAAGTGTATATCGATTTTCCATCCATTTCCTTGTATTGACACCCAAGTATATTTCAAATGTTGTTATGTTACCGTTGACTATCAGCTACCAACTATGAGTTACTCCCTCCGTAAATTAATATAAGAGTGTTTAGAATACTAAAATAGTGATCTAAACGCTCTTATATTAGTTTACAGAGGGAGTACCTTTTTGTTTCAGGAGTACCTTCATTTCTATTGTGATCCTCCATTGTACCATGGAGACATAAAGCCTAGCAATGTCCTCCTGGACAAGAATTATCTGGCAAAGGTACCTGGCGAATAACTTTCTTACGTGAGGATTGATCCATACTCGTCAGCAGAGACTAATGGATTGATTTTCAATAGCTTGCTGGGTGTGGCCTTGCACACTGCTCAAATGGTGTCAATACTATCGTCAGTTCCACCCCAGGGACTGTCAAGACCCAGGCAAATCCTGGTAAGGTTTCCTGCTGTTCTTGAGTTCTGTTCTGTTATGCTGCTGAAATCTGTGTAGTGCTCTGTTTCAGCCTATGCCTTCAGTCTACGAGTGAAGTGAACACTACTAATTTGTTCAATCAATATTTTCGTCAGTACCGTGTGTATATCTCCGTGCAGGGTACGTAGACCCTGAGTACGTGGTGACCCAGGAGCTGACGGCCAAGAGCGACGTGTACAGCTACGGCGTGCTGCTGCTGGAGCTCGTCACCGGGAGGCCGGTGGTGCAGGACGACCGGAGTCTCGTGGAGTGGTCGCGCGAGCTCATCGGTACCGACTACCGCCTCCACGAGCTGGTGGACCCGGCGGTGGCGGACACGTTCGACCTGGACGAGCTGCAGGTGATGGCGGACGTGATCCACTGGTGCACCCACAAGGACGGCGGGGCGCGGCCGTCCATGAAGCAGGTCCTCCGGATCCTCTACGAGCGGCTGGACCCGCTGTCCGGCGGGTTCGCGCGTGCCGTGGAGGTCGAGCAGGGGTACTACTACGGCGGGCAGAACGGGAGGAAGGCGAAAGAGTGGCAGCAGCTGCCGCGGGATGGCGGCGGAGACGTGATCCAGTTCAGCGGCGAGCCGCGGTGCCTGCCGTCGTCGTCCAGCACGTCCAGGTCCCACTGCAGCCGCACTGTGCCGCTGGAGAGCAACTCGCCGGAGGAGCCCCAGTCGCCAGCGCACGCCGACCGCGGCGGGTTCTTCGTCTGAAGTCTGATACTACGACGGGATGCCATTTTTTGTCGGTTGATTATTAGGCCATGAAAGAGTTGCAGGCTAGCAGCAGCAGCTGCCTTTTCTGAAACCTCCGTCCAGGTGGTAGGGCCTGCAGAGGTGATCTTGGAACTCTGCGCGATGCCAACTTGCGAGTGAGTGATGCCTGGCAGGGTCCCAGGATCCAGATGCGTGCTGGCGCGAGCAAAGAGCTCATGACAGTCAGAGATGGCACGCCTTCCCTAGGTGGTTGTTTCGTTCATGACAGCAGCATTGATTTTGCATCGGGAGCATCGTGTGCTATTCAATTCCATTCAATTTCTGTACAGGTTTGTTTCCTCCCTTTGGTGGATGGAGTACGAGGAGTGATGCAATGGGAGGCAGAGATCAGTGTCCTTGTCTTCCGTTTTGGGATGAGAGGGGTCCCTCTCCTTCCACAGTTGTTTCTTGTTTGTTTGCCTCTGAGGGCATGAGCAATGGAAGCATCACCATACGGTAGCCTCAGTGCTTCCAGCGAGGAAAGAGACCGTGAGGCTACTGTCACAGTTGCTCTTGTCCAACGGAGGCAACATATTTGGACCACCATCTATTTTCTCTCTCAAACTTCCTCCTTTTTCTATGTGAGAAACAAACCATGGTGACTAGCGGTCCTTGCACAGGATTCCTGCCTTTTTACCACTTTCGCATGCTTTTGTCAGGGAAGAGGCCGCCTCTTCTGTAGGAGGCCGTTTTGGCCTGCAAGCAGCAGGTTTGGCTTAGCTGGACTAAGCAGGTCGATGTGGAGAGCTGGGGCATCTGTCCATCGTGGAGCGATGGCCATGCCCTGATGATTGATCTTTCGTTGCCTGGGAAATCGATAACCTAGTAGCAGCAGCAGTAGTACGAAGCAAATTCACCGACAAAATTACCATCGCCACCGCTAGGCTGGCTTCAGGTGCATACCTGGACTGAGCTAGCAGCCTAGCCCTGAGGCTGGTCACAATGGGCAGAAACATAAGGTACTAGTAACATACACACTTATCTAGATTATGTTACTACCTTCACAGTGGGTAGGAACATGTAGGTAGTGTCATGCAACGATGCATTTATTAGCTTATAGACTCATTGTTTCTTGAAGTGTGTGATGTTTCGGTAACTTAGCTAGTTATCACAAGCACCTCACTCTTCATTAAATATGTGCCACATAAGCAACGTTGTATTAAAATATGTGATGTTACTCCTAAGTTCCATCCCATTATGACCAGCCTGATGTGCGCAACTCGTTGAGTTGAAGTTTGAGGCTGACAATTGATTGTTGGACGTTAGAATTCAGTTACTCCCTTCGTCCCATAATAATTTTGACACTTGTCAAAAATGGTCTTATATTTTATGGGACGGAGGGAGTATTTATCTTTGCACCGCTTTGTTTGAATTTGAAGTAAAGGAGAATCGAACACGGTCATTTGCATGGGAACGTTGGTGTTCACATCGGCCGATTCAAAGGTCAACGTTTGCTGTTGTCACGGCTCACGATGCCATCCAGCGTTAGACTACCCATAGTGGGAGTAACATAGGTAGTAACATCACACATATCTAGATAAAAAAGATGATGTGGCAAGCAATAAATGAAGAAAGAGAGTCATGTGGTAACATAGCTAGTTACTACTAGTATGAGTAACATCACACATATCAAGGTAAGATGAGTCTATGGCCTAATAAATGAAGTCTTCCATGTTATCACACATATGTTACTCCCCACTATAGAGGTAGTAACATAGAGTAGTAACATGGGCATGTTACTACTCTATGTTACTACCCATTATGGCTAGTCTTAAGGCTAGTCCCAATGGGGAGGAACTTAGTAGTAACATCGTTGCCATGTAGGACAAAAAGCTGACATGGCAAACATTTAATGAGAAAAGAGAGGGTAGTGGTAACATAGCTAGTTACCGGAACATCACATATTTCAAGACATTGTGAGTCTACAAACTAATAAATAGAGTTTTGCATGATGTTCCTACCCATTGTGATGGTGGTAACATAGCATAGAATAGCGTGTATGTTCTTGCTCTATGTTACTCCCCATTGTGACCAGCCTAACTAATCCACTACTATTGCAGTACTACGGTAAATCTCAAGGCCAAATCACGAGGTGAGCTAAAGATGGCAAGAGCTAGGGTCGCGCTATGCTAGGCCGGTAGTAGACTCGTAGTGGGGAGTAACTTGATCAAAATCAAAATCAAATTGATAAAGTTTGACTAAATTTATATAAAAAAATATCAACATCTATAATATTAAAGCTATATGGTATGAAAATTCATTCCATGATGCATTTAATAATATTGATCATACTTGATATTTTTTTTATCAAGTTAGTCAAACCTTATAAAATATGATTTTGATTAAATTTAGTATACAGACTAAAAAGAAACAGAGGGAGGATTACTCGTAGCCTCAGAGAGATGAACAAAGCCGCCAAAGTATGGACAGGTCACGCCACTTGCCGCTGTTAGAGGGTTCCAAATGCAACAGTATTCTCTGTCTCCACGTCTCCCTGGTGTAAACAATTTGCTCCAAGCACATGGACTAGCTAGAACTCCAGATTCTTCCTCTCTCACGCCTCTCGCATCACACGGATCGTCCATAGGAGGCGGCCTGCGACCACGGAAGAATATCAGGTTATACTACCACTAATGCTCCCATGATATCGATACAAAAGAAGAAACAAATTTACAAAAAAAAAAATCATGGATATTCGCAACACATGTGTCTATAAACCATACAAAAATCAGGTCAAAATTCAAATTGTACAATGAGAAAAAAAAAAGACAAAAACATGAATAGTGTGAAAAACTACACTATTCACAACAGATTTGTCTTTTTGTTGAGAACATCTATGATTTTTTGAAATTTTCTGAAACATTTAGATTTGATTTTTTTTCTTTGAATTGATACCATGGGAGCATCACCTGATATTCGAGTACTCCCTGATATTCCCCCACTACAACCACTTCGTGTTGGCGTCGTTCGTGTTGATTTCCCAACCGTGGAAAGTGTCCACAGATGGTTACATTTTGAATAGTCTTTCGAGAAAGCTGAATCAGAAAAGTTAATACCATAATTTAATCAGATTACCCTTGTTCGGCAGCCATGTAACAAGATTTACACATGCAATCATAATATCCATTGTATAATATTTTTATTACCGATGGTTACAAGGAAATGATTTATTGGTGTAAACACCCCTCCAATTTGGATATAAGAGCAACTCTAATTCGTGCCAAAAATATATTTAGCCTTAAAAACTGGCACTATTGGGAATTATAGACATCTAACTCATCCATAATTTTTTCCCCGAAGAACCAAAAAAATCCCGAATGTGCCCCCCTCCCTACGTCCGTCGTCATGCTTCGGCCAGCGTACCTCTACCTCGACCCCCGACGCTAAGTTCGTCAAGTTCCTCGAATCCAACAACCGTGGAAAATCTTGTGCCCGCGCTCAAATGGCGTCCATAGGAGAACATGTTGCCGCCCACCAACGACAGTGTGCCCGCGTGCCCTCCCACACTATGGATGGCTTCAGATTCCGCGTTATGCTTCGAACAAGAGGCGGTGCACCGTAGCAAAGCTCAAGGATGAGTCGTCGACACCAATGAAAAAATTTGCAATGCTGCTGACAACTTCGATGCCTGTTCCTCTTCGGTGGCCTATACAATGCTAACTCATCCCTCCCTCCTGCCCCTATGCGTCGACCTCCAATACCCCCAACTCAAATGCTGGCTCAATGACTCCAAGTGCTTGTTGAAATGCCTTCATTGTAAGAAAACTACTTTTCATTTCTTCGCTTGGTTTTGATAATTTTGATGTCTAATTTGAGCAATTGGACATGGTGTGCAAAAATGACCCAGAAGTAGAGGAGTTCGTGCTAAGGTTGAAAGAAGATCAAGTTGGTGTTGAAGACATCAACATCTCGTTAAGTACGTGCCATATGAGTTAGCTGACAACATTGACGATTTCTTCTCTCTTTATTTTATGTTTTGATTTGAAAAAGAAATGAGAAATACGGTACTTGTAACACGGATAGCGATTGGATTAGCAAAGACACTTTTCTTGTTGTTCTTCTTCTTCTTAAGTTATCTTATTAGTACATGATTTGATAGTGCGTTAAGTAATGACGGCTGCTAAACCATTGTGGGGTCATCGGTGCAACCACCACATGTTGTTTACGGCCAGTCAATCTCAGTTAGTAGAAGGGAAACTTAGAGCAACTCCAATGGGACGACCCAAACGGACGCACGATTTGTCCGTTTTTCATCCGTTTGGTTCGGTCAGGTGGACGTGAGCGTCCGTATTTTCAAATGGGTCGGTTTGACCGCCCAACGGGAGACGGACCCAAATGTGCCGGCGAATAAAATAAATAAGAAAAAGCTCGCAGAGATAAACTTAATTAAACATAAATGGCCGGTCAACCGCCGGCCAAAGTCCACTTAAACATTAATTAAAAAATAAAAAAGTCTTCATCTGCATCGTGGGTATATATAACCAGACCCTGTCGGTGTGACCGAGTGGAACGACTCAGTGACAGCCCAATCGAACGCCGCCTTGCAGGTTGCCAGGGCAGCCTCCTTCGGCGTCTGTAGGGCGGCGGCATTGCGGCTAGCCGCGCGCGCTCCTCCTCCTCCTCCTCACGCCGGAGCGCCTCCACGTAGCGTTCGAGAATCTGCTCGTAGCGGATCTGCCGCTCGCCGTTGGCCTCCTCCTGGCGGAGCAAGTGCGCCTTCTAGCGCTCAAGGTGGGCCGCCTCCTACTCCGGCGTCGCGGCGTAGTGGACGGGAGGCGCGCTCGCCCACTCGCGGTACTGGCCCGTCCAAGTGTAGGCCTCCAGCACCGGCTCCGGCTCCGACTTGGGCTTGGCGGGCGGCGACGATGCCGGGGCCGGGACGAAGAGCGGGGTGTGGACGGAGTCCCCCGCCACCGACAAGACACTGGTTTGCTCCAGCCCATCCCAGTGAGCGTCCTCCTCGAGTCGGCTAGCCTCCAGTACGTGCTTGTAGGATCGAAAGTATGTCTAGAGGGGGGGGGGGGTGATTGGACTACTGGACCAAATAAAAACCTAGCATTTTCAAATTTTTAAGTTTGGGCAGATTTGAGCAACTTAGCACAAGTCAAGTAATCTTCCTACACATGCAATTCTAGAGTTGTGGCAGCAGAAAGTAAAGCATTGCATATGAAGGTAAAGGGAGGGGTTGAAGACACGGATGTTTTTGGCGTGGTTCCGATAGGTGGTGCTATGGTACATCCATGTTGATGGAGACTTCAACCCACGAAGGGTAACGGCTGCGCGAGTCCACGGAGGGCTCCACCCACGAAGGGTCCACGAAGAGGCAACCTTGTCTATCCCACCATGGCCATCGCCCATGAAGGACTTGCCTCACTAGGTTAATCTTCACGAAGTAGGCGTTCTCCTTACCCTTACAAACTCCTTGGTTCAACTCCACAATCTTGTCGGAGACTCCCAAGTGACACCTAACCAATCTAGGAGACACCACTCTCCAAAAGGTAATAAATGGTGTGTTTGTGATGAACTCCTTGCTTTTGTGCTTCAAGTGATAGTCTTCCCAACACTCAACTCTCTCTCACAGATTTGGATATGGTGGAAAGAATATTTGAGTGGAAAGCAACTTGGGGAAGGCTAGAGATCAAGATTCTTATGGTTAGATTGGAATGAAGGAAATATGCCCTAGAGGCAATAATAAAGATGTTATTTATATTTCCTTATATCATGATAAATGTCTTTTATTCATGCTAGAATTGTATTAACCGGAAACTTAGTACATGTGTGAATACATAAGACAAAACAGCATGTCCCTAGTATGCCTCTACTAGACTAGCTCATTGATCAAAGATGGCTATGTTTCCTAGATATAGACATGAGTTGTCATTTGATCAACGAGATCACATCATTAGGAGAATGATGTGATGGACTAGACCCATCCGTTAGCTTAGCACTATGATCGTTTAGTTTTTACTGCTATTGCTTTCTTCATGACTTATACATGTTCCTATGACTATGAGATTATGCAACTCCCAAATACCGTAGGAACACCTTGTGTGCTATCAAACGTCACAACGCAACTGGGTGATCATAAAGATGCTCTACAGGTGTCTCCGAAAGTATTCATGGTGTTGGCATAGATCAAGAATAGGATTTGTCACTCCGAGTGTCTGAGAGGTATCTCTGGGCCCTCTCGGTAATGCACATCATAATAAGCCTTGCAAGCAAATGACTAATGAGTTAGTCACGAGATGATGTATTACGGAACGAGTTAAGAGACTTCCGGTAACGAGATTGAACTAGGTATTGAGATACCGATGATCGAATTGTTGGGGAACGTAGTATTTTAAAATTTTCCTACGATCACGCAAGATCTATCTACCAGATGCATAGCAACGAGAGGGAAGAGTGTGTCTACGTACCTTCGTAGACCGGAAGCGGAAGCGTTAGAACAACGCGGTTGATGTAGTCGTACGTCTTCACGGCCCGACCGATCAAGCACCGAAACTACGGCACCTCCGAGTTCTAGCACACGTTCAGCTCGATGACGTCCCTCGAACTCCGATCTAGCCGAGTGTCGAGGAAGAGTTCCGTCAGCACGACGGCGTGGTGACGATTTTGATGTTCTACCGTCGCAGGGCTTCGCCTAAGCACCGCTACAATATTATCGAGGAGAACTGTGGTGGAGGGGGGCACCGCACACGGCTAAGAGATCATGAGATCAACTGTTGTGTCTAGAGGTGCCCCCCTGCCCCCGTATATAAAGGAGGGAGGGAGAGGCCGGTCCTAGTAGGATTCCCCTTTCCTTTCCGGAGTAGGAGAGAAGGAAAGAGGGGGAGAGGGAGAAGGAAAAGGGGGCTGCACCCCTTGTCCAATTCGGACCAGAAGGGGGCCACGCGCCTCCTTCCTTTTGGCCTCTCTCCTCTATTCCCGTAACTCCCCGGTACTCCGAAAATGCCAGAATCACTCGGAACCTTTCCGATGTCCGAATATAGTCGTCCAATATATCGATTTTTACGTCTCGACCATTTCGAGACTCCTCGTCATGTCCCCGATCTCATCCGGGACTCCGAACTCCTTCGGTACATCAAAACTCATAAACTCATAATAAAACTGTCATCGAAACCTTAAGCGTGCGGACCCTACGGGTTCGAGAACTATGTAGACATGACCGAGACACGTCTCCGGTCAATAACCAATAGCGGAACCTGGATGCTCATATTGGCTCCCACATATTCTACGAAGATCTTTATCGGTCAAACCGCATAACAACATACGTTGTTCCCTTTGTCATCGGTATGTTACTAGCCCGAGATTCGATCGTCGGTATCTCAATACCTAGTTCAATCTCGTTACCGGCAAGTCTCTTTACTCGTTCCGTAATACATCATCCCACAACTAACTCATTAGCTGCAATGCTTGCAAGGCTTATAGTGATGTGCATTACCGAGTGGGCCCAGAGATACCTCTCCGACAATCGGAGTGACAAATCCTAATCTCGAAATACGCCAACCCAACAAGTACCTTTGGAGACACCTGTAGAGTACCTTTATAATCACCCAGTTACGTTGTGATGTTTGGTAGCACACAAAGTGTTCCTCCGGTATTCGGGAGTTGCATAATCTCATAGTCATAGGAACATGTATAAGTCATGAAGAAAGCAATAGCAATAAAACTAAACGATCAAGTTGCTAAGCTAACGGATGGGTCTTGTCCATCACATCATTCTCCTAATGATGTGACCCCGTTGATCAAATGACAACTCATGTCTATGGCTAGGAAACATAACATCTTTGATCAATGAGCTAGTCTAGTAGAGGCATACTAGGGACACTCTGTTTTGTCTATGTATTCACACATGTACTAAGTTTCCAGTTAATACAATTCTAGCATGAATAATAAACATTTATCATGATATAAGGAAATAAATAATAACTTTATTATTGCCTCTAGGGCATATTTCCTTCAGTCTCCCACTTGCACTAGAGTCAATAATCTAGATCACATCACCATGTGATTAACACCAATAGTTCACATCACCATGTGGCTAACACCCATAGTTCTCATCGCCATGCGACCAATACCCAAAAGGGTTTACTAGAGTCAACAATCTAGTTCACATCGCCATGTGATTAACACCCAAAGAGTACTAAGGTGTGATCATGTTTTGCTTCGTGAGAGAAGTTTAGTCAGCGGGTCTGTTATATTCAGATCCGTATGTATTTTGCAGATTTCTATGTCTACAATGCTCTGCATGGAGCTACTCTAGCTAATTGCTCCCACTTTCAATACGCATCCAGATTGATACTTAGAGTCATCTGGATTTAGTGTCAAAGCTTGCATCGGCGTAACCCTTTACGACGAACTCTTTATCACCTTCATAATCGAGAAACATTTCCTTAGTCATCCAGTTACTAAGGATAATTTTGACCGCTGTACAGTGATCTACTCCTGGATCACTATTGTACCTCCTTGTCAAACTTATGGCAAGGTACACAAAATGTTTGGTACACAGCATGGCATACTTTATAGAACCTATGACTGAGGCATAGGGAATGACTTTCATTCTCACTATATTTTTTCTGCCGTGGTCTGGCTTTGAGTCTTACTCAACTTCACACCTTACAAGTCAGGCAAGAACTCCTTCTTTGACTGATACATTTTGAACTACTTCAAAATCTTATCAAGGTATGTACTTATCGAAAGTCTTATCAAGCGTCTTGATCTATCTCTATAGATCTTGATGCTCAATTTGTAAGCAGCTTCACCAAGGTCTTTCTTTGAAAAACTCCTTTCAAACACTCCTTTATGCTTTCCAGAAAATTCTACATCATTTCCGATCGACAATATGTCATTCACATATACTTATCAGAAAGGTTGTAGTGCTCCCACTCACTTATTGTAAATATAGGCTTCACCGCAAGTCTGTATAAATCTATATGCTTTGATCAACTTATCAAAGCGTATATTCCAACTCCGAGATGCTTGCACCAGTCCATAGATGGATCGCTGGAGCTTGCACAATTTGCTAGCACCTTTAGGATTGACAAAACATTCTGGTTGCATCATATACAACTCTTCTTTAATAAATCCATTAAAGAACGCAGTTTCGTTATCCATTTGCCAGATTTCATAAAATGTGGCAATTGCTAACATGATTCGGACAGACTTAAGCATCGCTACGGGTGAGAAAATCTCATCGTAGTCAACACCTTGAACTTGTCGAAAACCTTTCGCAACAAGTCGAGCTTTGTAGACAGTAACATTACCATCGGCGTCAGTCTTCCTCTTAAAGATCCATTTATTTTCAATGGCTTGCCGACCATCGGGCAAGTCAACCAAAGTCCATACTTTGTTCTCATACATGGATCCCATCTCAGATTTCATGGCCTCAAGCCATTTCGCGGAATCTGGGCTCATCATCGCTTCCTTATAGTTCGTAGGTTCATCATGGTCCAGTAACATGACTTCCAGAACCGGGTTGCCGTACCACTCTGGTGCCGAACGAACTCTGGTTGATCTACGAAGTTCAGCAGAAACTTGATCTAAAGTTTCATGATCATCATCATTAGCTTCCTCACTAATTGGTGTAGGAATCACTGGAACTAGTTTCTGTGATGTTCCACTTTTCAATTCGGGAGAAGGTACAATTACCGCATCAAGTTCTACTTTCCTCCCACTCACTTCTTTCGAGAGAAACTCCTTCTCTAGAAAGGATCCACTCTTAGCAACAAAGACCTTGCCTTCGGATCTGTGATAGAAGGTGTACCCAACAGTTTCTTTTGGGTATCCTATGAAGATTTACTTCTCCGATTTGGGTTCGAGCTTATCATGTTGAAACTTTTTCACATAAGCATCGCAGTCCCAAACTTAGAGAAATGACAACTTATGTTTCTCGTCAAACCACAGTTCATACGATGTCATCTCCACGGATTTAGATGGTGCCCTATTTAACGTGAATGTAGCTGTCTCTAATGCATAACCCCAAAAGCGATAGTTGTAGATCGGTAAGAGACATCATCGATCGCAATATATCTAATAAAGTACGGTTATGACGTTCGGACACACCATTACGCTGTGGTGTTCCGGGTGGCGTGAGTTGTGAAACTATTCCACATTGTTTCAAATGAAGACCTAACTCGTAACTCAAATATTCTCCTCCACGATTAGATCGTAGAAACTTTATTTTCTTGTTACGATGATTTTCTACTTCACTCTGAAATTCTTTGAACTTTTCAAATGTTTCAGACTTGTGCTTCATTAAGTAGATATACCCATATCTGCTCAAATCATCAGTGAAGGTCAGAAAATAACGATACCCGCCGCGAGCTTCAACACTCATTGGTCCGCATACATCAGTATGTATGATTTCCAACAACTCTGTTGCTCGCTCCACAGTTCCGGAGAACGGAGTTTTAGTCATCTTGTCCATGAGGCATGGTTCGCAAGCACCAAGTGATTCATAATCAAGTGATTCCAAAAGTCCATCACTATGGAGTTTCTTCATGCGCTTTACACCAATATGACCTAAACGGCAGTGCCACAAATAAGTTGCACTATCATTATTAACCTTGCATCTTTTGGCTTCAATATTATGAATATGTGTATCACACGATCGAGATCCAACAAACCATTTTCATTGGGTGTATGACCATAGAAGGTTTTATTCATGTAAACAGAACAACAATTATTCTCTAACTTACATGAATAACTGTATTGCAATAAACATGATCAAATCATATTCATGCTCAACACAAACACCAAATAACACTTATTTAGGTTCAACACTAATCCCGAAAGTATAGGGAGTGTGCGATGATGATCATATCAATCTTGGAACTACTTCCAATACACATCATCACTTTATCCTTTAACTAGTTTCTGTTCATTATGCAACTCCCATTTCGAGTTACTACTCTTTAGCAACTGAACCAGTATCAAATACCGAGGGGTTGCTATGAACACTAGTAAAATACACATCAATAATCTGTATATCAAATATACCTTTGTTCACTTTGCCATCCTTCTTATCCGCCAAGTATCTAGGGCAGTTCCACTTCCAGTGACCATTTCCTTTGCAGTAGACGCACTTAGTTTCAAGCTTGAGTTTAGCTTTTGGGTTTCTTCATGGGAGTGACAACTTGCTTGTCATTCTTCTTGAAGTTCCCCTTCTATCCCTTTGCCCTTTATTTGAAACAAGTGGTCTTATTAACCATCAACACTTGATGCTCTTTCTTGATTTCTACCTCCGCCGATTTTAGCATCGCGAAGAGATCGGGAATTAACTTCGTCATCCCTTGCATATTATAGTTCATCACGAAGTTCTACTAACTCGGTGATAGTGACTAGAGAACTTTGTCAATTACTATCTTATCTGGAATATTAACTCCCACTTGATTCAAGTAATTGTAGTACCCAGACAATCTGAGCACATGCTCACTGGTTGAGCTATTCTCCTCCATCTTGTAGGCAAAGTACTGTCAGAGGTCTTATACCTCTCGACACGGGCATGAGTATGAAATACTAATTTCAACTCTTGGAACATCTTATATGCTCCGTGGCGTTCAAAACGTTTTTGAAGTCCCGGTTCTAAGCCGTAAAGCATGGTGCACTTAAACTATCAAGTAGTCATCATACCGAGCTTTTGTCAAAACGTTCATAACGTCTACATCTGCTCCTGCAATAGGTCTGTCACCTAGCGGTGCATCAAGGACATAATTCTTCTGTGCAGCAATGAGGATAATCCTCAGATCACGGACCTAGTCCGCATCATTGCTACTAACATCTTTCAACTTAGTTTTCTCTAGGAACATATAAAAAATTAACGGGGAGCAACATCGTGAGCTATTGATCTACAACATAGATATGCTAATACTACCAGGACTAAGTTCATGATAAATTAAAGTTCAATTTAATCATATTACTTAAGAACTCCCACTTAGATAGACATCCCTCTAGTCATCTAAATGATCACGTGATCCAAATCAACTAAACCATGTCCGATCATCACGTGAGATGGAGTAGTTTTCAATGGTGAACATCTTATGTTGATCATATCTACTATATGATTCACGCTCGACCTTTTGGTCTCCAGTGTTCCGAGGCCATATCTGCATATGCTAGGCTCGTCAAGTTTAACCCGAGTATTCTGCGTGTGCAAAACTTGCTTACACCCGTTGTATTTGAACGTAGAGCTTATCACACCCGATCATCACGTGGTGTCTCGGCACGATGAACTTTCGCAACGGTGCATACTCAGGGAGAACACTTATACCTTGAAATTTAGTAAGGGATCATCTTATAATGCTACCGTCGTTCTAAGCAAAAATAAGAAGCATAATAAGATAAACATCACATGCAATCAAAATATGTGACATGATATGGCCATCATCATCTTGTGCTTTTGATCTCCATCTCCAAAGCACCGTCATGATCACCTTCGTCACCGGCGCGACACCTTGATCTCCATCGTAGCATCGTTGTCGTCTCGCCAACTATTGCTTCTACGACTATCGCTACCGCTTAGTGATAAAGTAAAGCAATTACATGGCGATTGCATTTCATACAATAAAGCGACAACCATATGGCTCCTGCCAGTTGCCGATAACATTACAAAACATGATCATCTCATACAAAACCGTATAACTCATCATGTCTTGACCATATCACATCACAACATGCCCTGCAAAAACAAGTTAGACGTCCTCTACTTTGTTGTTGCAAGTTTTACGTGGCTGCTACGGGCTTAGCAAGAACCGTCCTTACCTACGCATACAAAAACCACAATGATGTTTCGTCAAGTATGTGCTGTTTTAACCTTCACAAGGACCGGGCGTAGCCACACTTGTTTCAGCTAAAGTGAGAGAGACAGACACCCGCCAGTCACCTTTAAGCAACGGGTGCTCGTAACGGTGAAACCAGTCTCGCGTAAGCGTACGCGTAATGTCGGTCCGGGGCGCTTCATCTCATAATACCGCCGAAGCAAAGTATGACATGCTGGTAAGCAGTATGACTAGTAACGCCCACAACTCATTGTGTTCTACTCGTGCATATCATCTACGCATAGACCTGGCTCTGATGCCACTGTTGGGGAACGTAGTATTTTAAAATTTTCCTACGATCACGCAAGATCTATCTACCAGATGCATAGCAACGAGAGGGAAGAGTGTGTCTACGTACCTTCGTAGACCGGAAGCGGAAGCGTTAGAACAACGCGGTTGATGTAGTCGTACGTCTTCATGGCCCGACCGATCAAGCACCGAAACTACGGCACCTCCGAGTTCTAGCACACGTTCAGCTCGATGACGTCCCTCGAACTCCGATCCAGCCGAGTGTCGAGGAAGAGTTCCGTCAGCACGACGGCGTGGTGACGATTTTGATGTTCTACCGTCGCAGGGCTTCGCCTAAGCACCGCTACAATATTATCGAGGAGAACTGTGGTGGAGGGGGGCACCGCACACGGCTAAGAGATCATGAGATCAACTGTTGTGTCTAGAGGTGCCCCCCTGCCCCCGTATATAAAGGAGGGAGGGAGAGGCCGGCCCTAGAAGGGGCGCGCCAAGTGTGGGGAGTCCTACTAGGACTCCCAAGTTCTAGTAGGATTCCCCTTTCCTTTCCGGAGTAGGAGAGAAGGAAAGAGGGGGAGAGGGAGAAGGAAAAGGGGGCTGCACCCCTTGTCCAATTCGGACCAGAAGGGGGCCACGCGCCTCCTTCCTTTTGGCCTCTCTCCTCTATTCCCGTAACTCCCCGGTACTCCGAAAATGCCCGAATCACTCGGAACCTTTCCGATGTCCGAATATAGTCGTCCAATATATCGATTTTTACATCTCGACCATTTCGAGACTCCTCGTCATGTCCCCGATCTCATCCGGGACTCCGAACTCCTTCGGTACATCAAAACTCATAAACTCATAATAAAACTGTCATCGAAACCTTAAGCGTGCGGACCCTACGGGTTCGAGAACTATGTAGACATGACCGAGACACGTCTCCGGTCAATAACCAATAGCGGAACCTGGATGCTCATATTGGCTCCCACATATTCTACGAAGATCTTTATCGGTCAAACCGCATAACAACATACGTTGTTCCCTTTGTCATCGGTATGTTACTAGCCCGAGATTCGATCGTCGGTATCTCAATACCTAGTTCAATCTCGTTACCGGCAAGTCTCTTTACTCGTTCCGTAATACATCATCCCACAACTAACTCATTAGCTGCAATGCTTGCAAGGCTTATAGTGATGTGCATTACCGAGTGGGCCCAGAGATACCTCTCCGACAATCGGAGTGACAAATCCTAATGTCGAAATACGCCAACCCAACAAGTACCTTTGGAGACACCTGTAGAGTACCTTTATAATCACCCAGTTACGTTGTGACGTTTGGTAGCACACAAAGTGTTCCTCCGGTATTCGGGAGTTGCATAATCTCATAGTCATAGGAACATGTATAAGTCATGAAGAAAGCAGTAGCAATAAAACTAAACGATCAAGTTGCTAAGCTAACGGATGGGTCTTGTCCATCACATCATTCTCCTAATGATGTGACCCCGTTGATCAAATTACAACTCATGTCTATGGCTAGGAAACATAACCATCTTTGATCAATGAGCTAGTCTAGTAGAGGCATACTAGGGACACTCTGTTTTGTCTATGTATTCACACATGTACTAAGTTTCCAGTTAATACAATTCTAGCATGAATAATAAACATTTATCATGATATAAGGAAATAAATAATAACTTTATTATTGCCTCTAGGGCATATTTCCTTCACGAATCTCGGACAAGTAACATACCGATGACAAAAAGAACAACGTATGTTGTTATGCGGTTTGACCGATAAAGATCTTCGTAGAATATTTTGGAACCAATATGAGCATCCAGGTTCCGCTAATAACCGAAGATGAGTCTCGGTCATGTCTACATAGTTCTCGAACCCGTAGGGTACGCACGCTTAACGTTTGATGACGATCGGTATTATGAGTTTATGAGTTTTGATGTATCGAAGGTAGTTCGGAGTCCCGGATGAGATCACAGACATGACGAGGAGTCTCGGAATGTCCGAGAAGTAAAGATTGATATATTGGACGACTATATTCGGACACCGGAAGTGTTCTGGAAAGTTTCGGAATTTACCGGAGTGCCGGGGG
>LR738710.1:589148595-589185921 GCA_902687465.1 Secale cereale
GGGTTACCGGAACCCCCCGGGGGAAAGTTGGGCCTTAGTGGGCCATAGGGGAGAAAGAGAGCAGCAGCCAGGAGGTGGCGCGCCCCCTCCCAAGGGCAGTCCGAATTGGACTAGGGGAGGGGGGCGCGGCCCCCTCTTTCCTTCTCCTTCTCTCCCTCTCTTTCCTTCCCCTCTTGGTGATTCCTAGTAGGATTGCTCCTCCTTGGCGCGCCTATAGGGGCCGGCCGGCCTCCCCCTTGCTCCTTTATATACGGGGGCAGGGGGCGCCCAAAGACACACAAGTTGAATTGTTTTAGCCGTGTGCGGTGCCCCCTCCACAGAAACACACCTCGGTCATACCGTTGCAGTGCTTAGGCGAAGCCCTGCGCTAGTAGATACATCATATCCGTCACCACGCCATCGTGCTGACGAAACTCACCCGTGAAGCTCAACTGGATAAAGAGCTCGTGGGACATCATCAAGCTGAACATGTGCTGAACGCGGAGGTGTCGTACGTTCGGTGCTTGATCGGTTGGATCGCGAAGAAGTTTGACTACATCAACCGCGTCACTTGACGCTTCCGCTCCCGGTCTACAAGGGTATGTAGACACACTCTCCCCCTCGTTGCTATGCATCTGGTAGATAGATCTTGCGTGATCGTAGGAAAATTTTGAAAATACTACGTTCCCCAACATGAGCAGCTGGTTCTCTCTCAGAAAATGAATAGTGGAAGTGTAGGTATGTTCTGATGGCTCTCTCACTGATGGAGAGGGGGTGGAGGGATATATATAGCCTCTACACAGAATCTAGCCGTTACACACATTTGACCCAACTCGATCAGACCGAATAAACGAACTCGGTCAGACCGAAGCAGTTCAAAATGTGAACGTTAGACATTTCGGTGGGACCGATACTATCAACTCGGTGAGACCGATGTGTTAGGGTTAGGGCAAAACCTCAACTCGGTTTGATCGATTACACAAACTCGGTGAGACCGATTTTGGTAATAGGCTAACAGAGTGTTGGTCATGCAAACTCGGTGGGACCGATTCGCTCGTCTCGGTGGGACCGAAACATTACGTGAAGGAAACAGAAAGTTTGCAATGCCAACTCGATGGGACCGATTCACTCATATCGGTTAGACCGAAACGTTACGAAAAGGGAACAGAGAGTTTGCATTCCCATCTCGGTGAGACCAAGATCCCTATCAGTGAGACCGAACTGATTAGGGTTTGTGGCAGTGGCTATGTCATGTAAACTCGGTGGCGCCGGATAGATCAAAACGCTGGGGCCGAGTTTGACTTTTAGGTTTGGGACATATGTGGAAAAGAGAAAGTGGTTGATGGATTTGGAGCATATTACTAAGAACTTGAGCAATTAGACCATTAAGCAACACCTCATCCCCTTTTAATAGTATTGGCTTTTCCTATGGACTCAATGTGATCTTGGATCACTAAAATGAAAATGTAGAGTCTTAAGCTTTTCCCAATCTTTGTCCTTAGCTTTTTGAGGGGTCCACATTTCTAATCCATGCCATGCCAACCATTGAACTTCCTGAAATTTTTATCTTGAAGGATATTAGTTCAATGCGCTATATGTTGTTATTAATTACCAAAACCACCCGGGGATTAGTTGCACTTTCAATCTCCCCTTATTTGGAAATTGATGACAACATATAGATCAAAGCTCCGACAAAAGATAGTAAGAATGAAATGTATCATCGCTTTGAGAAGTATGTGATAAGCAAGAGCTTCCCCTAAATTTGTGCATTATTTAAGATTTTCTTTTGAATGCAAATGCACAATCGATTAGGATCGTGGGTTACTCTTCCATGTTACATACATCTTGGTGGAGCGCTCAAAATGATAAGATTTAAGCAACAAGCACTCATCACCAAAATAACAAGTGAATGATCATACACAATGAAATAAGCAGACAATAAGCATAGTATGATATGATCAAGCACAAGTGGTATCTCACACACATAAGCAAATTGTAGCAATAACCAAACAACCAAATGAAGTAGCAAGCAAAAACCAACAAAGATAAGCAGAACACTCTCCGTCGAAGCCTAATGATCTATACACTTTCTCCCCCTTTGGCAACAAGTTACCAAAAAAGCTCGAAAATGCATAGTGCTATGCGGTGCAGAAGAAGTCTTCTCGCTGGGGGCTCCGGTGTACGTAGATGGCGTGGAGATAAGAGCATCTTCAAACGCTTCCGATGAAGTCTATGGAGCTGGAGGTGTTGAAGTTGGAGGAACAACTATAGCAGTGGTTGCAGGAGCTGAAAGTGTAGGTCTGGGCTCGGCAACTGGCACAACTGAAGATCTTGGACTCTTGGTCCTCTTGGGACTCTCTGAAAAGCATATGTAGTGTCTCTATCCTCATCATCTTCCTTGAGCTTCTCCACAGCAGTCTGGATCTATGTGACCTTTACATCTAGATCATAGAACTTTGTCTCAATGATCCTTTCAAGGCTTGCTTGATTCTGAGTCAAGTTGGCCAAACTCTTCTCAATCCTCAGAGTGGCCTCAAGCAGATAACTAAGCTGATCTTGCTTGGTCTTAGGAGCTCCAGAAGCACTTGCTTGCTTCGCTGCCTTTGCTTGAGCAATCTTTTCTTGGCCTTCAACTGAAGTAGGATGGGATGTGTCCATGACAACTTCATTGTCCTCAAAATCTGTCCTAAGAGGTAGATGCCTCTTGTCAAGTAGATATGTCCCTTTCTCCAACCTAGAGTTGATAAGCATCTGAATATGATGGGCATATCCACAAGACCTTTTTCTGGTCTGCTGATGTCCTCTTGATTGTCTCCACATCAGGCTCATGACCTTGAACTTCTCGGGAACATCAAACATATGGAGCAAGTTGATGGAGTGACCTCGGATCCTTCTATGATCTCCTGACTTGGGCAACAAAGTGTGCCTAAGTATAGTGTTGATGGTGGTCAGTCCAGACAATAGATGATAGATGGAGCCAAACTTGTGATTCTTCAAATCTTTGTCAGGAATTGGCTTGTACATGTTTGCCATAGAGTCATGATCCTTCCTGGGCTTGGCATAAACATCTGTGTCATTGTCATTCTCCTTGGGGCATTGATCAAACTTTCCCATTCAGCCACAGTTGATTGGTACCTGGTTCCTTTAGTCATCCATACAATTCTACCATCTGGATAGAAATGAGAAGTGGATTAGAATTGCATGATCATCTCATCGTTCCATCTAGTCAGTTTCTTTCCCACAAACTTGTCAACTTCATTTTGCCTGAAACTTTCATGTACACCTGGAAAGAAATCATCATGTTTGTCGATGTATTTCCAATCAACCCACTTCATGTCACACGCAATGGGCTTCTTGTCCAACAACACTGTCTCATAGAAGTCCTGTTGTTCCTTGGTGTGAAATCGATAGTCCACAACAGTCTTTCTCCTGGTAGCATATGGATCAGTCTGTCTCCATTGTCTCAGACCTGCATCCTTTCTCAGTTTCATGTCTTCAGCAACAAGATGGGCATCATTATGATCTGGAATTTTTGGCTTAAGTTTCCAGAGCATCATGGACTCATCATCATCTGAGGATTCTTCTTTTTGATATTTCTCTTCCTTTGGAACATCTGGCATTGGGGCCTTGTTCTTTTCAGCTGCTGGAATGTCTGTAGTGGACCTCTTGGGTGCTGAAGCTTTGGGGGCATCTTTGGGCTTGGATGGAGCAGCCCTGGCTTTGATGGCATCCCCCATCAGCTTCTGAGTCTTTGCAGCAGGTGCAACAGGCTCATCAGCAGTATCATCAACATCATCATCATCTCTCATAGATGGCTTGCCAACCACTCTGGTTGTAGTCTTCCTAACTCTCTTCTTAGATCCTGCTGGCTCATCATCCCCTGTTTCAAGAGTAAACACCATGGTTTCTTGAGTGGAGGCTCTGACTTTTGACATTGGAGCTCTCTTAGCATGGGTCTTCTTGTTCAGTCCAGGCTTGACAACTCTACCAGATTCTTCCTTGTTGATAGCCTTCTTCTTTGAAGTGACCTCTTCAGCCACAAAATCTTCATCCTCACTGTCAGAAGTTTTCTTCTTCCTGGACTTGGTGGCAACCTTTGGCAGGTTGCTTGGAGTGCTTCTACTGCTCTCATAGTAGCTGCTATTGGAGGGACTAGAGCCCTCACTCAGTTGTGCCTGCTGCTCTGACATGTTCTGGCTGTCACTGCCCTCAGACATATCTGAAACTGCAAGCTAACTCTGTGAATAGATATAGTTGAGGTAGAGTGGATGAGCATCAAAAAGTGCAGAGATTTTGCAAAATAATTGAATCAAAAGCTTAGTTTTAGATTTCTACAGAAAGCATCTCGGAGCTACCGATTTGTTAAACTAGGTGACACCGAAGCAACTTTGAGAGTCTAAACTGGTGAAATCGGTCAGACCGAGACATAGTTCGGTGACTCCGAGATTGCTAGGGTTTCGCTGAGAGTTGAACTCGGTCACATCGATTAGTAAGTTTCGTCAGACCAAAAATTACAAGTGCAATGGCCTAAGACAAATCGGTGAGACCGATTTCTACAACTCTGTCGGTCCGAGATGAGTTCGGTGGAAACCTAACCCTAAAATTTTGAATCAAAACTAATCTATACGGAGTTTTTGCTGGACAGGATGATTTCAAACATGGAAAGAATCATGGCATTGACTTTGTGCTAAGTATCAGATTGAGATAACACAAAGGGTCGAACTCATACCCTAATTCGGCGATGAGTTTGCTACGGCGACAACGGTGGCGGAGATTTCCTTTGATGACGGCGGAGACCAGCGGCAGGAGGTCGCGGGCGACGAGAGGATGATTCGGAGACCTCGAGTCGGCAGAGCTGGATAGGCGCGGGCGAAAAGATTTGGAAAACATTCTAAGGTTCGGCCCGTGGGTATATATATCCAGACCCTGTCGATGTGACCTAGTGGAACGACTCAGTGGCAGCCCACCCGAACGCCGCCTTGAAGGCTGACAGGGCAGCCTCCTTCGGTGTCTGCTAGGGCGACGGCATTGCGGCTAGCCGCACGCTCTCCTCCTCCTCCTCACGTCGGAGTACCTCCACCTAGCGTTCAAGAATCTGCTTGTAGCGCATCTACCGCTCGCCGTTGGCCTCCTCCTGGCGAAGGGAGTGCGCCTTCCAGCGCTCAAGGTGAGCCGCCTCCTACTCCAGCGTCGCGACATAGTGGACACGAGGCGCGCTCGCCACTCGCGGTACTGGACTGTCCAAGTGTAGGCATCCAACACCGGCTCCGGCTCCGGCTTGGGCTTGGCGGGCGGCGGCAGTGCCGGGGCCGGGACGAAGAGCGGGGTGTGGACGGAGTCCCCCGCCACCTACAAGACAAGGGCTTGCTCCAACCCATCCCAGTGAGCGTCCTCCTCGAGCCGGCTAGCCTCCAGCGCGTGCTTGTAGGATCGAAAGTATGTCTAAAGGGGGGTGATTAGACTACTTGACCAAATAAAAACTTAGTCTTTCCCAATTTTAAGTTTTGGCAGATTTTAGCAACTTAGCACAAGTCAAGCAATCTTCCTACACAGGGAATTCTAGAGTTGTGGCAGCCGAAAGTAAAGCATTGCATATGAAGGTAGAGCGAGGGGTTGGAGAGTGCAAACGCAATTGGAGACACGGATGTTTTTGGTGTGGTTCCGGTAAGTGGTGCTATGGTACATCCACATTGATAGAGACTTCAACCCAGGAAGGGTAACGGCTGCCTGAGTCCACGAAGGGTCCATGAAGAATCAACCTTGTCTATCCCACCATCGTCATCGCCCATGAAGGACTTGCCTCACTAGGGTAGATATTCACGAAGTAGGCGTTCTCCTTACCCTTACAAACTCCTTGGTTCAACTCCACAATCTTGTCGGAGGCTCCCAAGTGACACCTAACCAATCTAGGAGACACCACTCTCCAAAAGGAAATAAATGGTGTGTTTATGATGAACTCCTTGCTTTTGTGCTTTAAGTGGTAGTCTCCCCAACACTCAACTCTCTCTCACATATTTGTATATGGTGGAAAGAAGATTTGAGTGGAAAGCAACTTGGGGAAGGCTAGAGATGAAGATTCTTGTGGTTGGATTAGAATATCTTGGTCTCAACACATGAGCAGGTGGTTCTCTCTTATAAAATGAATAGTGGAAGTGTAGGTACGTTCTGATGGCTCTCTCACTGATGGAGAGGGGGTGGAGGAGTATATATAGCCTCCACACAAAATCTAGCCGTTACACACATTTGACCCAACTCGATCAGACCAAATAAACGAACTCGGTCAGACCGAAGCAGTTCAAAATGTGAACGTTAGACATTTCGGTGGGACCGATACTATCAACTCGATGAGACCGATGTGTTAGGGTTAGGGCAAAACCTCAACTTGGTTTGACCGATTACACAAACTCGGTGAGACCGATTTTGGTAATAGGCTAACAGAGTGTTGGTCAGGCAGACTCGATTGGACGGATTCGCTCGTCTCGATGGGCCGAAACATTACGTAGAGGAAACAGAGAGTTTGCAATGCCGACTTTGTGGGACCGATTCGCTCATATCGGTTAGACCCAAATGTTACGAAAAGGGAATAGAGAGTTTGCATTCCCATCTCGGTGAGACCGAGATCTCTATCGGTGAGACCGAACTGATTAGGGTTTGTGGCAGTGGCTATGTCATGTAAACTCGGTGGCGCCGGATAGATCAAATCGGTGGGGCCGAGTTTGACTTTTAGGTTTAGGACATATGTGGAAAAGGGAAAGTGGTTGAGGGATTTGGAGCATATTACTAAGAACTTGAGCAAGTAGACCATTAAACAACACCTCATCCCCTTTTAATAGTATTGGCTTTTCCTATGGACTCAATGTGATCTTGGATCACTAAAATGAAAATGTAGAGTCTTGAGCTTTGGCTAATCTTTGTCCTTAGCTTTTTGAGGGGTTTGCATTTCTAATCCATGCCATGCCAACCATTGAACTTCCTGAAATATTTATCTTGAAAGGATATTAGTTCAATGAGGTATATGTTGTTATTAATTACCAAAACCACCCGGGGATTAGTTGCACTTCCAGTGCTGCAGGGCCTCCTCGAGGGCGGCTTGGTACTCCGCCTCCGCCTCCATTTCCTCTGGCTCTACCCGCGAGGGCGGCGGTGGAAACGGAGTTGGGGCGGCGTCGATGCCTAAACGTCGGTGCTCCTCGTGTTTGAATGCAAACAAAGCCTCCCAGTTGGGAGAGTCAGCGGCGCACTCGGGCATCCGCCGCTGCTCCGGGGTGAGCTGCGTGCGGTGCTTGCGCACCTCCTCGTCGCGCTCCCGTTGGGACCGCGGAACCGCCGGCATCAGGATCCGGTACGGATCCAGATGCCAGTGGTGCGGCAGCGTGACGCTGGGGTAGGGTAGTGGCTACCTGTACTCCCAGTGCCACAGCGCTTGGTGCATCGGGATGTGCAGGCGCCGGCGACCTTGGCGGAAACACGCCGGCGCCGGAGGAGGAGAGTGAGGAGGAGCACGGGAGGACGAGGCGCCAGGGGTGCCCTTGCCCTTGCCGTTGCCGCTGCCGAAGAGGCTCATTTGCTTGCTAGGGTTTGATGTCGCCGGCGAGGAAGCAATGGGGGTGGTGGGGGCCAGATGTGGATGGAAGTGGATGAGGCCGGCCCCCACCGGACGCGTGGTTAAAAAAGGACGCACGCACTCGCTGACTAGTGGGCCCGCTGTCGGTGGTCGTCTTAAATAAGACGACATATGGTAGTTCGGTGGCCTACAGGTGGGGCTGCCTCGGACGTTAAGGAGATGCGCAGCGCGTTCGTTTCGCGTCCGCGCAGACGCATTCAAGGTGCAATTTTGAGCCAGAAATGGGTCGGCCTGGACGCCATGCGGACGAGATTTAGGGTTGGGTCGGCACGTTGGGCGTCCAGTTTTGTCCGAGCCGACCCAAATGGATGCAGGCGGACGAAATGGGTCACTTTGGAGTTTCTCTTAGTCCGTAAGGCCAACTCCAGCGCGCGACCCAATCCTGCCAGGAATCTGTCCGTTTAGGTATGACAATGGGGTCGTGTCCGGGCCTGTCCTGGGATGCGATGGCCATGCGCCCAGCGGGCGGCCGCATCCGTTGGACCCATCTTGTCCATCTCCATTTTAAAAACAACAACGTTTGAAATACGAAGCCCTAGTTTAGGCCAGCGGCCCTAGTTCAGCCAGCGGCATACACGTCCTCGCCGGTAACACAACTAGCGGTCGGCAACACAGCCAACCTCCAAAATGAATAGTTTCGTTCACCGGCAACACATCCAGCGGCCGGCAACACAGCCAGCCTCCAAATGTGTTTCTCGCCCCACACAGCCAGCGGCCGGCACCCATGCCAGCCTCCAAAAAAGAACGGCCACGGCCGATCGGATGACCTAGTTCATGCCGTCAGCGTCCAACATCTCCTTCTTCCTGGACTCGAATCAGCTCCTCGTCTTCTCGCTCCTCTTGGTCAAGTCCATGCTCATTATCACAAGGCATGCCTCCTTTGCTTTGGTTGCGGCATTGGTGGCCTCGATGTCGAGCTGCCTCTGCCTGGCCATGACATTGTCGGCCTCGATGTCGAGCTGCCTTTGCCGGGACGCCTCCTCTATGTCGATCTTCCTCTTCTTGGCCGCCTCCTCCATCTCAAGCTTCTTCCTTTGAAGCTCTAGGTATTGCTTCACTTGCTCGTCCTTGCTTTGTCGCTTCTTCTCGTCCCTCACATCCTTTTGAGACATCATGCCATGCAACGTCTCATGCAAGGCCATGGATGATGCATCACGTATGTCGTCCACCTAGGGGTTGGTCTTGCCCCTCGGCCTCTTCAACGCCTCGCCATCTCCACCTCCAGCCAACGCGACCAACTTCTTGCCTCTCTTCCTTTGAAGTTCACGGTACTGATCCTTGAACTTAGGGTAGTTGTTGATGATCGTCCAACAATGCTTAAGAGTGAATGGCTTGTCATTGTGTCGGGCCTTGAATGCTTCCAAAGATTTAAATGCCTACACCACATGGTCAACAATAATTGAACATGCAAACATATACAAGGCCGAAGTGTCATGGCCGTAGCAACGAAAGAAGAAGGATGAGGAGAGCATACCATGTCCCCAATGCCGAGACCACTCACGGGCCGTACTTCAATGCTCTCAAGTGCCGCACAATACTTGTTGCACTCTTGTTGGATGAACAACCACCTCTTTTGGATCGAGGTGATGCCACGGTCACTCGTAATTTGGTAGGGCTCAAACATCTTCCTTTCATGGAATGTTTTGTGGACTCTCGTCCAAAAAACAAGGCCCTTTTGTTGCACGCCGGTCCTCAGATCTTGGCTAATATCCATCCAACATTGGCAAATCAACTTGACCTCCTCTTGTGTATATGAACCCGTGTGAATGATCTCCCTCCTCTTTTGCGCTTTCGATTTTTGGGTGAGCTCGTCGATGAAAAATGGCTCGCCCAAAATATCAATATCAATGACTTCTTCTTCATCACCATCACCTTCGATGTAGATGTCATCGTCTTCATGCCACGATTCACCATGGTCGTAGTCAGCACGGTCGTGGGCATCTTCATCGGCAACATACTGGGCGCGGCCATCCTGACTTTGGGTCTCGTCGGGATCATAGGCACCGCCATGCCCACCCTCGTAGATCACATTCTGCATGTACTAGCTGTAGAATGGGTCGTCGACCGTTGGTGTTGGCGTTGGTGTTGGCATTTTGACGAACAGGACGTGGGGCGACATCATGTTGGCCGTAGACGTTGACTGTTCTTGCTTTCTTTGCATCTCGACGGCCGGCCGGCCGCCGCTGCTGGACCTCGGCGTGACGTTGAGGTCGATGACGGCCGAGGGGCGCGGGGTGGACGGCGTTCCCGCGCCAATGTTCAGCGGCCCCAAAAAATGGGTCTGGTCGTCGTGCCTTGGCGGGGGGAAGCTGGGCGACATAGGCGTGGACCGCGACGTCGGTGACTGGCAGTGCGAAGGCCTGGCGACCGACAAACCAGTGCTTGCCGGGCCGACGGCCGCTGCAGAGAAACCCGTCGAGCCGCAAATGCCAAGCATGAGGAGGGCATGCGCTTTGTTGACGACGGCCTCCTTCTCCTCGACCTCAGCCATGCACCGCGCGGCCTCGATCGCATCGCAATCGGCGGCGAACTTGGCCGCGGCGGTCTTGCCCTTGACGACCGCCCTCCGGTTCCGCCTCTTCGCCGATTCCGCGTCCAACTTGGCGAGCTCCTCCGGCGTGCATTCCGATCGCGGCTTCCTGATACGTCTCCAACGTATCTATAATTTTTTATTGTTCCATGCTAATATTTATGATGTTTTGGATGTTTAATGGGCTTTGTTATACACTTTTATATTATTTTTGGGACTGGCCTACTAGCCCAAAGGCCCAGTCCAGATTGCTGTTTTTTGCCTGTTTTAGGGTTTTACAGAAAAGGAATATCAATCGGAGTCCAAACGGAATGAAACCTTCGGGAGAGATATTTTTGGAGCAAAATACACACGGGAGACTTGAGAACCACAGAGTAGGGCTGACGTGGCGTCCACGAGGGTGGGGGGCGCCCCCTATAGGGCGCGCCCCCGGCCTCGTGGGCGGTGCCCTCCTTCCTCCTATATATACCTACGTACCCCAAAACTATCAGAACAACAGAAAAAACCTAGTTCCACCGCCGCAACCTTCTGTTCCCGTGAGATCTCATCTTGGGGCCTGTTCCGGAGCTCCACCGGAGGGGGGGATCTTCCACGGAGTGCTTCTACATCATCATCGTCGCCTCACCATGAGTTATGAGTAGTTTACCAGAGACCTTTCGGTCCATAGCTAGTATCTAGATGGCTTCTTCTCTCTCTTTGGATCTCAATACCAAGTTATCCTCGGTCTTCGAGGAGATCTATTCGATGTAATCTCTTTTTGCGGTGTGTTTGTCGAGATCCGATGAATTGTGGGTTTATGATCAAGATTATCTATGAGAAATATTTGGTTCTTCTCTGAACTCTTTATGTATGATCATAATATCCTTGCAAGTCTCTTTGAATTATTGGTTTTGTTTGGTCTAATAGATCTATAGTTCTTGCAATGGGAGAAGTGCTTGGTTTGGGTTCAATCTTGCGGTGTCCTTTCCCAGTGATAGTAGGGGCAACAAGGCACGTATTGTATTGTTTCAATCGAGGATAAAAAGATGGGGTTTATATCACTATGGTTGAGTTTATCCCTCTACATCATGGCATCTTGCTTAAGGCATTACTCTGTTCTTATGAACTTAATACTCTAGATGCATGCTGGATAGCAGTCGATGAGTGGAGTAATAGTAGTAGATGCAGAATCTTTTCGGTCTACTTGTCTCGGACGTGATGCCTATATGTAATGATCATGCCTAGATAGTCTCATAATTATTCGCTTTTCTATCAATTGCTCGACAGTAATTTGTTTACCCGCCGTAGAATATCGCTATCATGAGAGAAGCCACTAGAGAACACTATGGACCCCGGGTCTATTCTCAACATATCAATCTACAATCTACTTTACTTTTCTGCTTTTACTTTCTGTGCTTATAACCAAAAATACCAAAAATATCAAATTGTCATCTCTATCAGATCTCACTTTCGTAAGTGACCGTAAAGGGATTGACAACCCCTTATCGTGTTGGCTGCGAAGTTCTTATTTGTTAGTGCAGGTGCGAGGGACTCGCGCGTGGTCTCCTACTGGATTGATACCTTGGTTCTCAAAAACTGAGGGAAATACATACGCTATTGTGCTGCATCTCCCTTTCCTCTTCGAGGGAATACAACGCAAGCTCGAGAAGTAGCAAGAAGAATTTCTGGCGCCGTTGCCGGGGAGGCTTACGCAAAAGTCATATACCAAGTACCTATCACAAACCCTTATCCTTCGCATTACATTTTTTGCCTCTCGTTTTCCTCTCCCCCACTTCACCCTTGCCATTTTATTTGCCCTTCTTCTGCCGTGTGTTTATCGTTCGCTTGTTTCTTGTTTGCTTGTGTGTTGGATTGCTTGCTTGTCACTATGGCTCAGAACAATACACAAATTGTGTGACTTCTCCAATACAAACAATAATGATTTTATCAGCACTCTGATTGCTCCTATTACCGATGCTGAATCTTGTGAGATCAATGCTGATCTGTTGAATCTTGTCATGAAAGATCAATTTTCCGGCCTTCCTAGTGAAGATGCCACTACCCATCTAAACAACTTTGTTGATTTGTGTGATATGCAAAAGAAAAGGGATACGGATAACGATATTGTTAAATTGAAGTTATTCCGTTTTCACTTAGAGGTCGTGCTAAAACTTGGTTTTCCTCTTTGCCTAGAAATAGTATTGATTCGTGGAATAAGTGCAAAGATGCTTTTATCTCTAAGTATTTCCCTCCTGCTAAGATCATCTCTCTTAGAAACGATATTATGAATTTTAAGCAACTAGATCATGAGCATGTTGCACAAGCTTGGGAGAGAATGAAATTAATGATACGTAATTGCCCTACACATGGTTTGAACTTATGGATGATTATTCAAAACGTTTATGCTGGCTTGAATTTTGCTTCTAGAAATCTTTTAGATTCGGCCGCAGGAGGCACTTTTATGGAAACTACCTTAGGAGAAGCTACCAAACTCCTAGATAATATTATGGTTAATTATTCTCAATGGCACACCGACATATCTACTAGTAAAAAAGTGCATGCTATTGAAGATATTAGTGTTTCGAGTGGAAAGATGGATGAACTTATGAAGTTATTTGCTGCTAAGAGTGCTTCTTCTGATCCTAATGATATGCCTTTATCTACTTTGATTGAAAATAACAATGAATCTTTGGATGTGAATTTTGTTGGTAGGAATAATTTTGGTAACAATGCTTATAGAGGGAACTTTAATCCTAGGCCTTTTTCTAGTAATTCCTCTAATAATTATGGTAATTCCTACAACAACTCTTATGGAAAGATGCCTTTTGAATTTGAAACTAGTGTTAAGGAGTTTATGATTTCGCAAAAGAATTTCCATGCTATGCTTGAAGAAAAATTGCTTAAGATTGATGAATTGGCTAGAAGTGTGGATATAATTACTCTGGATGTTGATTCTTTGAAACTTAGATCTATCCCACCTAAGCATGATATCAATGAGTCTCTCAAAGCTATGAGAATTTCCATTGATGAATGCAAAAAAAAGAACCGCTAGGATGCGTGCTAAAAGAGAAGATTATATTAAAGCGTGTTCTTCTAGTTATCGTGAATATAAAGATGAAGATCTGAAAGTTATTGATGTGTCTCCTATTAGATCCTTGTTTTCTAGTATAAATCTTGATGAAGATAGGATTGGAGATAATTCAACTTTAAGGTGTCCCAATGATTCGGAGTTTTTAGATCTTGATGCTAAAATTGTTAAAAGTAGGAGTGAAGAGATTAAAACTTTGCATAGTGATGAACCCACTACTTTGGATTTCAAGGGATTCAATTATGATAATTACTCTTTGATTGATTGTATTTCCTTGTTGCAATCCGTACTAAACTCTCCGCATGCATATAGTCAAAATAAAGCTTTACCAAACACATAGTTGATGCTTTGATGCAATCTTATGAAGAAAAACTTGAACTAGAAGTTTCTATCCCTAGAAAGTTTTATGATGAGTGGGAACCTACTATCAAAATAAAAATTTAAAGATCATGAATGCTTTGCTTTGTGTGATTTGGGTGCAAGTGTCTCCACTATCCCAAAAACTTTGTGTGATTTGCTAGGATTCCATGAGCTTGATGATTGTTCTTTAAATTTGCATCTTGCGGATTCCACTATTAAGAAACCTATGGGAAGGATTAATGATGTTCTTATTGTTACCAATAGGAATTATGTGCCCGTAGATTTCATTGTTCTTGATATAGATTGCAATCCTTCATGTCCTATTATTCTTGGTAGACCTTTCCTTAGAACGATTGGTGCAATTATTGATATGAAGGAAGGAAATATTAGATTCCAATTTCCGTTAAGGAAAGGCATGGAACACTTTCCTAGAAAGAAAATCAAATTACCATATGAATCTATTTTGAGAGCCACTTATGGATTGCCTTCCAAAGATGGCAATACCTAGATCTATCCATGTATCGTGCCTAGCTAGGGGCGTAAAACGATAACGCTTGTTGGAAGGCAACCCAACTTTATATTTTTTTGTTTTTGTTTCTGTTTAGGAATAAATATTGCATCTAGCTTCTGTTTAGATGTGGTTTATGTTTTAATTAGTGTTTGTGCCAAGTAGAACCTTTGAGAATACTTGTGTGAAGTTTATATGATCCTGCTGTAAAAAACAGAATCGTTAGCGCTCGCTAGAATGATCACCAGATTTTACTGGAGCGTGCTATTTAGTTGATTCTTTTTGCAGATGATTAATAGAAAAATTCCTCATGTTTACAAATTTATTTTATGTTTTTTGGAGTTACAGAAGTATGCGAAAACTGCAGATTACTACAAATTGTTCTGTTTTTGACAGATTCTGTTTTTCGTGTGTTGTTTGCTTATTTCAATGCATCTATGGGTAGTATTGGGAAGTATGGATCATAGAGAAGTTGGAATACAGTAGGTTTAACACCAATATAAAAAAAGAATGAATTCATTGCAGTACCTTTGAGTAGTGGTTTGCTTTCTTATACTAACGGAGCTCACGAGATTTTTGTCTAAGTTTTGTGTTGTGAAGTTTTCAAGTTTTGAGTATTGCTTTGATGGACTATGGAACAAAGAGTGGCAAGAGCCTAAGCTTGGGGATGCCCAAGGCACCCCAAGGTAAAATTCAAGGACAACCAAAAGCCTAAGCTTGGGGATGCCCCGGGAAGGCATCCCGTCTTTCATCTTCATACATCGGTAACTATACTCGGAGCTATATTTTTATTCACCACACGATATGTGTTTTACTTGGAGCGTCATGTATAATTTGAGTCTTTGCTTGTTAATTTGCCACAATTATCCTTGCTGGACACACCTATTTGATAGAGTTAAATATGGCCTACGAATTGATAGAACACTCTATGTGTTTCACTTATATCTTTTGAGTTGAATAGTTTTTGCTCTAGTGCTTCACTTATATCTTTTAGAGCACGGTGGTGATAATATTTTGAAGAAATTGTTGATCTCTCATGCTTCACTTATATCCTTTTGAGAGTCTATTAAAACAACATGGTAATGTGCTTAGGCTATAAAACTAGTCTTCACATGATAGACATCCAATATAAATGTACTAAAAACTTTCACACTAAGTGCATTGAATATGATCAGAAGTTGGATGCTTGATAATCATTTTGAGATATGAGGATAGTGATATTATAGTCATTCTAGTGGAGTTATTATGAAATTGAGAAATGCTTGTATTAAAGTTAGTGATTCCCGTAGCATGCACGTATGGTGAACCTCTATGTGACGAAGTTGGAGCATGAGGTATTTGTAAAGTGTTAACCTTTGTGTGGAGGTCGGGGGCGCGCGATGGTTAACTCCTACCAACCTCCCCCTAGGAGCATGCGTTGATTGCTTTGTTTCGATGACACGTAAATTTTTGCAATAAGTATATGAGTTCTTATGACTAATGTTGAGTCCATGGATATTACGCACTCTCACCCTTCCACCATTGCTAGCCTCTCTTGTATCGCGCAACTTTTGCCAGTACCATACACCCACTATATATCCTTCCTCAAAACAGCCACCATATATATTCCTGAAAACAGCAACCATACCAACCTATCATGGCATTTCCATAGCCATTCTGAGATATATTGCCATGCAACTTTCCATCGTTCCGTTCATATGACACGCATCATATTGTCATATTGCCATGCATGATCATGTAGTTGACATCGTAGTTGTGGCAAAGCCACCATGCATAATTTTTCATACATGTCACTCTTGATTCATTGCACATCCCGGTACACCGCTGGAGGCATTCATATAGAGTCATACTTTGTTCTAGTATCGAGTTGTAATTCAATATAAGTGCGATGATCATCATTATTAGAGCATTGCCCCATGTGAGGAAAGGCCAATAAAAAAGAGATGGCCTAAAAAAATAGAGAGGGGCTAAATAAAAAAAAGGAAGAAAGCCCCTCCAAAAAATGAGAGAAAAGAGAGAAGGGACAATTGCTACTATCCTTTTCCACAGTTGGGCTTCAAAGTAGCACCATGTTCTTCATGATAGAGAGTCTCATGTTTAGTCACTTTCATATACTAGTGGGAATTTTCATTATAGAACTTGGCTTGTATATTCCAACGATGGGCTTCCTCAAATGCCCCAGGTTTTCATGTGCAAGCAAGTTGGATGCACACCCACTAGTTTCTTTTGTTGAGCTTTCATACATTTTTAGCTCTAGTGCATCCGTTGCATGGCAATCCATACTCACTCACATTGATATCTATTGATGGGCATCTCCATAGCCCGTTGATATGCCTAGTCGATGTGAGACTATCTCCCTCCTTTTTTTTCTTCTCCACAACCACCACTCTATTCCACTCATAGTGCTATGTCCATGGCTCATGCTCATGTATTGCGTGAAAGTTGAAAGGTTTGAAAGAATAGAGTATGAAAACAAGTGCTTGGCTGAAATCGGGGTTGTGCATGATATGAATATTTTGTGTGATGAAGAGGGAGCATAGCCAGACTATATGATTTTGTAGGGATAACTTTATTTAGCCATAGTATTTTGAGAAGACATGATTACTTTGTTAGTATGCTTGAAGTATTATTATTTCTTATGTCAATATAGACTTTTGTCTTGAATCTTTCAGATCTGAACATTCATGCCACAATTGAGAGAATTACATTGAAAAACTATGTTGGTTAGCATTCCACATCAAAAATTCTATTTTTATCATTTACCTACTCGAGGATGAGCAGGAATTAAGCTTGGGTATGCTTGATACGTCTCCAACGTATCTATAATTTTTTATTGTTCCATGCTATTATTTATGATGTTTTGGATGTTTAATGTTGATGGCTTCTCGCCCCTCGTTGGTTACCCCAAGTGGAAGGTTTGAGATGCAGTGTAGCGGTAGTTTCCCTTGGCAAAGATACCAAGGATCGAATTTCCCCTGAGACTCCAAGGTTCAACAAGAAGGTGTCAACTGCTAGCGGCGCAACCAGCGATTGACCGGACCTCACACAGATACAAATAACTTTGCTCCCAACGAGTACAGAGAGGTTGTCAATCCCTCCGGCATTGTCGTTTACAAAGGATCAAACGCAAGAGATAATAGTGATAGGTATTACTGCAACTAGTAAGTAAGAACTGAAAGTAAATAGCGGATGTGATCAATGATGGTAATACGGACCGGGGTCCCATGATGTTCACTAGTGATGTCTCTCTCCCAAAAGACGATAAAACAGCTAGGCGAGGTAAAAAAATTACAGCTGGGGAATTGACAGGATTATGTGCGCAAACCAATGCTAACTATGCTGCAAAGAAAGGTAGAGGCTCAAAAGCATGGGCGGTACGCCAAGGTAAGTAGACCGAAATCCATCTGCATCTACTACTAATCATCCACCTTGAGATATTTATCCAGAACATCTCGCTGGTATTAAGTTGCGAGTCCCACCCATAGTGTAAACTCAAAGCAACAGACAACTGCATTAAAAGAACTTTGCGTAAAGTAAACAATCCTTGCACCCGCAAGTACAAGCACCGTTGTTTTGCCCCTTGTGGCAACAGCACATCCCCTAGACTCATGTTTCTGTCACTCAAGCTAGTCATCGAGGGGCATGAACCCACAATCAAGCATAACGTTCCCTCTTGGAGTTACTACCTACTACTTGGCCAAAGCAATAAACATCAACGGAGAACATGCAAGAATTACTCAAGAACATAAATATAAAAGAGGCAAATCAAATATATTACTCAAACACAATCTGAACATAATCTCATAATCCATCGGATCCCAGCAAACTCATCATAGCAACAGCATAAGGATTACATATGTGCCTCGATCATGTAGGGCAGCTCACAAGGTCTAATCGATGAAGGACAAAGAGGGGAGGAGAACATCACATAGCTACTGGTCATGGACCCATGGTCCAAGGGAGACTACTCACAACTCATCCGGGAGGCGTCCATGGTGGTGGAGAGGCTCCCGGTGGTGATCCTCCCCTCCGGCAGGGTGCCGGGAAGAGTTCTCCTCGTGCTCCCAATCTTGGAAGCGCGGCGGCGGCGGAACAGAGATGAGATCGCGAAAAAGGGTTCCGTCCTCGAGGGTTTCGGGACGCGGTGTAAATATATGCCAAAGGGGGGCGTCAGAGGAGGCCTGGGGGGCCCAGGCGCCCTAGCGGCGCGGCCAGGAGGGAGGGCGCGCCCTCTGGCCGCCTGGAGCCCTGCTGGCCCCCCTCCGGCCCTACTTTGGCCGCATGGAAGCTTCCGGAACGCTGATTTTTTATATATTTTTCCCGGAATTTTTCTGGCAGTTTACGTAATGGGAAAACCTGAAATACAAAAACAGCAGAAAACAGAAACTGGCACTGGGGTGCACTGAGTTAATAGGTTAGTCCAAATATGATCAAAAGTGTATGGAAGTGCATAAATATCATAGCAATATCACACAAAAGAGGCATGGAGCAAGCAGAAATTATAGATACGTTTTGGACGTATCAACATCCCCAAGCTTAATTCCTGCTCGTCCTCGAGTAGGTAAATGATAATAAGCATAATTTCTGTGGTGACATGCTATTAACCATATAAGAACTTTTCAGAGTCACATGAAAAAAGCTTAATGAGATAATGAATCTGTAGTAATTAAGTTGCCTCATGAGAAAATCACAAAGAACTGAAAGTTTTACAATATGATACTGAAACACTCAATAGATTTGTAGTGAGCATGGTGTGCAAATATGATAAAGTGGTACCTCGCTTGCCCCCTTTAGTGAAGCAAAACATAAATGCAGGGGCACCTCCAAGGTTTAAGTGACGACTAGATACAATGATTTCAGAATAAACGATATCATAATCATGCAGAAGACAATGGTACTTTGGGACAATGCACATTACACTCAGAATGACAATCATGCTCTCAATAGTTGGTGCTTTAAAGAAGGTGGAGACTCTCGAACCGTGGCTTTTGTTGGCAAGGTTGAAAACCCGTGGTCGGAAACAAAAACTAAACATGTACCAGAGCTCTTGGTTTTAAAAACAGAGGTAATAAATATTTTTTGAATATGCATGTTTCGTCAACGAATGCTAGCAGATAACTCAATTACTTCTCGAGCTGGACAAGTTTTGAGGAACGGCTCCCGAATGAGGACGATCACATCCTCTTAATCTCCTTTGTTTATCACTGCCAAAGTTTTCTGATTTCTCATGAACAAAGTGTGAAGGAGGGTTTGTTTGTTGTATAATTATTTTAATGAGCCGGGCGCACTCTATGCCAGTTCCTTCTCGTATTAAGGGTTTGCGCATTAGACATGCAATCCCGGGGTGAAGCTTGTCCAACTTAAAAAGATCATGAATTAACTACTACTTCCTCATGAGCTAAAACAGAGGCACAAAAGAGAAATGCCTCTTTTGAATATTTTCGAAATGGTACATGAAAGTCTTCGTTAGGAATGGCAGGTAAATACCATGTATAGGAAGGTATGGTGGACTCATATGGCATAACTGGTTTAAAGGATTTTGGATGCACAAGCAGTCAGTCCGCTTAGTACAGGCGAAGGTTAGCAAAAGACTGGGAGCGACCAACTAAGAGAGCAATGACGGTCATAATCATGTAGAGCGACAAAGCAACATTGAATCGGGCATGGAAGTTTTATCGCTACTCAGAAATTAAAGATCATCAAGGCTTGATAGACATTCTTTACAGTCTTAAATATGCGTGAGCATATGCCAAGTCAATCAAAATAAATTCTTGGAGGAAGATATCACTAGACCATACCACATCATAGGCAAACAAATCATGTTGGTACTCCAATAACACATTGAGAACCTGATGGCTTCTCGCCCCTCGTTGGTGACCCCAAGTGGAAGGTTTGAGATGCAGTGTAGCGGAAGTTTTCCCTTGGCAATACCAAGGATCGATTTCCCTGAGACTCCCAGTTTCAACAAGAAGGTGTCAAGTGCTAACGGCGCCAGATATTAGCAATCAACGTGGACCTGCACACAGATACAAATAACTTTGCTCCCAATGAGTACAAAGAGGTTGTCAATCCCTCCGGCCTTGTAGTTTACAAAGGATCAAACGCAAGTGATAATAGTGATAGGTATAATTGCAATAGTAAGTAAAAAGCGGAAAGTAAATAGCGGATGTGATCAATGATGGTAATATGGACCGGAGTCCCATGATGTTCACTAGTGATGTCTCTCTCCCAAAAGACGATAAAACAGCTATGTGAGGTAAACGAATTACAGCTGGGCAATTGACAGGACCATGTGCGCAAACCAATGCTGACTAAGTTGCAAGAAAGGTAGAGGTTCAAAGCATGGGTGGTACGCCAAGGTAAGTAGACCGAAATCCATCTGCATCTACTACTAATCATCCACCATGAGATATCTATCCAGAACATCTCGCTGGTATTAAGTTGCGAGTCCCACCCATAGTGTAAACTCAAAGCAACAGACAACTGCATTAAAAGAACTTTGCGTAAAGTAAACAATCCTTGCACCCGCGGGCACAAGCACCGTTGTTTTCCCCCTTGTGGCAACAGCACATCCCCTAGACTCATGTTTCTGTCACTCAAGCTAGTCATCGAGGGGCATGAACCCACAATCAAGCATAACGTTCCCTCTTGGAGTCACTACCTACTACTTGGCCAAAGCAATAAATAACAACGGAGAACATGCAAGAATTACTTACGAACATAAATATAAAAGAGGTGAATCAAATATATTACTCAAACACAATCTGAACATAATCTCACAATCCATCGGATCCCAGCAAACTCATCATAGCAACAGCATAAGGATTACATATGTGCCTCGATCATGTAGGGCAGCTCACGAGGACTAATTAGTGAAGCACAAGAACGGGAGGAGAACATCACATAGCTACTGGTCATGGACCCATGGTCCAAGGGAGACTACTCACAACTCATCCGGGAGGCGTCCATGGTGGTGGAGAAGCTCCCGGTGGTGATCCTCCCCTCCGGCAGGGTGCTGGGAAGAGTTCTCCTGGTGCTCCCGATCTTGGAAGCGCGGCGGCGGCGGAACAGAGATGAGATTGCGAAAAAGGGTTCCCGTCTCGAGGGTTTCGGGACACGATATAAATATATGCCAAAGGGGGGCATCAGACGAGGCTCGGGGGGTCCAGGCGCCCCCCCCCGGTGCGGCCAGGGGGGCCGCGCCACCAGGGCGCCTGGAGCCCTCGTGGCCCCCCTCCGGCTGTGCTTCGGGTGCCTGGTAGCTTCTGGAACGCTGATTTTTTATATAATTTTTCCGGGATTTTTCTGGCAGTTCTCGTAATGGGAAAACCTGAAATACAAAAACAACCGAAAACAGAAACTGGCACTGGGGTGCACTGAGTTAATAGGTTAGTCCAAATATGATCAAAAGTGTATGGAAGTGTATAAATATCATAGCAATATCACCCAAAAGAGGCATGGAGCAAGCAGAAATTATAGATACGTTTTGGACGTATCAACATCCCCAAGCTTAATTCCTGCTCGTCCTCGAGTAGGTAAGTGATAACAAGAATAATTTTTGTGGTGACATGCTATTAACCATATAGGACTTTTTCATAGTCACATGACAAAAGCTTACTGAGACAATGAATCTATTGTAATTAAGTTGCCTCATGAGAAAATCACAAAGAACTGAAAGTTTTACAATATGATACTGAAACATCAAATAGATTTGTAATGAGCATGGTGTGCAAATATGATAAAGTGATATCTCGCTTGCCCCCTTTAGTGAAGCAAAACATAAATGCAGGGGCACCTCCAAGGTTTAAGTGATGACTAGATACAATGATTTCAGAATAAACGATATCACAATCATGCAAAAGACAATGCTACTTTGGGACAATGCACATTACACTCAGAATGACAATCATGCTCTCAGTAGTTGGTGCTTTTAAAAGAAGGTGGAGACTCTCGAACCGTGGCTTTTGTTGGCAAGGTTGAAAACCTGTAGTCGGAAACAAAGACAAAACATGTACTAGAGCTCTTGGTTTTAAAAACAGAGGTAATAATTATTATGTTGATTATGCATGTTCCGTCAACGAATGCTAGCAGACAACTCAATCACTTCTTGAGATGGACAAGTTTCGAGGAACGGCTCCCGAATGAGGATGATCACATCCTCTTAATCTCCTTTGTTTATCACTGCCAAAGTTTTCTGATTTCTCATGAACAAAGCGTGAAGGAGGGTTTGTTTGTTATATTATTTTTGAGCCGGGTGCACTCAATGCCAGTTCCTTCTCGTATTATGGGTTTGCACATTATACATGCAATCCCGGGGTGAAGCTTGTCCAACTTAAAAAGATCATGAATTAACTACAAAATAGGAATGATTTTTCTTTGGATAATTTCGAGATGGTACATGCAAGTCTCCGTTAGGAATGGCAGGTAAATACCATGTAGGAAGGTATGGTGGACTCATATGGCATAATTGGTTTAAAAGAATGTGGATGCACAAGCAGTCAGTCCGCTTAGTACAGGTGGAGGTTAGCAAAAGACTGGGAGCGACCAACTAAGAGAGCAATGACGGTCATAATCATGCAGAGCGACAAAGCAACATTGAATCAGGCATGGAAGTTATATCGCTACTCAGAAACAAAAGATCATCAAGGCTTGACAGACTTTCTTTACAGTCTTAAATATGCGTGAGCATACGCCAAGTCAATCAAAATAAATTCTTTGAAGGAAGATATTACTAAACCATACCACATCATAAGCAAAAAAATCATGTTGGTACTCCAATAACACATTGGGAATCCCCCAGCTATTTGAGACTAACCATAAGAAAACATGAACTACTAAGCACCATTATGCACGTAGCATCTTTATCATAGACATACCAAACAATGCAACGGAAGCAAACTCTGTTAATAATATAAGCATGATAACTAAAAAGAGTTCAAGCAACCAACTAAACAAAAGCTCTTTAAAAAGATAAGCATGAATACTAAGAGCTAAGCATGATAGTAGCTATTAAAAGACAAAGAACACACACAGCAAGGATAGACATGAAAATTCTATGTTATGTTCTAGGTAGAAGTGGAGCGTGTTTCTCTCCCACATAAAGAAAGCTGAGTTCCGACTCGTTATGAAAAGCTAAAGAAAACTAAAAAGGAAACTAAAAGCAAGACGCTCCAAGCATAGCACATAACACATGAAGTGATTAAAATATAGTGGAACGAAAGACGAACTGATAATGTTGATGGAGAAGGGGATGCACGGGGGCATCCCCAAGCTTAGACGCTTGAGTCTCCTTGAATATTTCTTGGGGGTGCACGGGGGCATCCCCAAGCTTGAGCGTTTGACACTCCTGGATCTTTTTATCATCTTCCCTCGCACACTTCAAAAACTCCGTTCATACATAACTCATCATAATCTGATTAGCGAGGTTAGTACCCTTAATAAAATCATTGTTCCTTGCTGGAAATAAGGATATTCTTGAAGGTCTACTGTTTCTCAAGATTGCCAAAAGGTTTTTGCAAATAAAAAGCAAGCTCAAGGTTTGCAAAATGAAGGAAAGGCAAAACAGGACAGAATCTGTGAAAAACAGAACAACAGGTAGTAAATGATTTTTTCGGGGCACTTCTGCAACTCTGATAAAAAAACTCAGAACAGACGCATGAAAGACAATTATATAGAGCACGCTGTCGAAAAAATTCAGACCACAAAGATGATCTGGTGATTTTATACGAATTTTTCTATCCAAGGACAGAATCTGTTTCCTAGACAGCACGTCACAACTTTTGAACTTTCTAGCAATCAGAGGCTACACTTGGCACAAAGTTGAAAAGCAAAGATACAATGATGATGCTACTGTAGTTAACAACATCAAGACACAACTAAAGCAAAATAAAAATTTATTCATGTGGGCTGCCTCCCAAAAGCGCTTTCTTTTATGCCTTTAAGCTAGGCATAATGCATAGAGATCAAGTCTTATCAAGAGTAAAAGAATAGCTAGCCCGTATAACGGACTCAAAAGGTAACTTTAATCTTCTTTCAAGGGAAGTGTTCCATCCCTTTCTTGAGAGGAAACTGGAATTTTATATTCCCCTCTTTCATGTCAATGATAGCACCAACGGTGCGTAGAAAAGGACGTCCCAAAATAATTGGACACGAAGGTTCACATTCAGTATCCATAATAGTAAAATCAACGGGAACATAGTTGTCATTGAAAATGATAAGAACATCGTCGATCCTCCCCAAAGGTACCTTTATGGAAGAATCAACGTGACGAACACCAAAAGAACAAGAATCAAAAGGTTTCAATTTAAGCATATCATATAGTCTTTTGGGCATAATGGAGGTACTAGCTACAATATCACATAAAGCATAGCAAGAGAAGTTGTTTATCTTAATTTTAATCATAGGATCCCAACCATCTTCTAGCTTTCTAGGTATGGAGGCTTCTACTCTAAGTTTCTCCTCCCTAGCTTTGATGAGAGCATTAGTGATATGCTCTGTGAAGGCAAGATTAAGCGTGCTAGTGTGGGGATCTTTAGCCATTCTTTGTAGAAAGGTGACAACTTCTGAGATAATACAATTATCAAAATTAATTTTATCATTATTGGACAGAATTGTAGTGTCATCTTCTTTGTTTGAATTGCTCTCTATTATAAGAGTTTGAACATCTTCCCAAGTTTGGGGAAGCATAGGAGCAACTTTAAACTGAGGCTCATACTCTTTTCCTGGAAGACCATGCCATGGGCATAACTCTTCATCAAGACTAACATAATCACAAGGTTTATTACTTTTGTAGACCCCGACAGTGGTGATTGGCGTAATGGAAGAAGGGGCGTACTCCTCCCATCTAGTGTTTTTGGTGGAACCCATAGCAGCAAGCAAGCAAGATAACTATTTTTGTGATTTTCGATAAAAGATACTAAAGCAAAAATGAAAGGTAGACTAACAAGACTAAAAAGCAAAGGTAAAAGATAGCGTGCAACTCCCCTATCCTGAAGAGTGGAGTCCCCGACAACGGCGCCAGAAAACTTTGCTTGATGGCTTCTCGCCCCTCGTTGGTTACCCCAAGTGGAAGGTTTGAGATGCAGTGTAGCGGAAGTTTTCCCTTGGCAATACCAAGGATCGATTTCCCTGAGACTCCCAGTTTCAACAAGAAGGTGTCAACTGCTAACGGCGCCAGATATTAGCAATCAACGTGGACCTGCACACATATACAAATAACTTTGCTCCCAACGAGTACAGAGAGGTTGTCAATCCCTCCGGCCTTGTAGTTTACAAAGGATCAAACGCAAGTGATAATAGTGATAGGTATAATTGCAATAGTAAGTAAAAAGCGGAAAGTAAATAGCGGATGTGATCAATGATGGTAATATGGACCGGAGTCCCATGATGTTCACTAGTGATGTCTTTCTCCCAAAAGACGATAAAACACCTATGTGAGGTAAACGAATTACAGCTGGGCAATTGACATGACCATGTGCGCAAACCAATGCTGACTAAGTTGCAAGAAAGGTAGAGGTTCAAAGCATGGGCGGTACGCCGAGGTAAGTAGACTGAAATCCATCTGCATCTACTACTAATCATCCACCTTGAGATATCTATCCAGAACATCTCGCTGGTATTAAGTTGCGAGTCCCACCCATAGTGTAAACTCAAAGCAACAGACAACTGCATTAAAAGAACTTTGCGTAAAGTAAACAATCCTTGCACCCACGGGCACAAGCACCGTTGTTTTCCCCCTTGTGGCAACAACACATCCCCTAGACTCATGTTTCTGTCACTCAAGCTAGCCATCGAGGGGCATGAACCCACAATCAAGCATAACGTTCCCTCTTGGAGTCACTACCTACTACTTGGCCAAAGCAATAAATAACAACGGAGAACATGCAAGAATTACTTACGAACATAAATATAAAAGAGGTGAATCAAATATATTACTCAAACACAATCTGAACATAATCTCACAATCCATCGGATCCCAGCAAACTCATCATAGCAACAACATAAGGATTACATATGTGCCTCGATCATGTAGGGCAGATCACGAGCACTAATTAGTGAAGCACAAGAACGAGAGGAGAACATCACATAGCTACTGGTCATGGACCCATGGTCCAAGGGAGACTACTCAAAACTCATCCGGGAGGCGTCCATGGTGGTGGAGAAGCTCCCGGTGGTGATCCTCCCCTCCGGCAGGGTGCCGGGAAGAGTTCTCCTGGTGCTCCCGATCTTGGAAGCGCGGCGGCGGCAGAACAGAGATGAGATCGCAAAAAAGGGTTCCCGTCTCGAGGGTTTCGGGACACGATATAAATATATGCCAAAGGGGGGCATCAGACGAGGCTCGGGGGGGCCCAGGCGCCCCCCGGCGCAGCCAGGGGGGCCGCGCCACCAGGGCGCCTGGAGCCCTCGTGGCCCCCCTCCGGCTGTGCTTCGGGTGCCTGGTAGCTTCTGGAACGCTGATTTTTTATATAATTTTTCTGGGATTTTTCTGGCAGTTCTCGTAATGGGAAAACCTGAAATACAAAAACAACCGAAAACAGAAACTGGCACTGGGGTGCACTGAGTTAATAGGTTAGTACAAATATGATCAAAAGTGTATGGAAGTGTATAAATATCATAGCAATATCACCCAAAAGAGGCATGGAGCAAGCAGAAATTATAGATACGTTTTGGACGTATCAGAACCCTCCAGCTATTTGAGACTAACCATAAGAAAACATGAACTACTAAGCACCATTATGCACATAGCATTTTTATCATAGACATATCAACCAGTGCAACAGAAGCCAACTCTCTTAAAAAGATAAGCATGATAACTAAAGAGAGTTCCAGCGACCAACTAAACAAAAGCTCTTTAAAAAGAAAAGCATGAAAACTAAGAGCTAAGCATGACATTAGCTATTGAAAGACCAAGAACATACACAGCAAAGATAAACATGAAAATTCTATGTTGTGTTCTAGGTTGAAGTGGAGCGTGTTTCTCTCCCACACAAAGAAAGCTGAGTTCCAACTCGTTATGAACAGCAAGCAAAGCTAAAGAAAACTAAAAAGGAAACTAAAAGCAAGACGCTCCAAGCATAGCACATAACACATGGAGTGATAAAAATATAGTGGAACGAAAGACGAACTGATAATTGTTGATGGAGAAGGGGATGCACGGGGGCATCCCCAAGCTTAGACGCTTGAGTCTTCTTGAATATTTCTTGGGGGTGCACGGGGGCATCCCCAAGCTTGAGCGTTTGACACTCCTGAATCTTTTTATCATCTTCCCTCGCACACTTGAAAACTCCCTTCATACATAACTCATCATAATCTGATTAGCGAGGTTAGTACCCATAATAAAATAATTTTTCCTTGCTGGAAATAAGGATATTCTTGAAGGTCTACTGTTTCTCAAGATTTCCAAAAGGTTTTTGCAAAGAAAAAGCAAGCTCAAGGTTTGCAAAATGAAGGAAAGGCAAAACAGGACAGAATCTGTGAAAAACAGACCAGCAGGTAGTAAATAATTTTTTCAGGGCACTTCTGCAACTCAAATCAAAAAATTCAGAACAGACGCCCGAAAGCCAATTGTATAGATCACGCTATCGAAAAAATTCAGACCAAAAAGATGATCTGGTGATTTTATACGAATTTTTCTATCCAAGGACAGAATCTGTTTCCTTGACAGCACGTCACAACTTTTGAACTTTCTTGCAATCAGAGGCTAAACTTGGCACAAAGCTGAAAAGTAAAGATACAATTATGATCCTACTGTAGTAACAACATCAAGACACAACAAAAGCAAAATAAAATTTTATTCATTGTGGGTTGCCTCCCAAAAGCGCTTTCTTTTATGCCTTTAAGCTAGGCATAATGCAAAGAGATCAAGTTTTATCAAGAGTAAAAGAATAGGTAGCCCGTATAACGGACTCAAAAGGTAACTTAATCTTCTTTCTAGGGAAGTGTTCCATCCCTTTCTTGAGAGGAAATTGGAATCTTATATTCCCCTCTTTCATGTCAATGATAGCACCAACGGTGCGAAGAAAAGGATGTCCCAAAATAATTGTACAAGAAGGTTCACATTCAATATCCATAATAGTAAAATCAACGGGAACGTAATTGTCATTGACAATGATAAGAACATCGTCGATCCTCCCCAAAGGTTTCTTTATGGAAGAATCAACAAGACGAACACCAAAAGAACAAGAATCAAAAGGTTTCAATTTAAGCATATCATATATTCTTTTGGGCATAACGGAGGTACTAGCTCCAACATCACATAAAGCATAGCAAGAGAAGTTATTCAACTTAATTTTAATCATAGGATCCCAACCATCTTCTAGCTTTCTAGGTATGGAGGCTTCTACCCTAAGTTTCTCCTCCCTAGCTTTGATGAGAGCATTAGTGATATGCTCTGTGAAGGCAAGATTAAGTGTGCTAGTTTGGGGATCTCTAGACATCTTGTGAAGGAAATCGATAACTTCGGTAAGGGTGCAATTATCAAAATCAAGGTCACTACTATCAAGTAAAGTGGTAGTGGTGTCCTTTAGGCTCACTTGTTTGGTAGTTTCTATGGTCATAGCATCACCATTAATAGGTCCAATGGGACCAGGAGTGCATTGGGTGCTAAGAGTTTGGATATTCTCAGCAACCTGGATAGTAGCAACAGTGTGGTGGGTAGGAAGGTTCTTAATCCTATCTTCTTCCTCCTTTTCTCTAGCCCATCTCTCTTTAAGTTTAGCCAACATCCTAATGTTTACATTAATTTGCACTTGAATAGCATTCATAGGAGTGGTCTTCCTCTCCTCAAGAGGGGAAGTTCTAAGTTTAAGCAATTCTACCTCATGGGCTAAATTGTCTACCTTCGAAGAGAGATCATCTAGTTTGGCTAGTTTTTCTTCTACACTCTTATTGAAGGCTTTTTGGGTAGTGATGAAATCTTTAAGCATAATCTCTAGTTCAGAAGTGGAGTTCTTGGTGCTAGGATAAGCATTATTGTTCCCATAGGAATTAGAGGGGAACGGTCTAGGATTGCTACCAAAATTACTCCTATAAGCATTATTATTAAAATTGTTTCTAGAGATAAAGTTCACATCTACTTGTTCTTGAGAAATCAAAGAATTTAAAGGAACATCACGAGGATCAACAGAAGATTGCTTGGAAAGTAGAGACATGATCAGGTCAACTTTTTCATTTAGGGAGGAAATCTCCTCGACAGAGTTTACCTTCCTACCTATTGGAGCACGTTCGGTGTGCCATTGGGAATAATTGGTCATCATCTTCTCGAGAAGCTTCGTGGCAGCACCAAGTGTAGTTGACATAAAGGTTCCTCCCGCGGCTGAATCTAACAAGTTCCGCGAGGTAAAGTTTAAGCCTGCATAAAAAGTTGGATAACCATCCAAGTAGTCAAACCATGAGTAGGGCAGTTCTTGACAAGAGATTTCATGCGTTCCCAAGCTTGGGCAACGTGTTCATTATCCAATTGTTTGAAATTCATTATGTTACTCCTTAGTTGGATAATTTTAGCAGGTGGATAGTACTTTCCAAAAAAAGCATCCTTGCATTTGTCCCAAGAATCTATGCTATTTCTAGGCAAAGATTGAAACCAAATTTTAGCTCCTCCTCTCAAGGAGAAAGGAAAAAGCTTGAGCTTAACAATATTACCATCTATTTCTTGGTACTTTTGCATATCACAGAGTTCAACAAAATTGTTTAAGTGTAAAGCAGCATCATCTCCAGCACCGGAGAATTGATCTTTCATAACTAGGTTCAGTAAAGCAGGTTTAATTTCATGAGAAGGTGCTGAAGTGGCAGGTGTAGTAATGGGCGTGCAGATAAAGTCATCGTTGTTATGACTAGTGAAGTCACACAACTTGGTGTTCTCGGTGGAACCCATAGCAGCAAGCAAGCAAGATAACTATTTTTGTGATTTTTGATAAAGGATACTAAAGCAAAAACTGAAAGGTAAACTAACAAAACTAAAAAGCAAAGGTAAAAGATAGCGTGCAACTCCCCTATCTTGAAGAGTGGAGTCCCCGGCAACGGCGCCAGAAAACTTTGCTTGATGGCTTCTCGCCCCTCATTGGTTACCCCAAGTGGAAGGTTTGAGATGCAGTGTAGCGGTAGTTTTCCCTTGGCAAAGATACCAAGGATCGAATTTCCCCTGAGACTCCAAGGTTCAACAAGAAGGTGTCAACTGCTAGCGGCGCAACCAGCGATTGACCGGACCTGCACACAGATACAAATAACTTTGCTCCCAACGAGTACAGAGAGGTTGTCAATCCCTCCGACCTTGTCGTTTACAAAGGATCAAACGCAAGAGATAATAGTGATAGGTATTACTGCAACAAGTAAATAAGAACTGAAAGTAAATAGAGGATGTGATCAATGATGGTAATATGGACCGGGGTCCCATGATGTTCACTAGTGATGTCTCTCTCCCAAAAGACGATAAAATAGCTAGGCAAGGTAAACAAATTACAGCTGGGCAATTGACAGGATTATGTGCGCAAACCAATGCTAACTATGCTGCAAAGAAAGGTAGAGGCTCAAAAGCATGGGCGGTACGCCAAGGTAAGTAGACCGAAATCCATCTGCATCTACTACTAATCATCCACCTTGAGATATCTATCCAGAACATCTCGCTGGTATTAAGTTGCGAGTCCCACCCATAGTGTAAACTCAAAGCAACAGACAACTGCATTAAAAGAACTTTGCGTAAAGTAAACAATCCTTGCACCCGCAAGTACAAGCACTGTTGTTTTCCCCCTTGTGGCAACAGCACATCCCCTAGACTCGTGTTTCTGTCACTCAAGCTAGTCATCGAGGGGCATGAACCCACAATCAAGCATAACGTTCCCTCTTGGAGTTACTACCTACTACTTGGCCAAAGCAATAAACAGCAACGGAGAACATGCAAGAATTACTCAAGAACATAAATATAAAAGAGGTAAATCAAATATATTACTCAAACACAATCTGAACATAATCTCATAATCCATCGGATCCCAGCAAACTCATCATAGCAACAGCATAAGGATTACATATGTGCCTCGATCATGTAGGGCAGCTCACAAGGTCTAATCGATGAAGGACAAAGAGGGGAGGAGAACATCACATAGCTACTGTTCATGGACCCATGGTCCAAGGGAGACTACTCACAACTCATCCGGGAGGCGTCCATGGTGGTGGAGAGGCTCCTGGTTGTGATCCTTCCCTCCGACAGGGTGCCGGGAAGAGTTCTCCTGGTGCTCCCGATCTTGGAAGCGCGGCGGCAGTGGAACAGAGATGAGATCGCGAAAAAGGGTTCCGTCCTCGAGGGTTTCGGGACGCGGTGTAAATATATGCCAAAGGGGGCGTCAGAGGAGGCCTGGGGGGCCTAGGCGCCCTGGCGGCGCGGCCAGGAGGGGGGGCGCGCCCTCTGGCCGCCTGGAGACCTGGTGGCCCCCCTCCGGCCCTACTTTGGCCGCATGGAAGCTTCCGGAACGCTGATTTTTTATATATTTTTCCCGGAATTTTTCTGGCAGTTTACGTAATGGGAAAACCTGAAATACAAAAACAGCAGAAAACAGAAACTGACACTGGGGTGCACTGAGTTAATAGGTTAGTCCAAATATGATCAAAAGTGTATGGAAGTGCGTAAATATCATAGCAATATCACACAAAAGAGGCATAGAGCAAGCAGAAATTATAGATACGTTTTGGACGTATCAAATGTGCTTTGTTATACACTTTTATATTATTTTTTGGACTAACCTACTAACCCAAAGGCCCAGTCCAGATTGCTGTTTTTTTGCCTGTTTTAGGGTTTTACAGAAAAGGAATATCAAACGGAGTCCAGACGGAATGAAACCTTCGGGGGAGATATTTTTGGAGCAAAATATGCACGGGAGACTTGAGAACCACGGAGTAGAGCTGATGTGGCGTCCACGAGGGTGGGGGGCGCGCCCCCCTCTATAGGGCGCGCCCCTGCCTCGTGGGCACCTCGTCTGGCCCCCGGTGCCCTCCTTCCTCCTATATATACCTATGTACCCCGAAACTATCAGAACAACAAAAAAACCTAGTTCCACCGCCGCAACCTTCTGTTTCCGTGAGATCCCATCTTGGGGCCTGTTCCGGAGCTCCACCGGAGGGGGGGATCTTCCACGGAGTGCTTCTACATCATCATCATCGGCTCACCATGAGTAGTGAGTAGTTTACCACAGACATTCGGGCCCATAGCTAGTATCTAGATGGCTTCTTCTCTCTCTTTGGATCTCAATACCAAGTTCTCCTCGGTCTTCGAGGAGATCTATTCGATGTAATCTATTTTTGCGGTGTGTTTGTCGAGATCCGATGAATTGTGGGTTTATGATCATTATTATCTATGAGAAATATTTGGTTCTTCTCTGAACTCTTTATGTATGATTATAATATCCTTGCAAGTCTCTTCGAATTATTGGTTTTGTTTGGTCTAATAGATATATAGTTGTTGCAATGGGAGAAGTGCTTGGCTTTGGGTTCAATCTTGCTGTGTCCTTTCCCAGTGATAGTAGGGGCAGCAAGGCACGTATTGTATTGTTGCAATCGAGGATAAAAAGATGGGGTTTATATCACTATGTTTGAGTTTATCCATCAACATCATGGCATCTTGCTTAAGGCGTTACTCTATTCTTATGAACTTAATACTCTAGGTGCATGCTGGATATCGGTCGATGAGTGGAGTAATAGTAGTAGATGCAGAATCGTTTCGGTCTACTTGTCTCGGACGTGATGCCTATATATAATGATCATGCCTAGATAGTCTCATGATTATTCGCTTTTCTATCAATTGCTCGACAGTATTTTGTTTACCCGTTGTAGAATATCGCTATCATGAGAGAAGCCACTAGAGAACACCATGGCCCCCGGGTCTATTCTCAACATATCAAGCTACAATCTACTTTACTTTTCCGCTTTTACGTTCTATTCTTATAACCAAAAATATCAAACTATCATCTCTATCAGATCTCACTTTCGTAAGTGACCGTAAAGGGATTGACAACCCCTTATCGCGTTGGCTGCGAAGTTCTTATTTGCTTGTGCAGGCTCGAGGGACTCGCGCGTGGTCTCCTACTGGATTGATACCTTGGTTCTCAAAAACTGAGGGAAATACTTACACTATTCTGCTGCATCTCCCTTTCCTCTTCGAGGGAATACAACGCAAGCTCGAGAAGTAGCACTTCCTTGCACCCTTGGCCGCCTTCTTCCTCACCTTTCCGGGCGGGGCGACGGCCAGGCCGCCGGAATTCGGCTAGGCGTCGGCCATGGACGTGGTGGGTGGGGGGAGGGGCGGGACATGAGAGGGTTTTGGGGGAAATGACGCCAAATGGTTCACAGGGGTTTTTTGCTTTGTGCCACAGACGAGCGGGCCAGGGGCGGACAAGCGTGCGCGTCCCGCCCGTCCGCGCATTGTCTGTTTCACCCCAAAAGCAACGCAAACTTGGGCCACGGATGGGTCGAAAGCAGACATAAAATGAACAAAAGTCCGTTTGCGGCCACGCGCGGCAAACAACACATATTTGACCTGTGGACGAAAACAATTCAAAGTTTGAACTGCTTTCAAAAAAATTCACACCACTGACCCTTTCGAGTGGCGCGCAACAGCAAGGCGCCACACCCTACTGTGGAGCGTTATTGCCTTAGGCGTTGCACGCCCGTCCAGCATGACAGCCCGGGGCCAGGCGCGGCCCCACAGCCAGCCGTGCAGCGCCTAACGCATAGGCGCCACACAGTGTAATGTGCAGCGGCCAGCGCTTAGGCGCTGCACAGTGACTTACCAATTTTCAGCTATGCTCAACGACGCACAGCTTCTGTGGATCTCTGTAGTGCTCAATGATGTGCAGCGCCTAGGGGACGGGCGTTGCTCTGTGCAGTGCAGTGCCTATGTGATGGGCGCTGCTCTGTATAGTGCAGCGCCTCTGCGTTCGGCGATGCATTACTGTTTACTGCTAAACTGCAGAAACCGATGCAAGTTTGGCAGAAACTGAACATATGGCATAACTATGAATGTAGTGCTGTAACTTGAACATCACATCACATCATATGACATAATAGAACTAATAACTTGAACATCACATCATTTAGGACAATTACATTACTACAAGTTCGCAAACACAAGTACCACACTACTAAGAGTTCACCAACATATGACATAACCTCACAAGTTCATCGACCTAATGAAACGGGTACAAGAGCACTTCCACAATAGAAAACACAACCACTAATGCCTTCCGCGCGTGTTCCTGGTGCCACGCCTGGAGGCAATCTTCTTCTTCCTGCTAGGACGAGGCTCCTGTACCCCACCTCCTCCTCCGCCTCATCATCCAAGCTAGCCATCTACGAGGTCCCTACGACCACCTTTGGGTTGCCTCTGTTGTCAAAGTCGGTGGGCGTGAACCGTTTTTTGGGCTGCTTAGGCTTCAACATGTATGCGAACCGAACTTGAGCCTCCGCCAAAGTCTCGTCATCATCAATCTATCACACAATCAAACAATATGGTGAAGACCGGCGTGATAATGAAGTGAGAATTAAATCTAAAAGATTAGATATACCTCTTGGGTGACCGCACCCTCATCATCTAGATAAGCAAATGAGAAACTTACATCGTCCCCTTCATGGTGAGATAAGGGGTCTGGTGGTGTACCAGACCTAGAGGCAGATGGTTCATCATATTCTTGGTCACGGCAACCGAGAAGGTTTGATAACCGCCTTAACTTCTTGGCCTGACGCTGTAACATGAACAAGTGTATAAGATACCAAACTCTGCAACATATGTAACATGGACACCTGAGTGCGATATGTACCTTCAGAAATTTTAGTAATGGACCTTCATCATTGCATTGTCCAACCGATGTCTTCTCCAAAATAGATTGGCTTTCATCAGCCGCTTTCTTGAGTTGGTCACGCTGCGGATGAGAACGAAGTAACACGTCGATAGCCATTCAAACTTGTGTAATACTGCCAACGGGAAAGTAAAGAAGTGAATACTTTACCACATAGTTAATCATCGGAACAGCAGGGACATCTTGCCCGTCCCTGACATCTTTGTTGTAGGGCCGCTTCGATACATCCTCAAAGTTTACGGGCTCTTCAAGAATTTCATCGTTGTATGCCGGCGAGCATATCTTGACTCGAGTATTTTCAAGAAACCATCGTAGGTAGTTATCAAAAGCAAGTGAGCAATGCTCACGAAGCTGGACGTGTGCACTCTTACGAGCTTGCTCCACACTAAGATGGAAAAGGGTAACATACGATGCATGATGCTTGTCCCAGTCCTTTATCTTCCGCTGCTTTCTCCTGTCCAACCTGCATGGTACAAAACCAAATATTAGCACAATCAATAAGTAGTGGCGATGCTTAGTCAATACGGTTCATGCTCTCTTACCTATGAAGTGCTTTGTCCGTGTCCACCCATTCCGGCGGGTGAGCCTAGAACAGACCAAACTGATGAAACACGCGGTGTGGCAAATGAAACTCAACCGCCCATTTGCATATCAGTGGGCACCGCATAAGAAAGAGATCCCTATCCCGCAAGCACATCGGGTTGATGGAAAACTCCTCGGTGTACCCAAGTCTGTCACCAGCGCCATATGGCTGCCATACCACCTATGAAATATGGCAACAATGCAAAATTGATGACAATTTTTCAGGCAAGCATGAGAAATGGTTGAAGTAATGACCTCGTTACCTGCTCAGGAGTAATCGTGTCCAACTCGGCAATGTACTTTTTGTACATGAGATTGACATTGTTCGTCATCTCTGATACCACATCCCACGTGTAAGCCCAAGTGGGGCGCCGTAAACCGCCATCTTCATCCCAAGGATTAAACTTGACGCTCTTCAGGTGTCCAACAGGCAGACGCTCCCAGCTCCATACACAAAGCAGAAGCATATTACCACCAATGCCTGCACTATCTGTGATCCTGCAACACGCATCGTCCAGCTGCATATGAAAGAAAACAATGTTAACTTGATAGCAAGGTTGCATTGCTAATGAAGAAATGACTTGATAGCAAAAAAACAAACCACCTATCAGTACAAGTAAGCAATAGTGGCTGAACCCCAGCTCCATCCGCTATCGAATACGGTCAACGCCTTCAGCCACATCCATGGAGCGTTCTTGCCTGTGGAGTCAGGAAACAAAGTCCTCGAGACAACGTACCACATATAGACACGAGCATGTGTCTGTATCACATCATCAGTGGCATCCACAGGGCAATGCGCAAAGTTCCTTTGAATCCACGTGAAAGTAGCTCAGGCTGCTTTCCTTTCCTTCTTCTTCTGCTCTTCTCCCTCCTCTGCATCAGCCTCAGCCTCGGTAGGAGCCATACCGATAAGAGCAATCATCTGCTCGCGCCACCCATCGGAATCGATGCTCATACATAGAGGCCTCCCGTCGATAGGAAGCCTGGTGATCAAGGCGGCATCCTCGAGCGTCACGGTCATCTCCCCAGTCCGAAGATGAAAACTGTGCGTCTCCGGCCTCCACCGATCAGCAAGAGAGGTCACAAGTGGAGCGTTCAGGTTCGGCATGGACCGGCTGACCAACTGAATCCACGGGAGGAATCCTGCCTGCTGGATGTAGGGTGTGTACCGCTCATCTTACGGCATGGCACGACCAGAGACCCGTGATACCGAATCTTCAGAGGTTCAAGCTTCTGCAAAAAACAAGTAATGACAAATCTTAGGGCATGTCAATTTCAACTACAGGCAAATTTGCAAAATATTTACATTACTCATTATTACCTTCCCCTTCTCACGCATCATGTAGGCCCGATGTTGTGTGTCAATGGCATCTTCGAGAAGCCAAACCATCCTTACAAAGTTGAAACAATACACATATATGAGTTCATCTTCATCTCAAATATTGGTATACACTAAACATCGCATATGTGTTCAACTACAACAATGTCAACATCTTCTTCTCACACAATGAATAAATGATTGTAATTCTCATATATATCTCAAATAAACTCAACATCTACTATATACTACACATCTCCTATATGTCTACAAAACTCAACATCTCATAGTTATCTACAAAAATAGGCATCTCATATATATCTAAAAAATAATAAACAATCTAGGGTAGTACAACTATGACTACACATCCTATATAGTGAACTAATATACAACACTACGGTAGTAGCACTATGACTACACATCCTAAATCAAGCAAATCAAGGGTTCCCCCAAATCTTGGACAAATCTCTAAAAAGGCAACAAATTTACGGAGGAAAAGAAAGGGAACAGAGGAGTTTACC